>CAWUDS030000761.1:0-325674 GCA_963859935.3 Lathyrus sativus
ATGGATACAGAACCTCAGTGAGAACTTCGACAGGGGCAACACCTTTCTCACTGGTATATGGAATGGACGCCGTGCTCCCCATCGAAGTAGAGATACCTTCTTTAAGAGTGTTGATGGAAGCTGAACTTGAGGAAGCTGAGTGGGTTCAAGGCAGACTGGATCAGTTGAATCTCATTGACGAGAAGCGTTTGACAGCCATGTGCCATGGGCAATTATATCAGAAACGGATGAAAAGAGCGTTTGATAAGAAGATCCGTATCCGTGAGTTCCGTCAAGGAGAGCTCGTACTCAAAAAGATCTTACCAGTACATAAAGATATGCGTGGAAAGTGGATGCCCAATTATGAAGGCCCATTTGTTGTAAAGACCGTTTTCTCCGGAGGGTCTCTGATACTTACGAAAATGGACGGTGAAGAACTAGCACATCCCGTGAATTCTGATGCAGTCCGAAAATATTATGCCTAAAAACCCGCTAAGTCGAAAACCTGCAAAAGGCGACTTAGGCAAAAGTAAGGGTTGGAAAAAAGAAATAATAATAAAAAGCTCGCTAAGTTGAAAACCCGAAAGGGCGGCTTAGGCAAAAAAGAGCGTCCCGGTAGATTGAAAACCCGAGAGGGCGGTCCAGGCAAAAGTTAGGGACAAAGGCATTTCATTGCATCAGAGGACACTGATCATCTCGAACACACTTTCCGCATGAGAGCCATGTTTCACTTCTTTCATCCTTGCCCAAAGCAGGATTCTGGATTAGTCTTAGTTATTAGTGTCAGTAGGTGTCATTGGATTCAATGTAACTTTTTCCCATGTTGCCAATTTCAAAACATAATCGTCTGTGGAGCTGTGCCTTCAGCGAGCTACCGCCCTTTAAATAAAAGATACCATCTTGTTACTTAGATTCCTTGGTGCATTACTCTTTGTTTTCTATTGTTATGCAAAATGCGTTTATTCTTAAAATTTGAAAATGAAAGGTGCATTGTAGATTTTTCAAAAAATTTTGTTTTTCAAAAAAGTGAAATTGAAATATAATAAATTACTTTGACTAGTGGAAATTTCGGAAGCATCTCTTCACTCCCCGGAAATATCATTATTGTAGAAACACTTTCAAACCATTGCTCTAACACAGTCCCCAGCGAGGCTATAAGTTGACAGCTCTTTCTTGGGTAATTCAAGAGTGTCCCTCAGGTTTTCTTCTCCCCATGTGAAGACGTGATACTGTACACCCGAGCAGATTACTTTCTCCCCAGGGAATTCAGAACTTTAAAACCAGATTCGGTCCTGCCATTGATCTTTCTTACCCATGGTTGAAGTATTGGTTGCAGAGAATGCAGGGTATCTCCGTCGAGATGTTTATTTCATCTCTCGTCCCGTTTCTAGTCTGTTTCGTCAACATACGCAAGGACATAAGCATCACATGCCTATTCATTACATACTCATTACATACTCATTTCATAACATCTTGCATACATAGACATTAACATACATTCACACTAACATATGCATTAACATACGTTAGCATTCACAGGTTCATTGTGTTTCACCATCATTGGTTGTTACCGCCGAGTAACTAGGGTTTGTCCATTCTCTCTAAAATAGATTGTCAGCCCTAAGCATAAAATACATATGTGTTTCCAGTTTCCCCACGGAGCTCGATCCTCGTGGATGACGGTTACTTCAGCTATCTTTCCTTACCAGGATAAGATGTTCACCCTTCGGGTTCATTCCCTCGATGGAGTCTTGATTACCAGTTTTTCTTTCTAGCTCGATCCTAGATTGAATCTCAGTCTTGTCGGTCGTCAATCCCAACCGGACGTGCATTTATTTTGCACCATCTAAAGGTTTTCACTATACCATGACAGATACGCGACTATCTCGCTTGAGAAGTTTATCACTGTACCCGGACGTGCATTTATTTTGCACTATCTTTCAAGAAAATCAACCACAATCATTTACAGATGCACGCCAGTTCACGCCTGGAAAATCTATCAGTACAACACTTTACAATCCTACATGTTACGACAGCACTTTACACTTTACATCTTACAGCATCAATATACAACATTTCTCACCTAAGAAGCCGATCCTACCTTCGTTATGACTCGCAGCAAATGGCCATCTCCATGGAGCAGTTGGGCTTCCATTTACCTGTCGTCTTGAAGTATAGGAGGTATGAACCAAATCGTATTCAGGAGAGCACGATCTTGAAGTACGGGGAGGTTTTGAGCGGAATCATATTCAGGAGAGCACGATTCTGAAGCATGAAGAAGTTCATTTATCCTTTAGTAAAAGAAGGAGCGGAATCATATTCAGGAGAGCACGATTCTGAGTTATGAGGAAGTTCAATTATCCATTTTCATATTCAGGAGAGCACGATTCTGAAGTATGAAGAATTCCATTTACAACCGAATCATATTCAAGAGAGCACGATTCTGAGTTATGAGGAAGTTCAGTTAGCCCTTTTCATATTCAGGAGAGCACGATTCTGAAGTATGAAGAATTTCATTTACAACCGAATCATATTCAGGAGAGCACGATTCTGAGTTATGAGGAAGTTCAGTTAGCCCTTTTCATATTCAGGAGAGCACGATTCTGAAGAATGAAGAAATTTCAACAACCGAATCATATTCAAGAGAGCATGATTCTGAAGTATGAAGAATTTCATTTACAACCGAATCATATTCAGGAGAGCACGATTCTGAGTTATGAGGAAGTTCAATTAGCCATTTTCATATTCAGGAGAGCACGATTCTGAAGTATGAAGAATTTCATTTACAAGAAACAACCGAATCATATTCAGGAGAGCACGATTCTGAGTTATGAGGAAGTTCAATTATCCATTTTCATATTCAGGAGAGCACGATTCTGAAGTATGAAGAATTTCATTTACAACCGAATCATATTCAGGAGAGCACGATTCTGAGTTATGAGGAAGTTCAGTTAGCCCTTTTCATATTCAGGAGAGCACGATTCTGAATTTCATTTATCCGAAAAAGCCAAATCATATTCAGGAGAGCACGATTCTGAAGTATGAGGAAGCTCAGTTTACCCTTTTCATGTTCAGGAGAGCATGATCTTGAAGCATGGAGAAGTTTATTTATCCTTCGGTAAGAGAAGAATCAAAATCGTATTCCAGGCGCCGACCTTAAATGCGAGAAGATTTATTTATCAGATAAGCAGCAACCTCTTTATTTGAGTGCTTATCCATTTTGGCACATAAGTCCCTTCCAACGATAAGAGACAATTCTCCCGCGAGAAGCTTATCAGGGCATTTCCCATCAAAGTCCATTTATTTTGGCATACAGCCGGTCTTTACCCTGTATATTTGTTACGGAGTTCCGAAAAGTCTGTTTGATCCTGTCACGAGAGATAGTTTACAGAAGCTTGGATGTTATTCTTTGCTCAATGCTCCAGCATTCTGTAATCGATTTTGCAATCGTACGTGATCCAGTTTTATTTTTAGATTCCCCAGTGGAGGCCGTCTCACAGGTGTCATCTCCATTTGAGAATCTCGTTCCCAAGATGACAATTGGTCGTGTTCGCACCAGTTGACTATCATTTTGGGATTCCCCAGTGTTTGTACTGTGGCTCAGCACATCGTTTTCCCCAGTGTGTTCTTCTCGTAGCGTCTGTCTCGTAGCGTTTGTCATCATTTTCATATTCATCATTCCAGCATACGCATCACATCATATTCATATCATTTGCATTAAGCGGTCCTCGCTTTATCCGTAGCATTGCATATCGTCGCATATAAGGGCAAAATTTTCGGTTATCTATATTTAAATATCCCCACCACGATTCCTCGAGTCTCTGTCACTCAAATCGTCCGGTGTAGCTATTTAAATAGGGGCAACTGTAATACCCCAAATTTTACCCTTATATTTAGTCAGTCATTTCGCATATCATCTCATATGTACATTTGCTAACCACTAACAAGTGATGGAGGTTTTTGTTTTGCAGATTTGGTCCCAAGGGTATTTTGGTCATTTTACGCAAATTCTACCAATTCCTTGAAGACGGGCTGTTATTAAAATTCTGAGGCGTTTGATACGTTATTGTTTTGAGGCATTTATCTATCACCAGGTCTGATCGTATCAAGGTGCCAATTTGACGTGGTCGATATTAAAGTTTGCCGAGCACAACTGGATTTAAGATCCATTCCAAAGCGTTTCCGTTTCTGTTAGTAAGGCACAATCGTAATTGGGTGTTATTGGATTGTGGCTCTTGGCATTTGGTCAGTGGAATTTAATTACGAGTAGTGTTACTGTTGATGCTGAAACTATTGTGATTACGGTGCACATACGTGTTTGGTTATGAAATGGTTGGTTAACATTTAAATGGGATTTTAATCAGATGATGAGATTAGGATTACAAATGAGACGAGTGCACAAATAAAAATATCACTTGGGAGTGTTTATGTTTTATGACTATGTTAATGAATTTAAATACTTGTGGATTTATTCACAAATGTTTATATTTTTTAACTAAGAATAAAATATAAATGAATTCAAAATTTTGGGAACTTTATTTCATAAAAAAATCTCATCATACAAGAAATGGAGATTGCTTCACATTTTATACGTACTGTTACAAGGAATTACATTAAAGTTCTAAATCCTAAGGAATTACATTAAAGTATCTATCCTAAATCCTAAGAACATCTAAGTGTCTTCATGTTGTCTTGGAGCTTCTCCACGAATCCTCGACTAACCTGCACATCAAAAATAAAACAAACAGTATAGAAAAATGTTAGAAGATGTTTTTGACACTCTCAGAACAATGTCATCATCGAGTGCTGGGAGTGGCACAACCGAAGCTGCGTCCTACCCCCCGTTATCGATCCGCGCCGTGGGCGTCAGATCAGGTAATACCTGTTCTTATCGATACGGGACATCCGAGAGATAGAAGTAATAAAAGAAGCGGGACTGATTCGTTTTGCCGCGATTGGATTTCCAAACTGATACGAGAATAAGGCAACATAGGCAAGTTCTGACTCAGACCCGGATGCCGGCAGGTCTGAGTCACTTTGGTTTCGAAACTTCCAACACCTAAAAAGCCACAAGCGTCATCAGTACAACAGAGTTCAAAGCATAAACAAAACTAGGTAAGAAGGAACTCGTGCCAATACAAGTATGAAAAGCCACCAAAGAAACAAATCTGTTACCAAATAGAATGAAGGCCAATGTTCAAGACAGAATGAAGACAGAATGAAGGCCAATGGTCCAAACAGAATCAAGTTCAAAACAGAACAAGAGAAACCAAACTATGGCATCAAGCTGCACAGGACAGAAAACAAACCATCAAACAATGCAAGTTCATGCGCAAAGGGCCTACAAATCTGTCGTGACAGAAAAGTACTCAGCAGGATCCAAAGAAGCACAACTGCATCATACGCTGCATCAAAGCCCTCGGCTCAAACACCATTGCGCAACAGCATAACAAAACAAGGCAAAAGAGCAGGTCAGTTCACAACAGCTCTGAACCAAACAAGTGAATTCACATCATAAAAAAATCAGAAGTGAAGAATTGGACTGCGCATCCAAGTTCAAATATCTGCAAGCGTACAAAGAAAAACACCATAGAACTGATGCCTAAAGCGCCACAACAAGAACCCGTCGTAAGTATCAGGGACAAAGGCAAGATGTGAAACCAGAAAGGACTGTCAGAACCATTATCGTTGCAAGCACTGGGCTCAGTTCAACATCATTGCCCTAAAACAGAAAGTTGGGGACCTGAAGATTAAAAGTTGAAACAGGTCATCATCACCAATTCAATCAGAAGCAGCAACATAAGCAAAAACCAGGATTGTAGCACCCTGCTCCAAATGGTTCAGACTAAGCGTCATCACTACCATGTACCCGTCTCGGCGGCAAAGACCAACGCAACATCAAGCCCTCTCTGAAAGAAGTAGAAGAAAAGAATCTGAGCTGCATCAAAGAAGCGAACCAATCAAAAAAACGAGTCAGTTCGAGATCAAAACATCAAACAGAGGTACGAATCCATCAAGGAGTCCTGGGAATCAAAATCAGATATCAATCAATCCAATCTGAAGGCCAACCATATCAGAAAAATAGAGAGATTTTGATTTGATAATTAATCCCAAAGCAGATCAAAACAAATCAGTTCAAACTACTAAAATTGAATCGAATCAGGAAATCATATCAGCTCAATCAGGTTCTAAAAGAGGAAACAGGATTCAATCGTGTATCAGATGGATCCAAATCGTATCAGGAAACATCTCTATTGGAACTCAATCTGAATCAATCAAACAAATCAGTATCAGATTCATATCAGAAAATGAAATCCAATCTCACCGAAATACCAATCGAACCCTAAAAGAGGAAAAGAGTATCCAATCGTAATAAATCGCATCAACACGAAATCAAATCTCAGAGCAATGCAAATCCAATACAGATTGAAAGCCCAAAAATAAATCAAAGCGTATATAAAAGGGAAGACACAACCTGATAAAAGGGAGGAATCGCGTACAAACCCTAGCTGGTAACCGCGAGAGAGAGAGAGCGAAGAACACCCAAAGCGCAGAAACCCTAACAAACGAGAATCGCGAGACTCAGAGGGACCGGCACCCTCATCATCGTCTCCGACGAACCAACATCAACAACCGCGCCACAGAACGAAGGAAGATCACCTTCGTCGTTCAAACGGCGGGCAATCAAACCATCCAGCCTCAGAATTTCTTCATCATTGGCCGCTAATCGCGCGCAAGAACAAAATGTAAACCACCCACCTCTTCATAAATCATCTTGCATGTTTATTTTTTGTTGCAGAAATATGAAGAACGAGGGATATTACGGCGAGGAGAAGCAAGAAAGACGGCGAGGAGAAGCAAGAGAGACGGTGAAGAAAAGCGAGAGAGATGAGAGAAGATGAATGTGTGAGCGGCGCCGTAAGGAGTACTAGGGTTCCCAGAACCCTAATCGTTTCTCAATTAAGCCATTAATTGGGTTGGGTCCGGATGTGGTGACCGACCCAACCCCCTCCTCCTTTTATTTTTTCTGTATTTTATTTTTTATTTGTTTTATGTTTTAAAACAACCCATTTTTTTTACATTTTAATTTTATATTAAAAAAAAATCTTTATAAAAAAATATAATATTTAATTTTGTAATTATAAGAAATCTTTTTAAATATAGTTATTAAGAATAAGTAAAAACTTTTCTTAAATAAAATAAGAAAACCCTTTTTAAAATAAAAATTAAAACTTTTTTTTAAATATAAAAATTAAAACTCTTTTTTAAATATAAAATTAAAACTTTTATAAATATAAAAATTAAAAACTTTTTTAAATAAAATAAGGAAAACTTTTTTTTGTAAATATAAAAATAAAACCTTTTTTTAAAAATTTCTCTTGTAAAGCTAACATTAAATCATTAAATTCTCTAAATAAAACAATAGTAAGGTTTCAATTTACATCTTCTCGTAACTCATTGCTGCCTAATTCTGCCTACTAACGGGTGTTCATTTTTGCAGTTCATATTTATTACTATTGTGTTGAATTTTTATTTAAGTTTCATTCATGTTTGTATCTGTTTCTCATATGTAATCTCGCGAATCTAATAATCGCGTTTACTTTTCGCATTTAAATTTCTGTTGATGTATGATTTAAATTTCTGCTGATGTATTGCAATATTTCAGTCACCCTACACACATCCGAAGGAATTAGGTCTAGCGTTTGACCGCCGTGTCAATAGTCCTCAACTTCAAAACTACAAACCCTAATTTTCACAAATGCCTCGCCGCAGGCAAGATTACAATTTTACCCCTAGCATTAGGTCAAAGAGCCGCCGCACTCATTTTAGGGTTTCCCGCCGTGGAATCCCTAACCTAATTTAACCCTAATTACAACTTAACATTTCAACGTAGAGATTTGGAGTTTCTACACTCCACGTAAGCGTGTCCTTAAGATACGTTTATTCCCCTTGAGACCTTGACCACTGTCAAGAAGTCTCTAACCTCCCTTTTGAGGGGAACTACGATTACTCTGATTCCACTCCCGTAAGGATACGTAGGCACAAGATGCGATGTCTTGCCGAGTAAACTTAGAATTAACCCCTTAGGTTTATTTTCTCACTTTTTAATCCTTTGTACATATACCTTAAGCAAATAAATAAAGCAAATAGTAAACATCTGAACAAAAGGTTCCTGTAGAGTACTACAGAAGTTTAGGGTGCTAGTACCTTCCCTAATCTTAACCAACCCCCGAACCCTAGATCCTTCCCCGCATTGTGTTTACGATGCAAAAATAGGTTTTCCCTCTTTTGACCTTTTCCTTCGGATAAATCAAAGAGCGGTTGTGAATCAAGAATTGTGATTCAAATTAATTAATAATTTGATATCCTATTTCAACCGCAACAGGTATCAAGACTCAGGTTATTACGTTGAGCGTTGAGGCTCTGATCAGTTTCGTTGGGTATCCAGACTCAGGTTATTACGTTGAGCGTTCAGGCACCGGTCAGTTTCGTTGTGTATCCAGACTCTGGTTATTACGTTGAGCGTTCAGGCTCCAGTCAGTTTTGTTGGGTATCCAGACTCCGGTTTTTACGTTGAGGGTTCAGGCTCCGGTCAGTTTCGTTGGGTATCCAGACTCCGGTTATTACGTTGAGCGTTCAGGCTCCGGTCAGTTTCGTTGGGTATCCAGACTCCGGTTTTTTACGTTGAGCGTTCAGGTTCCGGTCAGTTTTGTTGGGTATCCAGACTCCGGTTATTACGTTGATCGTTCAGGCTCCAGTCAATTTCGTTGGGTATCCAGACTCTGGTTATTACGTAGAGCGTTTAGGCTCCGGTCAGTTTCGTTTGGTATCCAGACTTCGGTTATTACGTTGAGCATTCAGGCTCGGGTCAGTTTCGTTGGGTATCCAGACTCCGTTTATTACGTTGAACGTTCAGGCTCTGGTCAGTTTCGTTGGGTATCCAGACTCCGATTATCGTTGAGCATTCAGGCTCCGGTCAGTTTCGTTGGGTATCCAGACTCTGGTTTTTACATTGAGCATTTAGGCTCCGGTCAGTTTTGTTGGGTATCCAGAATCCGGTTATTATGTTGAGGGTTCAGGCTCCGGTCAGTTTCGTTGGGTATCCACACTCCGGTTATTACGTTGAGCGTTCAGGCTCCGGTCAGTTTCGTTGGGTATCCACACTCCGGTTATTACATTGAGTGTTCAGGCTCCGGTCAGTTTCATTGGGTATCAAGACTCAGGTTATTACGTTGAGCGTTGAAGCTCTGATCAGTTTCGTTGGGTATCCAGACTCAGGTTATTACGTTGAGCGTTCAGGCACTGGTCAGTTTCGTTGTGTATCCAGACTCCGGTTATTACGTTGAGCGTTCAGGCTCCAGTCAGTTTTGTTGGGTATCTAGACTCCGGTTTTTACGTTGAGGGTTCAGGCTCCGGTCAGTTTCGTTGGGTATCCAGACTCCGGTTATTACGTTGAGCGTTCAGGCTCTGGTCAGTTTCGTTGGGTATCCAGACTCCGGTTATTACGTTGATCGTTCAGGCTCCAGTCAGTTTTGTTGGGTATCCAGACTTCGGTTTTTACGTTGAGGGTTCAGGCTCCGGTCAATTTCGTTGGGTATCCAGACTCCGGTCATTTCGTTGACGTTCAGGCTCCGGTCAATTTCGTTGTGTATCCAGACTCCGGTTATTACGTTGATCGTTCAGGCTCCAGTCAATTTCGCTGGGTATCCAGACTCCGGTTATTACGTAGAGCGTTCAGGCTCCGGTCAATTTCGTTTGGTATCCAGACTTCGGTTATTACGTTGAGCGTTCAGGCTCCGGTCAGTTTCGTTGGGTATCCAGACTCCGTTTATTACGTTGAACATTCAGGCTCCGGTCAGTTTCGTTGGGTATCCAGACTCCGGTTATTACGTTGAGCATTCAGGCTCCTGTCAGTTTCGTTGGGTATCCAGACTCTGGTTTTTACATTGAGCGTTTAGGCTCCGGTCAGTTTTGTTGGGTATCCAGACTCCGGTTATTATGTTGAGGGTTCAGGCTCCGGTCAGTTTCGTTGGGTATCCAGACTCCCGTTATTACATTGAGCGTTTAGGCTCCGGTCAGTTTCGTTGGGTATCCAGACTCCGGTTATTACGTTGAGCGTTCAGGCTCTGGTCAGTTTCGTTGGGTATCCAGACTCCGTTTATTACATTGAGTGTTCAGGCTCCGGTCAGTTTCGTTGGGTATCAAGACTCAGGTTATTACGTTGAGCGTTTAGGCTCTGATCAGTTTCGTTGGGTATCCAGACTCAGGTTATTACGTTGAGCGTTCAGGCACCGGTCAGTTTCGTTGTGTGTCCAGACTCCGGTTATTACGTTGAGCGTTCAGGCTCCAGTCAGTTTTGTTAAGTATCCAGACTCCGTTTTTTACGTTGAGGGTTCAGGCTCTGGTCAGTTTCGTTGGGTATCCAGACTCCGGTTATTACGTTGAGCGTTCAGGCTCCGGTCAGTTTCGTTGGGTATCCAGACTCCGGTTTTTTAGGTTGAGCGTTCAGGTTTCGGTCAGTTTTGTTGGGTATCCAGACTCCGGTTATTACATTGAGTGTTCAGGCTCCGGTCAGTTTCGTTGGGTATCAAGACTCAGGTTATTACGTTGAGCGTTCAGGCTCTAATCAGTTTCGTTGGGTATCCAGACTCAGGTTATTACGTTGAGCGTTCAGGCACCGGTCAGTTTCGTTGTGTATCCAGACTCCGGTTATTACGTTGAGGGTTCAGGCTCTGGTCAGTTTCGTTGGGTATCCAGACTCCGGTTATTACGTTGAGCGTTCAGGCTCCGGTTAGTTTCGTTGGGTATCCAGACTCCGGTTATTACGTTGAGCGTTCAGGCTCCGATCAGTTTCTTTGGGTATCCAGACTCCGGTTATTACGTTGAGCGTTCAGCCTCCGGTCTGTTTCGTTGGGTATCAAGACTCCGATTAGTTTGTTGAGCGTTCATGCTCCAGTCAATTTCGTTGTGTATCCAGACTCCGGTTATTACGTTGATCGTTCAGGCTCCAGTCAATTTCGTTGGGTATCCAGACTCCGGTTATTACGTAGAGCGTTTAGGCTCCGGTCAGTTTCGTTTGGTATCCAGACTTCGGTTATTACGTTGAGCATTCAGGCTCCGGTCAGTTTCGTTGGGTATCCAGACTCCGTTTATTACGTTGAACATTCAGGCTCCGGTCAGTTTCGTTGGGTATCCAGACTCCGGTTATTACGTTGAGCATTCAGGCTCCGGTCAGTTTCGTTGGGTATCCAGACTCTGGTTTTTACATTGAGCGTTTAGGCTCCGGTCAGTTTTGTTGGGTATCCAGACTCCGGTTATTATGTTGAGGGTTCAGGCTCTGGTCAGTTTCGTTGGGTATCCAGACTCCCGTTATTACATTGAGCGTTCAGGCTCCGGTCAGTTTCGTTGGGTATCCAGACTCCGGTTATTACGTTGAGCGTTCAGGCTCCGGTCAGTTTCGTTGGGTATCCAGACTCCGGTTATTACATTGAGTGTTCAGGCTCCGGTCAGTTTCGTTGGGTATCAAGACTCAGGTTATTACGTTGAGCGTTGAGGCTCTGATCAGTTTCGTTGGGTATCCAGACTCAGGTAATTACGTTGAGCGTTCAGGCACCGGTCAGTTTCGTTGTGTATCCAGACTCCGGTTATTACGTTGAGCGTTCAAGCTCCAGTCAGTTTTGTTGGGTATCCAGAATCCGGTTTTTACGTTGAGGGTTCAGGCTCCGGTCAGTTTCGTTGGGTATCCAGACTCCGGTTATTACGTTGAGCGTTCAGGCTCCGGTCAGTTTCGTTGGGTATCCAGACTCCGGTTTTTTAGGTTGAGCGTTCAGGTTCCGGTCAGTTTTGTTGGGTATCCAGACTCCGGTTATTACATTGAGTGTTCAGGCTCCGGTCAGTTTCGTTGGGTATCAAGACTCAGGTTATTACGTTGAGCGTTCAGGCTCTGATCAGTTTCGTTGGGTATCCAGACTCAGGTTATTACGCTGAGCGTTCAAGCACCGGTCAGTTTTGTTGTGTATCCAGACTCCGGTTATTACGTTGAGGGTTCAGGCTCTGGTCAGTTTCGTTGGGTATCCAGACTCCGGTTATTACGTTGAGCGTTCAGGCTCCGGTCAGTTTCGTTGGGTATCCAGACTCCGGTTATTACGTTGAGCGTTCAGGCTCCAATCAGTTTCTTTGGGTATCCAGACTCCGGTTATTACGTTGAGCGTTCAGCCTCCGGTCTGTTTCGTTGGGTATCAAGACTCCGGTTAGTTTGTTGAGCGTTCAAGCTCCAGTCAATTTCGTTGTGTATCCAGACTCCGGTTATTACGTTGATCGTTCAGGCTCCAGTCAATTTCGTTGGGTATCCAGACTCCGGTTATTACGTAGAGCGTTTAGGCTCCGGTCAGTTTCGTTTGGTATCCAGACTTCGGTTATTACGTTGAGCATTCAGGCTCCGGTCAGTTTCGTTGGGTATCCAGACTCCGTTTATTACGTTGAACGTTCAGGCTCTGGTCAGTTTCGTTGGGTATCCAGACTCCGGTTATTACGTTGAGCATTCAGGCTCCGGTCAGTTTCGTTGGGTATCCAGACTCTGGTTTTTACATTGAGCGTTTAGGCTCCGGTCAGTTTTGTTGGGTATCCAGAATCCGGTTATTATGTTGAGGGTTCAGGCTCCGGTCAGTTTCGTTGGGTATCCAGACTCCGGTTATTACGTTGAGCGTTCAGGCTCCGGTCAGTTTCGTTGGGTATCCACACTCCGGTTATTACATTGAGTGTTCAGGCTCCAGTCAGTTTCGTTGGGTATCAAGACTCAGGTTATTACGTTGAGCGTTGAGGCTCTGATCAGTTTTGTTGGGTATCCAGACTCAGGTTATTACGTTGAGCGTTCAGGCACCGGTCAGTTTCGTTGTGTATCCAGACTCCGGTTATTACGTTGAGCGTTCAGGCTCCAGTCAGTTTTGTTGGGTATCTAGACTCCGGTTTTTACGTTGAGGGTTCAGGCTCCGGTCAGTTTCGTTGGGTATCCAGACTCCGATTATTACGTTGAGCGTGCAGGCTCCGGTCAGTTTCGTTGGGTATCCAGACTCCGGTTATTATGTTGATCGTTCAGGCTCCAGTCAATTTTGTTGGGTATCCAGACTTCGGTTTTTACGTTGAGGGTTCAGGCTCCGGTCAGTTTCGTTGGGTATCCAGACTCCGGTTATTTCGTTGACGTTCAGGCTCCGGTCAATTTCGTTGTGTATCCAGACTCCGGTTATTACGTTGATCGTTCAGGCTCCAGTCAATTTCGTTGGGTATCCAGACTCCGGTTATTACGTAGAGCGTTCAGGCTCCGGTCAATTTCGTTTGGTATCCAGACTTCGGTTATTACGTTGAGCGTTCAGGCTCCGGTCAGTTTCGTTGGGTATCCAGACTCCGTTTATTACGTTGAACATTCAGGCTCCGGTCAGTTTCGTTGGGTATCCAGACTCCGGTTATTACGTTGAGCATTCAGGCTCCGGTCAGTTTCGTTGGGTATCCAGACTCTGGTTTTTACATTGAGCGTTTAGGCTCCGGTCAGTTTTGTTGGGTATCCAGCCTCCGGTTATTATGTTGAGGGTTCAGGCTCCGGTCAGTTTCGTTGGGTATCCAGACTCCCGTTATTACATTGAGCGTTCAGGCTCCGGTCAGTTTTGTTGGGTATCCAGACTCCGGTTATTACGTTGAGCGTTCAGGCTCCGGTCAGTTTCGTTGGGTATCCAGACTCCGGTTATTACATTGATGTTCAGGCTCCGGTCAGTTTCGTTGGGTATCAAGACTCAGGTTATTACGTTGAGCGTTGAGGCTCTGATCAGTTTCGTTGGGTATCCAGACTCAGGTTATTACATTGAGCGTTCAGGCACCAGTCAGTTTCGTTGTGTATCCAGACTCCGGTAATTACGTTAAGCGTTCAGGCTCCAGTCAGTTTTGTTGGGTATCCAGACTCCGGTTTTTACGTTGAGGGTTCAGGCTCCGGTCAGTTTCGTTGGGTATCCAGACTCCGGTTATTACGTTGAGCGTTCAGGCTCCGATCAGTTTCTTTGGGTATCCAGACTCCGGTTATTACGTTGAGCGTTCAGCCTCCGGTCTGTTTCGTTGGGTATCAAGACTCCGGTTAGTTTGTTGAGCGTTCAAGCTCCAGTCAATTTCGTTGTGTATCCAGACTCCGGTTATTACGTTGATCGTTCAGGCTCCAGTCAATTTCGTTGGGTATCCAGACTCCGGTTATTACGTAGAGCGTTTAGGCTCCGGTCAGTTTCGTTTGGTATCCAGACTTCGGTTATTACGTTGAGCATTCAGGCTCCTGTCAGTTTCGTTGGGTATCCAGACTCCGTTTATTACGTTGAACGTTCAGGCTCTGGTCAGTTTCATTGGGTATCCAGACTCCGGTTATTACGTTGAGCATTCAGGCTCCGGTCAGTTTCGTTGGGTATCCAGGCTCTGGTTTTTACATTGAGCGTTTAGGCTCCGGTCAGTTTTGTTGGGTATCCAGAATCCGGTTATTATGTTGAGGGTTCAGGCTCCGGTCAGTTTCGTTGGGTATCCAGACTCCGGTTATTACGTTGAGCGTTCAGGCTCCGGTCAGTTTCGTTGGGTATCCACACTCCGGTTATTACATTGAGTGTTCAGGCTCCGGTCAGTTTCGTTGGGTATCAAGACTCAGGTTATTACGTTGAGCGTTGAGGCTCTGATCAGTTTTGTTGGGTATCCAGACTCAGGTTATTACGTTGAGCGTTCAGGCACCGGTCAGTTTCGTTGTGTATCCAGACTCCGGTTATTACGTTGAGCGTTCAGGCTCCAGTCAGTTTTGTTGGGTATCTAGACTCCGGTTTTTACGTTGAGGGTTCAGGCTCCGGTCAGTTTCGTTGGGTATCCAGACTCCGGTTATTTCGTTGACGTTCAGGCTCCGGTCAATTTCGTTGTGTATCCAAACTCCGGTTATTACGTTGATCGTTCAGGCTCCAGTCAATTTCGTTGGGTATCCAGATGCCGGTTATTACGTAGAGCGTTCAGGCTCCGGTCAATTTCGTTTGGTATCCAGACTTCGGTTATTACGTTGAGCGTTCAGGCTCCGGTCAGTTTCGTTGGGTATCCAGACTCCGTTTATTACGTTGAACATTCAGGCTCCGGTCAGTTTCGTTGGGTATCCAGACTCCGGTTATTACGTTGAGCATTCAGGCTCCGGTCAGTTTCGTTGGGTATCCAGACTCTGGTTTTTACATTGAGCGTTTAGGCTCCGGTCAGTTTTGTTGGGTATCCAGCCTCCGGTTATTATGTTGAGGGTTCAGGCTCCGGTCAGTTTCGTTGGGTATCCAGACTCCCGTTATTACATTGAGCGTTCAGGCTCCGGTCAGTTTTGTTGGGTATCCAGACTCCGGTTATTACGTTGAGCGTTCAGGCTCCGGTCAGTTTCGTTGGGTATCCAGACTCCGGTTATTACATTGATGTTCAGGCTCCGGTCAGTTTCGTTGGGTATCCACACTCCGGTTATTACATTGAGTGTTCAGGCTCCGGTCAGTTTCGTTGGGTATCAAGACTCAGGTTATTACGTTGAGCGTTGAGGCTCTGATCAGTTTTGTTGGGTATCCAGACTCAGGTTATTACGTTGAGCGTTCAGGCACCGGTCAGTTTCGTTGTGTATCCAGACTCCGGTTATTACGTTGAGCGTTCAGGCTCCAGTCAGTTTTGTTGGGTATCTAGACTCCGGTTTTTACGTTGAGGGTTCAGGCTCCGGTCAGTTTCGTTGGGTATCCAGACTCCGGTTATTACGTTGAGCGTGCAGGCTCCGGTCAGTTTCGTTGGGTATCCAGACTCCGGTTATTATGTTGATCGTTCAGGCTCCAGTCAATTTTGTTGGGTATCCAGACTTCGGTTTTTACGTTGAGGGTTCCGGCTCCGGTCAGTTTCGTTGGGTATCCAGACTCCGGTTATTTCGTTGACGTTCAGGCTCCGGTCAATTTCGTTGTGTATCCAGACTCCGGTTATTACGTTGATCGTTCAGGCTCCAGTCAATTTCGTTGGGTATCCAGACTCCGGTTATTACGTAGAGCGTTCAGGCTCCGGTCAATTTCGTTTGGTATCCAGACTTCGGTTATTACGTTGAGCGTTCAGGCTCCGGTCAGTTTCGTTGGGTATCCAGACTCCGTTTATTACGTTGAACATTCAGGCTCCGGTCAGTTTCGTTGGGTATCCAGACTCCGGTTATTACGTTGAGCATTCAGGCTCCGGTCAGTTTCGTTGGGTATCCAGACTCTGGTTTTTACATTGAGCGTTTAGGCTCCGGTCAGTTTTGTTGGGTATCCAGCCTCCGGTTATTATGTTGAGGGTTCAGGCTTCGGTCAGTTTCGTTGGGTATCCAGACTCCCGTTATTACATTGAGCGTTCAGGCTCCGGTCAGTTTTGTTGGGTATCCAGACTCCGGTTATTACGTTGAGCGTTCAGGCTCCGGTCAGTTTCGTTGGGTATCCAGACTCCGGTTATTACATTGATGTTCAGGCTCCGGTCAGTTTCGTTGGGTATCAAGACTCAGGTTATTACGTTGAGCGTTGAGGCTCTGATCAGTTTCGTTGGGTATCCAGACTCAGGTTATTACATTGAGCGTTCAGGCACCGGTCAGTTTCGTTGTGTATCCAGACTCCGGTAATTACGTTGAGCGTTCAGGCTCCAGTCAGTTTTGTTGGGTATCCAGACTCCGGTTTTTACGTTGAGGGTTCAGGCTCCGGTCAGTTTCGTTGGGTATCCAGACTCCGGTTATTACGTTGAGCGTTCAGGCTCCGATCAGTTTCTTTGGGTATCCAGACTCCGGTTATTACGTTGAGCGTTCAGCCTCCGGTCTGTTTCGTTGGGTATCAAGACTCCGGTTAGTTTGTTGAGCGTTCAAGCTCCAGTCAATTTCGTTGTGTATCCAGACTCCGGTTATTACGTTGATCGTTCAGGCTCCAGTCAATTTCGTTGGGTATCCAGACTCCGGTTATTACGTAGAGCGTTTAGGCTCCGGTCAGTTTCGTTTGGTATCCAGACTTCGGTTATTACGTTGAGCATTCAGGCTCCTGTCAGTTTCGTTGGGTATCCAGACTCCGTTTATTACGTTGAACGTTCAGGCTCTGGTCAGTTTCATTGGGTATCCAGACTCCGGTTATTACGTTCAGCATTCAGGCTCCGGTCAGTTTCGTTGGGTATCCAGGCTCTGGTTTTTACATTGAGCGTTTAGGCTCCGGTCAGTTTTGTTGGGTATCCAGAATCCGGTTATTATGTTGAGGGTTCAGGCTCCGGTCAGTTTCGTTGGGTATCCAGACTCCGGTTATTACGTTGAGCGTTCAGGCTCCGGTCAGTTTCGTTGGGTATCCACACTCCGGTTATTACATTGAGTGTTCAGGCTCCGGTCAGTTTCGTTGGGTATCAAGACTCAGGTTATTACGTTGAGCGTTGAGGCTCTGATCAGTTTTGTTGGGTATCCAGACTCAGGTTATTACGTTGAGCGTTCAGGCACCGGTCAGTTTCGTTGTGTATCCAGACTCCGGTTATTACGTTGAGCGTTCAGGCTCCAGTCAGTTTTGTTGGGTATCTAGACTCCGGTTTTTACGTTGAGGGTTCAGGCTCCGGTCAGTTTCGTTGGGTATCCAGACTCCGGTTATTTCTTTGACGTTCAGGCTCCGGTCAATTTCGTTGTGTATCCAAACTCCGGTTATTACGTTGATCGTTCAGGCTCCAGTCAATTTCGTTGGGTATCCAGATGCCGGTTATTACGTAGAGCGTTCAGGCTCCGGTCAATTTCGTTTGGTATCCAGACTTCGGTTATTATGTTTAGCGTTCAGGCTCCGGTCAGTTTCGTTGGGTATCCAGACTCCGTTTATTACGTTGAACATTCAGGCTCCGGTCAGTTTCGTTGGGTATCCAGACTCCGGTTATTACGTTGAGCATTCAGGCTCCGGTCAATTTCGTTGGGTATCCAGACTCTGGTTTTTACATTGAGCGTTTAGGCTCCGGTCAGTTTTGTTGGGTATCCAGCCTCCGTTTATTATGTTGAGGGTTCAGGCTCCGGTCAGTTTCGTTGGGTATCCAGACTCCCGTTATTACATTGAGCGTTCAGGCTCCGGTCAGTTTTGTTGGGTATCCAGACTCCGGTTATTACGTTGAGCGTTCAGGCTCCGGTCAGTTTCGTTGGGTATCCAGACTCCGGTTATTACATTGATGTTCAGGCTCCGGTCAGTTTCGTTGGGTATCAAGACTCAGGTTATTACGTTGAGCGTTGAGGCTCTGATCAGTTTCGTTGGGTATCCAGACTCAGGTTATTACGTTGAGCGTTCAGGCACCGGTCAGTTTCGTTGTGTATCCAGACTCCGGTAATTACGTTGAGCGTTCAGGCTCCAGTCAGTTTTGTTGGGTATCCAGACTCCGGTTTTTACGTTGAGGGTTCAGGCTCCGGTCAGTTTGGTTGGGTATCCAGACTCCGGTTATTACGTTGAGCGTTCAGGCTCCGGTCAGTTTCGTTGGGTATCTAGACTCCGGTTTTTTACGTTGAGCGTTCAGGTTCCGGTCAGTTTTGTTGGGTATCCAGACTCCCGTTATTACATTGAGTGTTCAGGCTCCGGTCAGTTTCGTTGGGTATCAAGACTCAGGTTATTACGTTGAGCGTTCAGGCTCTGATCAGTTTCGTTGGGTATCCAGACTCAGGTTATTACGTTGAGCGTTCAGGCACCGGTCAGTTTCGTTGTGTATCCAGACTCCGGTTATTACGTTGAGGGTTCAGGCTCTAGTCAGTTTCGTTGGGTATCCAGACTCCGGTTATTACGTTGAGCGTTCAGGCTCCGGTCAGTTTCGTTGGGTATCCAGACTCCGGTTATTACGTTGAGCGTTCAGGCTCCGATCAGTTTCTTTGGGTATCCAGACTCCGGTTATTACGTTGAGCGTTCAACCTCCGGTCTGTTTCGTTGGGTATCAAGACTCCGGTTAGTTTGTTGAGTGTTCAAGCTCCAGTCAATTTCGTTGTGTATCCAGACTCCGGTTATTACGTTGATCGTTCAGGCTCCAGTCAATTTTATTGGGTATCCAGACTCCGGTTATTATGTAGAGTGTTTAGGCTCCGGTCAGTTTCGTTTGGTATCCAGACTTCGGTTATTACGTTGAGCATTCAGGCTCCGGTCAGTTTCGTTGAGTATCCAGACTCTGTTTATTACGTTGAACGTTCAGGCTCTGGTCAGTTTCGTTGGGTATTCAGACTCCGGTTATTACGTTGATCGTTCAGGCTCCAGTCAATTTCATTGGGTATCCAGACTCTGGTTATTACGTAGAGCGTTCAGGCTCCGGTCAATTGCGTTTGGTATCCAGACTTCGGTTATTACGTTGAGCGTTCAGGCTCCGGTCAGTTTCGTTGGGTATCCAGACTCCGTTTATTACGTTGAACATTCAGGCTCCGGTCAGTTTCGTTGGGTATCCAGACTCCGGTTATTACGTTGAGCATTCAGGCTCCGGTCAGTTTCGTTGGGTATCCAGACTCTGGTTTTTACATTGAGCGTTTAGGCTCCGGTCAGTTTCGTTGGGTATCAAGACTCAGGTTATTACGTTGAGCGTTGAGGCTCTGATCAGTTTTGTTGGGTATCCAGACTCAGGTTATTACGTTGAGCGTTCAGGCACCGGTCAGTTTCGTTGTGTATCCAGACTCCGGTTATTACGTTGAGCGTTCAGGCTCCAGTCAGTTTTGTTGGGTATCTAGACTCCGGTTTTTATGTTGACGGTTCAGGCTCCGGTCAGTTTCGTTGGGTATCCAGAATCCGGTTATTACGTTGAGCGTTCAGGCTCCGGTCAGTTTCGTTGGGTATCCAGACTCCGGTTATTACGTTGATCGTTCAGGCTCCAGTCAATTTTGTTGGGTATCCAGACTTCGGTTTTTACGTTGAGGGTTCAGGCTCCGGCAGTTTCGTTGGGTATCCAGACTCCGGTTATTTCGTTGACGTTCAGGCTCCGGTCAATTTCGTTGTGTATCCAGACTCCGGTTATTACGTTGATCGTTCAGGCTCCAGTCAATTTCGTTGGGTATCCAGACTCCGGTTATTACGTAGAGCGTTCAGGCTCCGGTCAATTTCGTTTGGTATCCAGACTTCGGTTATTACGTTGAGCGTTCAGGCTCCGGTCAGTTTCGTTGGGTATCCAGACTCCGTTTATTACGTTGAACATTCAGGCTCCGGTCAGTTTCGTTGGGTATCCAGACTCCGGTTATTACATTGAGCATTCAGGCTCCGGTCAGTTTCGTTGGGTATCCAAACTCTGGTTTTTACATTGAGCGTTTAGGCTCCGGTCAGTTTTGTTGGGTATCCAGCCTCCGGTTATTATGTTGAGGGTTCAGGCTCCGGTCAGTTTCGTTGGGTATCCAGACTCCCGTTATTACATTGAGCGTTCAGGCTCCGGTCAGTTTTGTTGGGTATCCAGACTCCGGTTATTACGTTGAGCGTTCAGGCTCCGGTCAGTTTCGTTGGGTATCCAGACTCCGGTTATTACATTGATGTTCAAGCTCCGGTCAGTTTCGTTGGGTATCAAGACTCAGGCTATTACATTGAGCGTTGAGGCTCTAATCAGTTTCGTTGGGTATCCAGACTCAGGTTATTACGTTGAGCGTTCAGGCACCGGTCAGTTTCGTTGTGTATCCAGACTCCGGTAATTACGTTGAGCGTTCAGGCTCCAGTCAGTTTTGTTGGGTATCCAGACTCCGGTTTTTACGTTGAGGGTTCAGGCTCCGGTCAGTTTTGTTGGGTATCCAGACTCCGGTTATTACGTTGAGCGTTCAGGCTCCGGTCAGTTTCGTTGGGTATCCAGACTCCGGTTTTTTACGTTGAGCGTTCAGGTTCCGGTCAGTTTTGTTGGGTATCCAGACTCCCGTTATTACATTGAGTGTTCAGGCTCCGGTCAGTTTCGTTGGGTATCAAGACTCAGGTTATTACGTTGAGCGTTCAGGCTCTGATCAGTTTCGTTGGGTATCCAGACTCAGGTTATTACGATGAGCGTTCAGGCACCGGTCAGTTTCGTTGTGTATCCAGACTCCGGTTATTACGTTGAGGGTTCAGGCTCTGGTCAGTTTCGTTGGGTATCCAGACTCCGGTTATTACATTGAGCGTTCAGGCTCCGGTCAGTTTCGTTGGGTATCCAGACTCCGGTTATTACGTTGAGCGTTCAGGCTCCGATCAGTTTCTTTGGGTATCCAGACTCCGGTTATTACGTTGAGCGTTCAGCCTCCGGTCTGTTTCGTTGGGTATCAAGACTCCGGTTAGTTTGTTGAGCGTTCAAGCTCCAGTCAATTTCGTTGTGTATCCAGACTCCGGTTATTACGTTGATCGTTCAGGCTCCAGTCAATTTCGTTGGGTATCCAGACTCCGGTTATTACGTAGAGAGTTTAGGCTCCGGTCAGTTTCGTTTGGTATCCAGACTTCGGTTATTACGTTGAGCATTCAGGCTCCGGTCAGTTTCGTTGGGTATCCAGACTCCGTTTATTACGTTGAACGTTCAGGCTCTGGTCAGTTTTGTTGGGTATCCAGACTCCGGTTATTACGTTGAGCATTCAGGCTCCAGTCAGTTTCGTTGGGTATCCAGACTCTGGTTTTTACATTGAGCGTTTAGGCTCCGGTCAGTTTTGTTGGGTATCCAGAATCCGGTTATTATGTTGAGGGTTCAGGCTCCGGTCAGTTTCGTTGGGTATCCAGACTCCGGTTATTACGTTGAGCGTTCAGGCTCCGGTCAGTTTCGTTGGGTATCCAGACTCCGGTTATTACATTGAGTGTTCAGGCTCCGGTCATTTTCGTTGGGTATCAAGACTCAGGTTATTACGTTGAGAATGAGGCTCTGATCAGTTTCGTTGGGTATCCAGACTCAGGTTATTACGTTGAGCGTTCAGGCACCGGTCAGTTTTGTTGTGTATCCAGACTCCGGTTATTACGTTGAGCGTTCAGGCTCCAGTCAGTTTTGTTGGGTATCTAGACTCCGGTTTTTACGTTGAGGGTTCAGGCTCCGGTCAGTTTCGTTAGGTATCCAGACTCCGGTTATTACGTTGAGCGTTCAGGCTCCGGTCAGTTTCGTTGGGTATCCAGACTCCGGTTATTACGTTGATCGTTCAGGCTCCAGTCAGTTTTGTTGGGTATCCAGACTTCGGTTTTTACGTTGAGGGTTCAGGCTCCGGTCAGTTTCGTTGGGTATCCAGACTCCGGTTATTTCGTTGACGTTCAGGCTCCGGTCAATTTCGTTGTGTATCCAGACTCCGGTTATTACGTTGATCGTTCAGGCTCCAGTCAATTTCGTTGGGTATCCAGACTCCGGTTATTACGTAGAGCGTTCAGGCTCCTGTCAATTTCGTTTGGTATCCAGACTTCGGTTATTACGTTGAGCGTTCAGGCTCTGGTCAGTTTCGTTGGGTATCTAGACTCCGTTTATTACGTTGAACATTCAGGCTCCGGTCAGTTTCGTTGGGTATCAAGACTCCGGTTATTACGTTGAGCATTCAGGCTCCGGTCAGTTTCGTTGGGTATTCAGACTCTGGTTTTTGCGTTGAGGGTTTAGGCTCCGGTCAGTTTTGTTGGGTATCCAGACTCCGGTTATTATGTTGAGGGTTCAGGCTCCGGTCAGTTTTGTTGGGTATCCAGACTCCGGTTATTACGTTGAGTGTTCAGGCTCCGGTCAGTTTCGTTGGGTATCCAGACTCAGGTTATTACGTTGAGCGTTCAGGCTCCGGTCAGTTTCTTTGGGTATCCAGACTCCGGTTATTACGTTGAGCGTTCAGGCACCGGTCAGTTTCGTTGTGTATCCAGACTCCGGTTATTACGTTGAGCGTTCAGGCTCCGGTAAGTTTCGTTGGGTATCCAGACTCCGGTTTTTTACGTTGAGCGTTCAGGCTCCGGTCAGTTTTGTTGGGTATCCAGACTCCGGTTATTACATTGAGCGTTCAGGCTCCGGTCAGTTTTTTTGGGTATCCAGACTCCGGTTATTACGTTGAGCGTTCAGGCGCTGATCAGTTTCGTTTGGTATCCAGACTCTGGTTATTACGTTGAGCGTTCAGGCACCGGTCAGTTTCGTTGTGTATGGACCTATAGCAAAAAGAACCAATTAAAAATACCAAATTTCCTATTTTTTATGATTTTTTTAATAATGCTAACAATATAAAAGAAATCCAAAGAATAAAAGAAATGAATAAAAGGGAAGGGGGGTGCAGATAGCACATGCGCCCAGTGTTATTCTAAGGTGGGCCAGAGAGGGGTGGTGCTCCTAGCAAATGGCGCAGGCCCACATGAATCAGAAATTCAGCTGAAAGCAAAAAAAGACAACGCGTGGGTGCAATTAGCAGGTTTTTTCCGTTCATTTTAAGTGGGCTTCATTATGGGGGGTGCGAATAGTAGTGGGGCCTAAGGCCCAGTCCAGAATCATCACTCAATTCTCACGCAGGGGGTTACGAGCAAACCAGGGGGTGGATCCTAGCAACCACACGCTGGGCTTAACCCAGCCCAAACCTAATCAGAAACCCTAACCACAAAACCCCTCTTCCTCTCCACTGCTCTGATCACTGTTCACCTAAGGCAAACCCTAGCCGCTCTCTCATCCTCCTCCTCTCTGCAATTCCTCTAACAAACTCTCAAGATCCTTCTCCAAAAAAACAAACAAGCAAATCCTATGAAATCTAAATCCCAGCGAAATAACCTAATCAACATTCATTCTATCAGGCAAAACCAGCTTCAAGCTTGAAAAGATGTGTACCTGGAGACGAATCAAGAACCAGCTCTTGGAGTTCTTGAAGCTTCAAAGGAAGTCGTCGCGAGAGAGAGAAGATCTGGAGGTTCTCTAGAAGTTGCTCGTTCGAACGATCTTGAGAAGATGATAGGAGATCGTCCTGGAAAAACTGAAAGTTGAAGGCCGCTGGAAAATTCTGGAAGAACAATGAAGGTTTGACCTTATTCTGGGAAAATTGCGTTTGAAGCGTTCTGAAGATCTTGGAGAAGTTCTGGGAATCTCGGGTGTCCTCACGATCTGGAAACGGAGGAAGGTTGAAGGTGTTGGAAACGTGAAGAACAATGAAGGTTTGAAGAATTTCTGGGTTTTTTGGAGATTTTCTTTGAAGATTGATGGATGAATCTGGGCGAGATGATGCAGTTTCCGGCGATGTTGAGTTCTCCGGTGAGGTATAGATGAAGGTGGATGGAGGAAGATCGGAGAAGAACGAAGCGTTTCTGGGGATTCTGGGCAGAAAATCAGTTCCGGCGATGGTTGCGGTGGTCCGGTGACGGTTGGGGCTGCCGGCGGGAGTTGGTTAAGGCGGATGCATGGCCGCCGGTGGCTTCTCAGGCGATGTGTGAAGTGGAGACAAGTGTCTCAGTGGGGAGTCTGCATGGAGGACGCGTGGCGTTGCGTGGAGAGAGAGTGGAGAAATAGTGGGGCAGGTGTCAGGTTCTGGGGAAGTTCTGAGTGGTGTGTTGGTGGGACCTGGTGTGAACGCGTGGATCATCTTATATAGTGACAAGTGTCACTCGCCAATTCTGGACCAAAAACTGCACACACAAACAAAAAACTGGACTCAAAATACCATTGGGCCTCCAACCTGCTGGGCCCACGAAATTGATTGCAAAACTCCATAAAACTGAACATGGACATGGATTAAAACTGATTAAGTCTAACCAATCAAAACCTAATTAACTAATTAACCTGACTAATCCGAAAATTAAACTATCTTAATCCTAATTAGATCTAAAGATGATTAAAATCCTAATTAACCTGGTTAAATCTAAAAATGATTAAAAATCTGATTAAACCTAATATTAAACTAAAATTAATAAAACTCTAACAACCTCTACTGATTTAAATCTATTAAATTTCTATTAAAATTCTAATAAACTCTACATTATTTATTTAAAACTATTAAAATTCTATTATTAATAAAAGAAAACTATATTCTTTTTATATTATTCTAAAAACTATTAAAACTATTTTAAAATCTATTATATTCTAAAAATGATAAAAACCATTAAATCTATTTAAAAAAATTCTATATAAAATTCTAAAAAAAAATTTAAACTATTAAAAAATGTAAAAAAATCTATTTAAATCCTAAAAAATCCCCAAAGCCTATTAAAAATCTACAGAAAGCTATTAAACCCTAAAAAATGCAGACAAATGCAAATGACCACCATAAAAGAGCGCGCGAGACCAGATCGAATCGAACAGTAAACCCCCCCGGGCATCAGAATATCCTGAAATCACCATGTGAGCTGCAAACACCGAGGAGCGCACAATTTCCCGAAAATAAAACCCTGATGATCTGGACTGGATCTGCCATATCTAGTAAATGAAACCCAAGTTGTAACTCTGATATCCTCTGTCTGTGCACAAGTATTCATTTAAACCACGAGTCAGATAGGAGAACCGGTTGGTCAAATTTTAGGGTGCAACAGCTGCCCCTATTCAAGCGACTTGGACCCGATTGGGTGAAGAGCGAACGGCCTTCAAACATTCGAGGTACGAGACGGTTGAATACTAAGAACCCAGAAATTTGCCAACCGCAGAAATAAACTGCGCCATTGCTTGGGAATTATTTTCATCAACTGAATCTGACTGTTACGACAATCAACTGATCCATTAGCGACCGTGCTAGGGATGGCTCGTCTTTCCACGTAAGGAATAAATCGTCCACGTTAGGAGTAAACTCTTGTCCAGATTTGTCCGCGTCAGGACTACACTTTCCACGTTAGGAATAACATTGTCCACGTTAAGAATAACACCGTCCACGTTAGGACTCCCCTTTCCACGTAAGGAATAACCGTTCCACGTTAGGAATAACACCGTCCACGTTAGGACTCCCCTTTCCACGTTAGGAATAACCGTTCCACGTTAGGAATAACCGCTTTTCCCTGTCAGGAATAACTCTTTCTCTGCTTTGTCAACCTCTTCCACGTAAGGAATACGTCTTCTTTTGCTTTGTCCACGTAAGGACTCTTTCTTTTTCCACGTTAGGGATCACAAATTTTCCACGTAAGGAACCCCAATCTTTCCACGTAAGGAATATAACTTGATAGGTCCACGTCAGGACTCCAATCCTTCCACGTGAGGAATACTATATCAATCTTTCTTTCCACGTTAGGAACGTCATCTTTCCACGTAAGGATCACCTCTTTTCCACGTTAGGAATGCAACTTTCTTTCCACGTAAGGAATACATCATCCACGTTAGGACCCGCCTTTCCACGTTAGGAACACAGTCTCTTTTCCACGTAAGGGATCATTTTTCCACGCAAGGAATCTCATTTTTCCACGTAAGGAACTGAAATTTCTCTTTCTCTTCCACGTAAGGAACACGCTTTCTTTCCACGTTAGGAATACTTCTTCTTTCCACGTAAGGAATATCATTTCTTCTGAATCCGTCCACGTCAGGACTAAACTTTCCACGTAAGGAATCTATCTTCTTCTTCCACATTAGGAATAACTTCTTTGATCTGTCCGCGTCAGGACTAAACTCTTCCACGTCAGGAATAATCTCTTTCTTTCCACGTCAGGAATCAATCTTGATATGTCCGCGTAAGGACTCAATCTTTCCACGTAAGGAATAAACTCGTCTTTCCACGTAAGGAATCTCCATCTTTCCACGTAAGGAATCTCCAACTCTTTCCACGTAAGGAAACTATTTTTCTTCCACGTAAGGAATACATCATCCACGTTAGGACCCATCTTTCCACGTAAGGAATAACTTGTCCGTGTTAGGACTACATCGTCCACGTTAGGACCCACTTTTCCATGTTAGGAATAATAATCTTCTTGATTTGTCCACGTAAGGACTCCCATTTTTCCATGTAAGGAATACTTCTTCATCTGTCCACGTAAGGACTCCAGTCTGATATGTCCACGTAAGGACTCAATCTTTCCGCGTAAGGAATAAATCTTTGTATCTGTCCATGTTAGGACTAAACTCTTCCACATTAGGAATACATATTTTTTTGATTTGTCCACGTAAGGACTCAACTTTCACCTTGCTTTGTCCACGTAAGGACTCCAATCTTTCCACGTAAGGAAACCGTATCGTCTTGATTTGTCCACGTCAGGACTCACCTCTTGACTTGCTGAGGATAAAAACTTGTCCGCGTCAGGACTCACATCTCCACCTGCTGAAGTAATAGAACCTGTCCACTTCAGGACTTGCGCGTCCTCGACTTGCTGGGGAAATAAAACTCATCCACGTCAGGACACACACTCTGCCAACAACACGAAGAAGGATAAATTTGTCCACGTCAGGACTCTCGCATCTTGTCATCACGAAAAACTATAAATTTGCCCACGTCAGGACACACAGTTCACCATTAAGAAGGAAGACACTTGCTGGAAATAAATTGTCCACGTCAGGACACCAACACGAAGAATAACCAATCTTGTCCACGTCAGGACTGCACATTCAATCAATACGGAGAAATCAAATCGGTCCACGTTAGGACTAGCACATATCGTCAATTTGAGGAAATCAATTTGTCCACGTCAGGACTTCACATTCCATCAATTCTGAGAAATCGACCCTGTCCACGTTAGGACTAACACCTCTTATCAGCCCGGGGAAATAAATCTGTCCATGTTAGGACCCCCACCTCTCTAGCACAAAGAAATCCAGTCAATATGGGAATACACCGTCCACGTCAGGACTTATTGCTCCATCGATCCCAACCCACAAACTTCTTAGCACTGACGTTACAATAGCTTTGAGGCTGACTCTACTGGGGATATTTGGAAACCAAACTACCGGACGCCTGTTCTGATAACCGGTTGCAACTTCTGAAATTCTGATTCATGAAACCCCTGATGACAAATAACTCTGCCTGGGAATAAAGAGAAACTTATCCTGATAACTCTGTGGGGAATACTGCCGAAACTGACATTATCATTGAATGTCTCATGTCGAGATCTTGAACGTTTGGTAGTTCATTTGGGCAAGAGCTCTCTCCACCTGCCGGGATACAGAAACCTCTTCAGCAAAATAAATGATGAAGATAATGCCAACTCCGCTGGGGATAGCCAGGTGCTACAAAATTATTCCAGCAAAATAAATGATGGAAGGGTGAAGTCAACCCTGCTGGGAAATTGGGAACTTAACCAAGCACCTTGTTGAAGTAACATCCTGCTGGGGAATATAACTCTGCTGGGGAATAGCAGATGTGCCAAGTATGATTGGACTTCTGCTGGAGAGTGAGCAGGTATCCCACGGTATTCTGATAAAATAAACGCCTGGATGCACAACCAACTCTGCGGGGATGGTCTTAATCTTCGAGTTCTACTGGGAGGAAAGAACACTTGCTGAAAGGAGAGAACTCCGCTTCGGGGATACTAACATGCCCCAGTTTGTATTTTTGCTTAGCTTGCCCCTGAATCTGCAACAATTTTGGAATGGACCCTACAGTCTTTGTATCCTGACAACCAGACATGGACTGCTTCTACATTTCGGACCTCGAAGGGGTGTTTCAAGAACATAACTTTCGTGCTTCTAGGGTGACCTGCCCCGGTCTCGCAACAATCTTTTATCTCTGATCGACTGAGTCGTGGAGCATTGCCCATAACTATGAGAGATTTGTCGAATCTTGACCTGACTGTCTCAGATTTGCTGATTCTAGGATGACTGACTCTGCCTGAATTAATCAGTATAGCTTGCCCCAGTTCACGAAACATTTGGGCATTCTGCATTTTATCCCGATCATACCTTCCACTGTAGGAATCTTTCCTGTCGGCATGCGCTTACTCGCAAGTAACACAAGTTGTTCTATATAAAAGATATATTAAACGCAATGCATATGACAGTTTCAAAATCCAAGTCTGTTCACTGAAAAATTTTGTGACATGTAATGAATCAATTATCAAAATGTCAATATGAAAGCTGGTAGGAGGAACCCTTTTAGGAGTCAGAATCGACGAGATCTTTACTGACGTATGCTCTTGACCAAAACCTGTTTCAATTTGGACTTTTTCGGGTTGTAACGTGGTCAGGTTCACGGTTAACAAGGAAAGATATAGGCTCAAAATTTATTTCGACCCACCCATTCTTCGTGATGTTCTCCAATCCTATGTTCAGCTAATCTGACTTCAGCGTTCACCTATTAGAGGTGGAATGATAGGAGTAATGGTTCAGGATACCACACATTTTTTTGTTTTTTGAGTGACAGTCATTTGCTTTTCGTCTTTGGGTGCCTGGAGTCACACGACTTTGTCATTTTCGAAGGCTTTTTTTTCTTTTCTTTGACAATCCTTTTCGTTTTTCGTTTTTTTTTCATTCCCTAACCTTTGCCTGGACTGAGTATCTTTTGAGATTCTTTCGATTTTCCAGTCCAGCGGGATGCCCCTGTTTTTGCCTAAGTCATTCGTTTTCAAGCTTTGACTTAGCGGGCTTTTGATTCTTTTCGCTTTTCGTTTTTTTTTTTGAACAAGTCGTGTGACACTGGTTTGTCTGACTTTTTGTGGAATAATGTGACTGTTTCACTCTTTGTCGGCAAGGTTTAACCATTGCGGTTCTTTAGGCACGACCTATACAAGTGTGATTTATCCTCAAACGGACACTCTTTTCGTAATTCGACCGCTTGGTCAAACTAGCTGACACCTACCCTGCCCCGGGTTTAAGATTTAGGGTTTTTTCATTTTCAAAAAGGAACTCCTACTACTGGCTCGAAAGGGGTTATCAAGGGATTATCTTCCTTATATCTCCTGTGTTTATGGATTGAAACAATGCCTGTATTTCATCAATAAGTTTTTTATCCAAAAGCATACAATCGGAATATTATTCGTCATCTGTTTTCGTCATCCTCCCCAGATTCCTGCTAAAACAAGCATTAAGCATTAAAGAAAAACAAAGAGTGAACACGACTGGATTAATTCAAAACATGCATATTCATTTCGTTCATCAATATCAATTGAAAAAACAACAAGTTTTAAGAGCGAAATTTGCAATTACACAGAAAAGAAACTACAAATGCGAGGACATGAACAAGATAACATGAAAAATGTCGGTGTCTCAGAACTGGACTTTCTGCACTTTGACTTATTGGCGAGTCAACCATCCTCAGAAGCGATCATCAGGGGTAGTCTACTGCTGTCTCGATCTTCTCTCAACGGCCCGATCAAATCTGGGAAACCTTTTCATCACCCCGGCTTTTGCTTGTCTATGGCCTTGCACCACCTTGGGGACCCTTTTAGAGAAGTTAATAACCCTGCTGTCGATTAAATCTTGGACGTTATGCTTGAACACGTGGCAACCTTCAATATCATGTCCGGGAGCCCCGGAGTGGAATTCACAGTGCCTGCTCGCATCATAGCCATCCGGCAGAGTGCCGGTTATTGGCGCCAGAGTTCTTTTCTCCACCAAGTTCAATCTTAGTAGTGTCTGTAACAAATCTGCGTACGTTGAGGGAGGCTTTTCAAACACCCTCCTTGGCTTCTTTCCCCGAATTCTTTGTTGGGCCGGATACTGGCATTTCGCAGGCTGCTGGCTTTGCTCGGACGACTCCTCAGGCTCACGCGTTATCATCCTTAAATTCAACCCTGGCATCGGCAACTGTTGTGGACATGGGGACTTAGCTTCCAGTGGCTCTGGGATATACCTCGATTCGTCTGCAACCTCTGGCGGAGAAATGGGAATGTCAGTCCCTGAAACTTTTATGCCCCCTGGTACAAACTCAATTGTTTTCTCATCCAGCAAATCTTGAATCTTATGCTTAAAAGCTTTGCAGTTTGCAATGATATGCCCCGGTGCGCCGGAGTGGAAGGCACAATGGGCGTTCAGGTCATAGTCTGGTGGCGGCTGCCCTGTCAATGGGACCAAAATGCGGGGCTCAACCAGTTGAAGTTGGAACAAGAGTTGCACCAGCTGATCATAATCCACAGGGATCTCATCAAATAATCTGTTAGAAGACCTCATCCTCTTACCACACCTTCTTGAGTTATCCTGAAAGATCAATTGCGACTGCTGACGAGGAGAATCCTGAGCTTCGAATTGTGGAGAGGGTCTCTTACGCCTATCGTGCGTGGGTAGCGGTTCTTCAGACCCCTGAGGAGCAGACAAGCCAGCCGCGTCTTCCGACATTTGCCATCCTTCTCTCCTGAGTACGTTCCTTAATATTTCAGCCATCAACCCTATCTGTGCCTTCAATCAGCAGTTCTCTTCTTCTAGCGTCTCTTGATTCGAGCGCAACACTTGCATATCTCTCGTGAACTGCCCCAGCTGGCCTCGAACATCCGTCAATTCTGCTTGAACCTGCTTGATGTCTATCCCCACAAGTTGGCGTATGCGGCCTGGGAGAAAACCTTGATTCTCTGGCTGAGCAAAATCGGCAGCTCTATCATTAGCCCGTGCAATCAGAGGCTGCACCATATTCTGCAACTGCTTCTGACTCTCGGCCATGGCTTCCATTACCTGTATGAGCCGCATTATATTGTCGTGCACCTCTTGCATCTTAGTCTGTTCCTGACTCATGACTTCCTTACTGCTGCTTCTGGTTGACTGCCAGGGGATTCTTCGGTCGCTAATCTGGGAGGACCTGGAAGATACAGGAGATGAGATACAATTTAATAATTACCTGCAATGCAATATGAATATGAATGCAATGCAATATGTGTCTGTGCATTAGGGAAATTCATTCCCCGATTCTAGTGTGAAGGTGCCGGTGCAGTGACAGTGCTAGCAATACAAAGATCGGAGTTGGATCACAGAAAGCCTCATATATTACGGAGGAACCAATAAGCCAAGAATACAATATCACTGAGAGTACAATAAGAAGGCATGACCTCAACCAACAATCCTGGTGATGGTCAGCGCTATGCAAATAAAGCATACAAGTCACTACATGAAAAGATCAAACACTCCCATAAGTCTGGTATTCTTCTAGCAACTTCTTGGTCTCCGGATGACTTGGTCGAGCAAGCAGCCCTTCAACAAGTTGGTTTCTTTTCTTAAGAACACGTCGCACGTCTTCAGCAGTTTCTTCCCATGCCCCTTCTCCGAAGCGATCCTCTAGTTTACGCTTCTGAGACACAGCTTCGTCTCTGCCTTTGATGGCCTTGTTTAGGGCGTTCTGGAGACTATACCGGGTCATCACTTCTTCTTCACACTTCTTGATGCTGGACTTCAACTGCTCTTCGAGGTCGGAAATTTGCTGCTTCAACTTATCTTCCCTCTTCTTATTGTTGGTGAGCGTAGCATTCCAAGTCTGATTGCAAGAAGAGATCTCTCGGTGAGCTGCGTCGAGCGCTTTCTTCTTGGATTCAAGCATGTCATGGGAGCTTCTGAAATCTTTCCCCAGACGTTCGCGCTTCTTCTTCTCCTCAGTCAACTCAGCCCCTAGTCTGTTTACTAGCTCGATCTGCTGTTGGAAAGCGTGCACGGCCTTGTTTTTCTCACTGTGTATCTGGGCTAGTTCCTGCTCTAACCCTTCGTTGATCTTCATCAAGGCCTCTTTTTCTTTCACAACTTGCTCGTAGGCTTCCCGAGAAACAGTAGTTGGCTCTGCTACCGGAATAGGAACAAGGGCTGGTGCATCTGGAAACGGCATCCGCAACTGACCGGCTCTCTCCCGGATCCAAACCCTGTAAGGTGCATAGGCCTGACAGTCATTCTTCCCTAACAACGGCTTCCCTCTTCGGTTAATACGCGTCCAGGCATGCTGCAGCTTGGCCGATAACTCCCCCTTCAAGTCTCCGGTGAAGTACAGAGATTCCTGTACTTCTTCCTCCTTTGGTGGGCTCTTCAGCGCATATCCGAATTGGCGAATGAACAGAGAAGAGTTGTAATTGATACACCCTTTTCTTCCTATCAGCGGGACATTAGGGTACCCAGAACAACTGAAGATAAGCTCGGATCCCAGCAGATCTCTATCAAACCATTCAACGTCTTCGGAAGATAGCCTCATCAGGCGCTCTGACCAGCTAGCGGTGGTTGCACTCTCCACAAAAGATCCCTTCATGGGAAGATGACTCTTGAACCACATATTCAACAAAGGAGCACAGCAGTAAACAACCTTTCCCCTTCTGTTTTCATTCTTGTAGTGCAAGGAGTGGTAGAAGTCTCCGATCAACGTTGGCACTGGATTGCCGGCAGCAAATAGATGGAAAGCGTCCAAGTCTATGAAATTGGGCAAGTTAGGAAACAGCACAATCCCATAAATGCATAGAGCCAAAATAGCATTGAAAACCACCCAACATCCGCTCTTGGCATACTCCTGAGCTTTGCCAACCGAGAAATCAAGAGAGAAACCTGAAACCCCAAGCCAAGAAGTCACTAACAGTTCTGCAGCGTCCATATGCAAGGCTTTGGCTAAGTCCTCCAACTTGGGCTCAGCAGCAGAGTGAATAAAGGGAACCTTGTTCTGCACGGGTAGCTCCGTAAACTCCACATACTCCTCAATGGTGGGCCCTAGAATGAAGTCAGCAAACGTAAAACATCTCAATGCGGGGTCATAGAACTGCATCAAGGTGTACAGCCCGTTCATCTCATCAGTAGTGGGCTTGCAGACTAATCTCAGTAATCTCCCATGACTCATTCTGAAGCTTCTCCTAACCTCCTCATCAGCAAGAGATATCAGACCAAGCAAAGAAGTAATATCAGGTGTAGGTAGCTTATACGTAACTGTTTTCCTCAAACCAGCCATAATCAATACTCAGAAGTCTGGGCACTAGAATCGGAGGGTATGCAAATGCACCTGCAGCACAGACACACGTTAATGGGATGCAATGATAATGGGTATGCAAACAATGCAATGCAAATAACATGCAACAGGGACCAAATTCTGTAGCTGAATAGCCTGAACCATATCAAGAGGTCTCAGATAGCCTCTATAGAAGTCCTCAAACCCTGGTCTCAGATAGACCTACAACAAAGCTCCAACAACGGTCTCTGACAGACCTCAAACCATAACTCTAACTGGTCTCTGGTAGACCTCAAATCACATCTCCAACTGGTCTCTGACAGACCCCAGAACTATCCAACTGGTCTCTGACAGACCTCATAACACATCTCCAAATGGTCTCTGACAGACCTCATAACTCTCCATAAATACCCAGGATCTCTGATCAAGAAATAAACCGGTAGTCTGAAGGTCTAGTTACCTGCATAACCCCAAACCCTCTCACAGGTGGATGTCCTAGTAACTGACAAAGGTATGGCATCCTATGCGGTCGTCGGCGTCACAGACTTTCAGGGTTGATGATACGATTCCCAGAAGGAGTGGCATCATCAAATCCTGAAGAGGCCTCACTTAGCCAACTTCCAAATGATCGGTTCCCAGAGTCGACAATTCAGCTGACCAACAACCCCTTCGACCCAAAGGGTAGAAAAAGAAGCCAACCAGAAGAACCTCGTCCGAGTGTAGATTTCATGAGACACTAATGCAAGCAAAGCCGGCACGCGCCCACTACTTTCTACTCTAATTCTAGGTGCACTCAAGCCCAGGTCCGGCTTATCTCTCAATCATAGAACACCCGTCACAACCCAATACAGCAATAATAATCAATATATATAATGCCGAAAATAAAGGTCAGAAATATAAATCCATACAAATTCCTCGACGGGAAAACAAGCGTTAGGATTGACTCTCTTAAGGGACGTTGGATCCCAAATGCATAAGAACCATCGCAGTCCTTAGCAGCCAGGGGACGTTGGATCCCCAGCAGAGTCGCCAGCTATCGCTACTGCGAAAATCGGCGCCGGCTGAACAGAAGAGTCGCCACCGTGCGTTATTTATCTCACAGGAGGGAAAGGAAACGCTCAGAGTAAACCTCGCACAACACGGGAAAGGTATGGTCGTCGCAACCAAAACCTGGATTCGGGAGTCGGTTACGCAAGGGGAAGGTATTAACACCCCTCACGTCCGTCGTACTCGACGGGATCCACGCTTGTTTTCGGGTATGGATTGTTATTCTATCTAAGCTAAAGGTCAGGGTTAAAAAGAAAATAAAATGACTCGGCAAAGTATCGCACTTTATGCCTACGTATTCCCGTCTGGAACGAGAAATCAGAGTCAACGTAGTTCGCCTACCTACTGGAAAGGAGGGGAAGGTTGCTCGCTAGGATATCGCATCCTATGCCTACGTACTTTCATACAGCATGAAAGATCAGAGCAAACGTAGTTCGGGCCACGTACGACACAAGCTTGTCTTGGTTGATTTTATTCCTTCTGAAAAAGGTTTTTCTGATTAGCAGTCCAAGCGGACAAAAATGACGTCTTGATGAGTTCATCTTCTTTTACGGAAGACGTGTCTTTTATTGAGTTTGAAATTTTATTGTGTTTTTCTGTTTGTTTTGAGGAAGGAGAGACAGAACTCTAACCTACGGTTGCGAAGGGAATCAACTAACCTAGTGTTGTCATGCATGGGTTAAGACCTAATGTCTATCATGCTCCTCTCTTGCACAGAGAGAAACAGAGATCCTAAGGGAATTGACAGAAACAGAAACAATATCAGATATATACAGTAAAGCAATAAAATGCATGGATGCAGCAATACAAGCGAGGCAAGGGAGTCCCACTCAACCTCGAACCTAGAAAACAATAGGCAAAAGTGAACAGGATTCACTTTCAACCCAACAGGTTAAACAGCAAACAATACAGTCCAGAAAACCAATCAATACATCAAGAATGAAGTACAGCAGAAAATAAACAGCCACAACAGCTCTGCACCACATCAGTCTTCAAGCTTCAGCAAGCATCAATCTCTATCTCCACAGCTTTCCAGCAAGGTCTTTGTCATCAATCTTCCATCCGTAATGGCTTTTCTTCAAGTCTCAATCTCCAGGAGGAATATCAGTCAACCAGATGAAGTGAATGAATGTTAGACAGTCAATTACCTACCAAGGGTGGTTCATCAACTGTTAACATTAAACAGACAGTTTTCTCTCAAAAGTTCTATCTTTCAAATACATTCACTGATCCTTCCAAAGGAAGGAGGTGGATATTTGAAAGAGACTTTGAATCATAGAGAAAGGATGGATGCAGACAAGGCATTCCATGTTTGAGAAACAAACTTTCTAATCTAGAGCTCTGCCTAGCCCCTAAACCCTAATCTCCTCAACAGCTGCTAGCAGGAATCTCCTCATCAACTCTGGAAGTTGGTCTTCAAGCTCTGGATCTCCAATGGCTTCATCATCACAAGTCTTCAGCTCTCCCAATCCCCAAGCAATCCCCATACCCATACAGACAAGTCAATAATCCCCAGAGGGCACACCACACCAGTCAAACAAATATAGACAGTATATTAATAGCAGTAGGGGAATCCTAGTGATTTCTAAGGGATCTAATAACTACCCATAGTCCCTATAGTCCCATATCTAAAATATTCAATCTCTAAGTCCTAAGGGAAATGATTCAATTCTCCTAAGTCATCACTTAAACCCTAATTTTGTTCATGTTATCCACACCTAAACTAAACACCTAAAATTAAGTCCTAAAAATGGGAACTAAATTGTATATACAAGCTAACAATGTCTACTAATCAACCTAAAAAGAAAGGATTAAAAATACTAAAGCATCTATTAGAACAAAAATCATCAAATTTAAGCATCAAACTAAACTTCACAAAATGCTATTTACAAGAAAAATGCATGAAAAATATTAAAACAAAATAAAACGTCAATTTTATTTTTTCATATTTTTCTTGACAGAAGTATGGACCTATAGCAAAAAGAACCAATTAAAAATACCAAATTTCCTATTTTTTATGATTTTTTTAATAATGCTAACAATATAAAAGAAATCCAAAGAATAAAAGAAATGAATAAAAGGGAAGGGGGTGCAGATAGCACATGCACCCAGTGTTATTCTAAGGTGGGCCAGAGAGGGGTGGTGCGCCTAGCAAATGGCGCAGGCCCACATCAATTAGAAATTCAGCTGAAAGCAAAAAAAGACAACGCGTGGGTGCAATTAGCAGGTTTTTTCCGTTCATTTTAAGTGGGCTTCATTATGGGGGGGTGCGAATAGTAGTGGGGCCTAAGGCCCAGTCCAGAATCATCACTCAATTCTCACGCAGGGGGATACGAGCAAACCAGGGGGTGGATCCTAGCAACCACACGCTGGGCTTAACCCAGCCCAAACCTAATCAGAAACCCTAACCACAAAACCCCTCTTCCTCTCCACTGCTCTGATCACTGTTCACCTAAGGCAAACCCTAGCCGCTCTCTCATCCTCCTCCTCTCTGCAATTCCTCTAACAAACTCTCAAGATCCTTCTCCAAAAAAACAAACAAGCAAATCCTATGAAATCTAAATCCCAGCGAAATAACCTAATCAACATTCATTCTATCAGGCAAAACCAGCTTCAAGCTTGAAAAGATGTGTACCTGGAGACGAATCAAGAACCAGCTCTTGGAGTTCTTGAAGCTTCAAAGGAAGTCGCCGCGAGAGAGACGAAGATCTGGAGGTTCTCTAGATGTTGCTCGTTCGAACGATCTTGAGAAGATGATAGGAGATCGTTCTGGAAAAACTGAAAGTTGAAGGCCGCTGGAAAATTCTGGAAGAACAATGAAGGTTTGACCTTGTTCTGGGAAAATTACGTTTGAAGCGTTCTGAAGATCTTGGAGAAGTTTTGGGAATCTCGAGTGTCCTCACGATCTGGAAACGGAGGAAGGTTGAAGGTGTTGGAAACGTGAAGAATAATGAAGGTTTGAAGAATTTCTGGGTTTTCTGGAGATTTTCTTTGAAGATTGATGGATGAATCTGGGCGAGATGATGCAGTTTCCGGCGATGTTGAGTTCTCCGGTGAGGTATAAATGAAGGTGGATGGAGGAAGATCGGAGAAGAACGAAGCGTTTCTGGGGATTCTGGGCAGAAAATCAGTTCCGGCGATGGTTGCGGTGGTCCGGTGACGGTTGGGGCTGCCGGCGGGAGTTGGTTAAGGCGGATGCATGGCCGCCGGTGGCTTCTCAGGCGATGTGTGAAGTGGAGACAAGTGTCTCAGTGGGGAGTCTGCATGGAGGACGCGTGGCGTTGCGTGGAGAGAGAGTGGAGAAATAGTGGGGCAGGTGTCAGGTTCTGGGGAAGTTATGAGTGGTGTGTTGGTGGGACCTGGTGTGAACGCGTGGATCATCTTATATAGTGACAAGTGTCACTCGCCAATTCTGGACCAAAAACTGCACACACAAACAAAAAACTGGACTGAAAATACCATTGGGCCTCCAACCTGCTGGGCCCACGAAATTGATTGCAAAACTCCATAAAACTGAACATGAACATGGATTAAAACTGATTAAGTCTAACCAATCAAAACCTAATTAACTAATTAACCTGACTAATCCGAAAATTAAACTATCTTAATCCTAATTAGATCTAAAGATGATTAAAATCCTAATTAACCTGGTTAAATCTAAAAATGATTAAAAATCTGATTAAAACTAATATTAAACTAAAATTAATAAAACTCTAACAACCTCTACTGATTTAAATCTATTAAATTTCTATTAAAATTCTAATAAACTCTACATTATTTATTTAAAACTATTAAAATTCTATTATTAATAAAAGAAAACTATATTCTTTTTATATTATTCTAAAAACAATTAAAACTATTTTAAAATCTATTATATTCTAAAAATGATAAAAACCATTAAATCTATTTAAAAAAAATTCTATATAAAATTCTAAAAAAAAATTTAAAGTATTAAAAAATGTAAAAAAATCTATTTAAATCCTAAAAAATCCCCAAAGCCTATTAAAAATCTACAGAAAGCTATTAAACCCTAAAAAATGCAGACAAATGCAAATGACCACCATAAAAGAGCGCGCGAGACCAGATCGAATCGAACAGTAAACCCCCCCGGGCATCAGAATATCCTGAAATCACCATGTGAGCTGCAAACACCGAGGAGCGCACAATTTCCCGAAAATAAAACCCTGATGATCTGGACTGGATCTGCCATATCTAGTAAATGAAACCCAAGTTGTAACTCTGATATCCTCTGTCTGTGCACAAGTATGCATTTAAACCACGAGTCAGATAGGAGAACCGGTTGGTCAAATTTTAGGGTGCAACACCGGTCAATTTCGTTGTGTATCCAGACTCCGGTTATTACTTTGATCGTTCAGGCTCCAGTCAATTTCGTTGGGTATCCAGACTCCGGTTATTACGTAGAGCGTTCAGGCTCCGGTCAGTATCGTTTGGTATCCAGACTTCGGTTATTACGTTGAGCGTTCAGGCTCCGGTCAGTTTCGTTGGGTATCCAGACTCCGTTTATTACGTTGAACGTTCAGGCTCTGGTCAGTTTCGTTGGGTATCCAGACTCCGGTTATTACGTTGAGCATTCAGGCTCCGGTCAGTTTCGTTGGGTATCCAGACTCTGGTTTTTACATTGAGCGTTTAGGCTCCAGTCAGTTTTGTTAGGTATCCAGACTCCGGTTATTAATGAGGGTTCAGGCTCCGGTCAGTTTCGTTGGGTATCCAGACTCCGGTTATTACGTTGAGCGTTCAGGCTCCGCTCAGTTTCTTTGGGTATCCAGACTCCGGTTATTACGTTGAGCGTTCAGGCTCCGATCAGTTTCGTTGGGTATCCAGATTCCGGTTATTAAGTTGAGCGTTCAGGCTCCGGTCAGTTTCTTTTGGTATCCAGACTCCGGTTATTACGTTGAGCGTTTAGACTCCGGTCAGTTTCGTTGGGTATCCAGACTCCGGTTATTTTGTTGAGCGTTCAGGCTCCGGTCAATTTCGTTGTGTATCCAGACTCCGGTTATTACGTTGAGCGTTCAGGCTCCGGTCAGTTTCGTTGGGTATCCAGACTCCGGTTATTACGTTAAGCGTTCAAGCTCCGGTCAGTTTCTTTGGGTATCCAGACTCCGGTTATTATGTTGAGCGTTCAGCCTCCGGTCAGTTTCATTGGGTATCCAGACTCCGGTTATTTTGTTGAGCGTTCAGGCTCCGGTCAATTTTGTTGTGTATCCAGACTCCGGTTATTACGTTGATCGTTCAGGCTCCAGTCAATTTCGTTGGGTATCCAGACTCCGGTTATTACGTAGAGCGTTCAGGCTCCGGTCAGTTTCGTTTGGTATCCAGACTTCGGTTATTACGTTGAGCGTTCAGGCTCCGGTCAGTTTCGTGGGGTATCCAGACTCCGTTTATTACGTTGAACGTTCAGGCTCCGGTCAGTTTCGTTGGTTATCCAGACTCCGGTTATTACGTTGAGCATTCAGGCTCCGGTCAGTTTCGTTGGGTATCCAGACTCTGGTTTTTACATTGAGCGTTTAGGCTCCGGTCAATTTTGTTGGGTATCCAGACTCCGGTTATTATGTTGTGGGTTCAGGCTCTTGTCAGTTTCGTTGGGTATCCAAACTCAGGTTATTACATTGAGCGTTCGGACTCCGGTCAGTTTCGTTGGGTATCCAGACTCCGGTTATTACGTTGAGCGTTCAGGCTCCGGTCAGTTTCTTTGGGTATCCAGACTCCGGTTATTACGTTGAGCGTTCAGGCTCCGATCAGTTTCGTTGGGTATCCAGACTCCGGTTATTAAGTTGAGCGTTCAGGCTCCGGTCAGTTTCTTTTGGTATCCAGACTCCGGTTATTACGTTGAGCGCTCAGGTTCCGGTCAGTTTCGTTGGGTATCCAGACTCCGGTTATTTTGTTGAGCGTTCAGGCTCCAGTCAGTTTTGTTGGGTATCTAGACTCCGGTTTTTACGTTGAGGGTTCAGGCTCCGGTCAGTTTCGTTGGGTATCCAGACTCCGGTTATTACGTTGAGCGTTCAGGCTCTGGTCAGTTTCGTTGGGTATCCAGACTCCGTTTATTACGTTGATCGTTCAGGCTCCAGTCAGTTTTGTTGGGTATCCAGACTTCGGTTTTTACGTTGAGGGTTCAGGCTCCGGTCAGTTTCGTTGGGTATCCTGACTCCGGTTATTTCGTTGACGTTCAGGCTCCGGTCAATTTCGTTGTGTATCCAGACTCCGGTTATTACGTTGATCGTTCAGGCTCCAGTCAATTTCGTTGGGTATCCAGACTCCGGTTATTACGTAGAGCGTTCAGGCTCCGGTCAGTTTCGTTTGGTATCCAGACTTCGGTTATTACGTTGAGCGTTCAGGCTCCGGTCAATTTCGTTGGGTATCCAGACTCCGTTTATTACGTTGAACATTCAGGCTCCGGTCAGTTTCGTTGGGTATCCAGACTCCGGTTATTACGTTGAGCATTCAGGCTCCGGTCAGTTTCGTTGGGTATTCAGACTCTGGTTTTTACGTTGAGCGTTTAGGCTCCGGTCAGTTTTGTTGGGTATCCAGACTCCGGTTATTATGTTGAGGGTTCAGGCTCCGGTCAGTTTTGTTGGGTATCCAGACTCCGGTTATTACGTTGAGTGTTCAGGCTCTGGTCAGTTTCGTTGGGTATCCAGACTCAGGTTATTACGTTGAGCGTTCAGGCTCCGGTCAGTTTCTTTGGGTATCCAGACTCCGGTTATTACGTTGAGCGTTCAGGCACCGGTCAGTTTTGTTGTGTATCCAGACTCCGGTTATTACGTTGAGCGTTCAGGCTCTGGTAAGTTTCGTTGGGTATCCAGACTCCGGTTTTTTACGTTGAGCGTTCAGGCTCTGGTCAGTTTCGTTGGGTATCCAGACTCCGGTTATTACGTTGAGCGTTCAGGCTCCGGTCAGTTTCGTTGGGTATCCAGACTCCGGTTATTACGTTGAGCGTTCAGGCTCTGATCAGTTTCGTTGGGTATCCAGACTCAGTTTATTACGTTGAGCGTTCAGGCACCGGTCAGTTTCGTTGTGTATCCAGACTCCGGTTATTACGTTGAGCGTTCAGGCTCTAGTCAGTTTTGTTGGGTATCCAGACTCCGGTTTTTACGTTAAGGGTTCAGGCTCTGGTCAGATTCGTTGGGTATCCAGACTCCGGTTATTACGTTAAGCGTTCAGGCTCCGGTCAGTTTCGTTGGGTATCCAGACTCCGGTTATTACATTGAGCGTTCAGGCTCCGGTCAGTTTCTTTGGGTATCCAGCCTCCGGTTATTACGTTAAGCGTTCATCCTCCTGTCAGTTTCGTTGGGTATCCAGACTCCGGTTATTTTGTTGAGCGTTCAGGCTCCGGTCAATTTTGTTGTGTATCCAGTCTCCGGTTATTACGTTGATCGTTCAGGCTCCAATCAATTTCGTTGGGTATCCAGACTCCGGTTATTATGTAGAGCGTTCAGGCTCCGGTCAGTTTCGTTTGGTGTCGAGACTTCAGATATTACGTTGAGCGTTCAGGCTCCGGTCAGTTTCGTTGGGTATCCAGACTCCGTTTATTACGTTGAACGTTCAGGCTCCGGTCAGTTTCGTTGGGTATCCAGACTCCGGTTATTACGTTGAGCATTCAGGCTCCGGTCAGTTTCGTTGGGTATCCAGACTCTGGTTTTTACATTGAGCGTTTAGGCTCCGGTCAGTTTTGTTGGGTATCCAGACTCCGGTTATTATGTTGAGGGTTCAGGCTCCGGTCAGTTTCGTTGGGTATCCAGACTCCGGTTATTACGTTGAGCGTTCAGGCTCCGGTCAGTTTCTTTGGGTATCCAGACTCCGGTTATTACGTTGAGCGTTCAGGCTCTCGTCAGTTTCGTTGTGTATCCAGACTCCGTTTATTACGTTGAACATTCAGGCTCCGGTCAGTTTCGTTGGTTATCCAGACTCCGGTTATTACGTTGAGCATTCAGGCTCCGGTCAGTTTCGTTGGGTATCCAGACTCTGGTTTTTACATTGAGCGTTTAGGCTCCGGTCAGTTTTGTTGGGTATCCAGACTCCGGTTATTATGTTGTGGGTTCAGGCTCTTGTCAGTTTCGTTGGGTATCCAAACTCAGGTTATTACATTGAGCGTTCAGGCTCCGGTCAGTTTCGTTGGGTATCCAGACTCCGGTTATTACGTAGAGCATTCAGGCTCCGGTCAGTTTCGTTTGGTATCTAGACTTCGGTTATTACGTTGAGCGTTCAGCCTCCGGTCAGTTTCGTTGGGTATCCAGACTCCGTTTATTACGTTGAACGTTCAGGCTCCGGTCAGTTTCGTTGTGTATCCAGACTCCGGTTATTACGTTGATCATTCAGGCTCCAGTCAGTTTCGTTGGGTATCCAGACTCCGGTTATTACGAGATCATTCAGGCTCCGGTCAATTTCGTTTGGTATCCAGACTTCGGTTATTACGTTGAGCGTTCAGGCTCCGGTCAGTTTCGTAGGGTATCCAGACTCCGTTTATTACGTTAAACATTCAGGCTCCGGTCAGTTTATTTGGTTATCCAGACTCTGGTTATTACGTTGAGCGTTCAGGCTCCTGTCAGTTTCTTTGGGTATCCAGACTCCGGTTATTACGTTGAGCGTTCAGGCTCCGGTCAGTTTCGTTGGGTATCCAGACTCCGGTTATTACGTTGAACATTCAGGCTCCGGTCAGTTTCGTTGGTTATCCAGATTTCGGTTATTACGTTGAGCATTCAGGCTCCGGTCAGTTTCGTTGGGTATCCAGACTCTGGTTTTTACATTGAGCGTTTAGGCTCCGGTCAGTTTTGTTGGGTATCCAAACTCCGGTTATTATGTTGTGGGTTCAGGCTCTTGTCAGTTTCGTTGGGTATCCAAACTCAGGTTATTACATTGAGCGTTCAGGCTCCGGTCAGTTTCGTTGGGTATCCAGACTCCGGTTATTACGTTGAGCGTTCAGGCTCCGGTCAGTTTCTTTGGGTATCCAGACTCCGGTTATAACGTTGAACGTTCAGGCTCCGATCAGTTTCGTTGGGTATCCAGACTCCGGTTATTAAGTTTAGCGTTCAGGCTCCGGTCAGTTTCTTTTGGTATCCAGACTCTGGTTATTACGTTGAGCGTTCAGGCTCCGGTCAGTTTCGTTGGGTATCCAGACTCCGGTTATTTTGTTGAGCGTTCAGGCTCCGGTCAATTTCGTTGTGTATCCAGACTCCGGTTATTACGTTGATCGTTCAGGCTCCAGTCAATTTCGTTGGGTATCCAGACTCCGGTTATTACGTAGAGCATTCAGGCTCCGGTCAGTTTCGTTTGGTATCTAGACTTCGGTTATTACGTTGAGCGTTCAGCCTCCGGTCAGTTTCGTTGGGTATCCAGACTCCGTTTATTACGTTGAACGTTCAGGCTCCGGTCAGTTTCGTTGTGTATCCAGACTCCGGTTATTACGTTGATCATTCAGGCTCCGGTCAGTTTCGTTGGGTATTGTTGCGGTTAGAATATGATTTCAAATTATTAATTAATTTGAATCGCATCTTTAGTTCACAACCGCTCTTTGATTTATCCGAAGGAAAAGGTCAAAAGAGGAAAACCTAATTTTGCATCGTAAAGACAATGCAGGAAGAGGTCTAGGTAAGGGGTTGGTTAAGCTTAGGGAAGGTACTAGCACCCTAAACTTCTGTAGTACTCTACAGGAACCTTTTGTTTATTGTATGCTTTTTTATTTTATTATCTGTTTGAAATATATTGCTAAGGGATAGAGTGACCTAAAGACCTAAGGGTTAGTCCTAAGTTTACTCGGCAAGACGTCGCGTCTTGTGCCTACGTATCCTGGATAGGGAATGGAATCAGAGTAATCGTAGTTCCCCTCGAAAGGGAGGTTAGAAACGTCTTGACTGTGGTCAAGGTTTCAATGGGGAATAAACGTATCTTAAGGACACGCTTATGTGGAGTCTTTGAAACTCCTATTTCTACGTTGAATTTGTTAATTAAAAATTTAGGGTTGAAATTAGGGATTCCACGGCGGGAAACCCTAAAACAAAGTACGGCGACTCTTTGACCTAAAACTAGGGTAAAGGGTATTTTTGTCCACGGCGGGACGCCTAGGTTAATTAGGGTTTGAGACGGCTAAAACTAGGGTTATTGACTCGGCGGTCAAACAACTAGACCTAATTCCTTCGGAGGGAATTCTAACGGTAAAACATGCAAACATGACAAAATATTATACGGCAAAATTAAAGTGCGGAAAGTAAAGAAAGCGTCGCGACGATCACTCGCGTAAATTACAAATCCCAAAAAAAACAAAAACAAAATAAATCGCGACCATGGCCTCGCGTAAATTACATCCATGGAACAAAATAAATTAAAATAAATATGAATCATAATCTATGTATAATCTGAGGAGAGAAACAGAGAACGTTAGTGAAAAGTTAGACGAAAATATGGCAAACATATTTTATATTAAAAGAAACACGAAAATGCAATTTGGAATTTTTATTATTGTTTTGTTAATTTTTATATTTTTTTTTATTAAAATTTTAGTCTTAATTTTAAAAGGTTTTAATTTTTAAATAAACAAAACTTTAGTTTTAACTTTTTATCTTTAGAAAGTTTTAATTTTAATTTTAATTTTTAAAAGAGAAAGTCTTAAATTAAAAAAAAACTCTAATCATAAGTTTTTTTTTTAAAAGAAGAAGTTTACATAAAAAAAAAAGGTTCGTTAGTCTTACTTTAAAAGAATGTTAGTTTTAAAATTTTAAAGAAAGTTTTAGAAAAAAGTTTTAACCCTTTCTAACATGTTTTAATTTTTAATCTTTAAAACTTAAAAAAAAATGTTAATTTTAATACTTAAAAAAAAGTTTTAATTTTAGGACTGGGTTAATTTTAAGTTAGTAAAAATGTTTTCACTTAACTATAAAAGTGTTTTAAACACTGTTTATTTATAAAAAAAAATTATTAGTGGTTAGTGTTTTAATTAAGAAAAAGTTTTAAGTTTTTTACTTACTGTAATTATAATCAAAACTGGTTTTAGTTATAATTCACAAAAAGGGTTTTTAGTTAGAAAAAAAAGAAAAGGTTTAAAAAATGAAATGAGAGTTTAATTATTTGGAAGAGGTTTTAATTGGGATAACATAAAAGCTTACATTTCAGTTGCCGGTTGGTGATGCTTTCGCTTGTTCTTCGCCGGCGACAATGGTTCTCGACGAACTTCTTTGGATCTCTTTTCCTCTTTCTCAAATGGAGGTGATGATGATGAGCTTCGAAACTCTTCTGAACCTCCGGATCTTGACGACCGCCGTTTTTCTTTTTGTCTCCTTTTCTGATGATCTGTTCTTGATTTTCTGATGTGAATGAAGTTTCCTCCCATCACTTATGTTTATATAGGTAACAAATTAGGGTTAGCTCTAACCTAATTCCCACTTTAAAGCCCAACTTAAAGAATTAGTCAAAACTAAATTAAAACAAACTTAAAACAACTTAAAACTCTATTTATTTACTAAATATAATAAAATATTTTCTAATATTTTTAATTTTTTGATTTTTTGATGTTTTTTTATGAATAATATGGGAAAAAGTGAAAAATAATATTTTTAAAAAAATAATTTAAATAAAATACGAAAATAATAATTAAATAATTAAAAAAACTATTTTTGTTATTTTTTTTTATGAAAAATAGAAAAGTTAGAACAAAAATAAAAGAAAAACAAAAAGTGAAGAAGGTGGGATTTGAACTCTCGACCTCTCACACTCACAACTCCTTACACACGGTCTCTTGCCAATTGTGCCATTTTATTCATTCAAAATAAAGTGGCACTAGAAACTATGTAAAGGTAGGACAAATTTGGGGTGCAGCAGATGCCCCTATTTAAATAGCTTCACCGGATGATTTGAGCAGCGGAGACTCGAGAAATCGCGGTGAAAGTGATTTAAATACAGATAACCGAAAATTTGGCCTCTAGATGCAGTGATATGCAATGATATGGACAAAATAACACGAACTATAATGCTGACAATGCCATGAATCTAATATGATGCGTATGATGAAAATGAAAAAAATGCACGGATGCAGACGAAACAACTTCACAGGGGACGGCGCAACGAGGAAATGCACTGGGGAAGAAGACACGCGGTGGTGACAAGGTAACATATGATCCACACGGAGGCAGGACCAGGTAAACGACAGACGCTAGAGTTTTCGGGACATTCCTTAAAGAGATCGAGCGGGATCTTCAGGACTCACCAGAAAACATATAGGGAGAGACAACATCAGAACATTTCGGAAGAACATCGAAAAGGAGACACGTCGTATCTGGAAGAACGTCAGATAGACATGACACGAAATAGTCGATGGGTGCCAAGTAAACTGGACTTTGTCCACAAGGTAAGACGCGGATAAAACACGACCTCGGGGAGAAAAATGCGAATGGGGATAAAACACCCATGCTGCCAAGTAACTAAATTCGTCCACAAGGTAAGACGCGGATAAAACACGACCTCGGGGAGAAAAATGCAAATGGGGACAAAGCACCCATGATGCCAAGTAAATAAATTCGTCCACGAGGTAATACGCGGGTAAAACACGACCTCGGGGAGAAAAATGCAAATGGGGATAAAGCACCCATGATGCCAAGTAAATAAATTTTGCCCACAAGGTAAGACGCGAGTAAAACACGACCTCAGGGAAAAAAAAAGTAAATGGGGGTAAAACACCATGATGTTAGGTAAACCCAGGAATATCTGGTAAACGGGGAATAAAACACCCGGGATAAAGGTACATGGGGGATAAAACACCCAAGGATAGAAGGTAAGTGGGGAGTAAAGCACCCAAGATAGACATGTAAATGGGGAGTAAAGCACCCAAGATAGAAATGTAAATGGGGAGTAAAGCACCCAAGATAAAAATGTAAATGGGGAGTAAAGCACCCAAGATAAAAATGTAAATGGGGAGTAAAGCACCCAAGATAGAAATGTAAATGGGGAGTAAAGCACCCAAGATAGAAATGTAAATGGGGAGTAAAGCACCCAAGATGTGCACATGTATAGGAATTATGCTATGGCATATGATCAAATGCAAATGCAGACGTCGACGACAAGACTCGACTCTTTCTGTGAGATGACAAAACTGGAGGACTGATTCCTCAACACGGAGATCACTGTCATTCTGTTAAACTGTATCAAGTTGATAGTCACTGTAGGAATGATGAATAACTGCTTGGGGATTATGCAAGTAAACTGCCCCAGGTCAAATGAATTGATAATTGCTTCAGCTGTCTGATTCGTGGAATCGACTGTTTTGTTGTATCCTCGGAGGGCTTGCCCCAGTCTGAGTCTTGAACAATTCTCTGGATAAACCAAATCTGAGAAGACTTTGCCCCTGATAGGATCACTTGACCAAGTTTCTCGATTGTTTAAAATTTCCTTAGAGGAAAGCCAGTTTGCAAACAAAAATATTCATACAAACATGGTAATGCAAAGTTCATGCAACTTTTGAAATCAAAATTATTTTTGAAAGATGAAAAATAAATGAGTCATCGATTAGAACGCGGCGGACCAGGACGCTCAAAGTTTAATACAGGTATACGGCCAAAATAAATGATTCACAAAGATCTTTTGGAGTCAGGTTATGCAACCTTGTTGTAGTATACTTTCAAAATAACCTTGCTTCAATTAGGTCTTTTGAGGGTTGTAACGTGGTCTGGTTCATGGTTTATGAAACAAAGGATAAAGGCTCAAAATTTATTTATACCCACCCCATCTACATGATGATCTCCAGTCCTATGCTCAGTTAACTCCTATTATGCATTCAGGTTCCTATAGGTTAGGAATTGCACTGATGGTAGCAATGATGGTTCAGAAGTCAATGGACCTATGAAAAGCAGCCACTACTTCCTTATGATATTTGGTCATTTTGACATTGAGGATTTTAAGGGTAAAGATTTAAAACTCCTCTTTGTATTATCCCTAAATTTTGCCTGAACAGTTTTACAGTCAGCGGGATGCCCCAGTTTTGCCTAAGTCTCCTTCATAGGTTTTGACTTAGTGGGCTCTTTCTTTTGAATTTTTTTTTGAAACATGACTGCCTGGTTTAATGATTACGGTGAACCATCATCGGTTTTTTTGACTTAAAAAAAATCTTCGACACTTGTTTGTTGTGTGTGAAGGAAAATTACAAGTGCGACCTTTATATAAAAGGCATATTGCATAAACACATAACCGAGTTAACGGAGAACTACCCATCCCCAGGTTAACAACAAGTTTTTTTTTTGTAAAGAAAGGAACTCCAACTTCTAGGCTCGAAGGGGTTGACAAGGGATTAACTTCCTTATTTCTTCAGTGATTGGGAATTGAAACAATGCCTTACATCGTCAACCAGGTTTGATTGAAAGCATACTGACAACAAGTATGGGTATAACATTATCATCATCCTCCCTCCAATCTTAGCATATCAAAAATTTGGACAAAAAGTAAATATTTGAAAATAAAGCATAAAGATGCAAATAGTAGGCAAAATGAATTGAATCAAAAGTCGCAATGCTCATTTCATTAATGTAAAAGTACAAACATAATTTGAAAGCAAACAACTAATACGAAATAAGGAAAATGCAAACAACCAGGAATAAAAGGCCTAGTGATAAAACTTCATTTCTAATGCATTGGAAAGGGATCCTTCTGAACATTCGGATGACCGTCTGTAAAATCAAGTATTCCGGTTCTAACCAATTCACACACTCTAGCCTTCAGTACAAAACAATGTTCCAAGTCGTGTCCTGGGGCACCCTCATGAAAAGCACAATGGAGATCGGTCCTGAACCCAACCAGATGGGGATTAGGAGGAGGTGGCGAAGCCTTTGTGGTGATCAGTCCTCGTCGAACCAAGTCAAGATATAGCTCGGTGTAAGTCATGGGAATAGGATCAAAGTGGCTTCTATTCCATTTCTAGTTTTGTCTGATAACTGGGCGTTGAGGAGTCTGAGCTGGCTATCCTCTGGCAATCAGTATTTGAAGCATTTCAGTAAGCTTAGTCATGTCTGACTTCAACTCATCGATTTCCATTCGGATCTCTGCATTGTATGTCTCTTGCTCTGACATCTTATGTCTATAGTTAGCCCTGGTCTGATATCTGTGTCGAGGAATCAGCTTGACGACTCAAAGGTACACTGGAAGACGAGAGAACCGAGAATGAGAAACCAAGGGGAAAATGCAATGCAAAAATGTGATGCTAATTCCATGTAATGGTTCCAAGAATTTCAACGGTCGATTGCAAATATTCCCTTTTAGGAAAGTTGGAAAGAAATTTTTTTTTTTTGACTCTAAAATGTAGGACCTTTTTGAGTTTGCAAAAGACTGTTGAATTCCTTGAAACTGGAAATGATATGATACTTTATGGATGCAAAGCACAAATACACACACAAAGGTCCTAGGTTAGAGGACAGCGAATGGAGTTAAGGTCTACCCTTCCCAAAAGGTAAGTACTATAGGTTAATTGTACCTGCAGAACAAGGTTCTAAAGCGGTGCCCAAAGTCATCAATCCATCTTTCGGATATTATCAACTTTCCAACTAACTTGGAGGTCGATAATATCCTCAAGAGAACCTCATTTGAGTGTAGTATCGCGTAGCAACTATTGTAGGACTACTCCCACATAGTTCCCGCACTACGTCCTATATAAAGCCAAGGTGGTGTTAAGGTACTACGGTCCCCAGTATCACAAACTCCAATTGAAAATAGTAAAAGTTTTCACGACTGCACTCGATCAACCGAACCATTTTCGAAAGGGTCTCAACTGAGCGGTGATTCTCGAGTTGACTTGGTCGGGACTCACTCCCGGCAAGCCTCGTCGAATATCTCACCTTCCTATAATAAGGTCACTCAAGTCCGGGTTAGGACTTATCTCACAATAACAGGTATCCCCACAAGGTACAATGATATATAAAAATAATTAATAAAATATTACACAATAAACAAAATAGGGGTAACCCTTAAAAATTAGGAGGGTCCCCAGTGAAGTCGCCATTTTCTGTTGCGGTTAGAATATGATTTCAAATTATTAATTAATTTGAATCGCATCTTTAGTTCACAACCGCTCTTTGATTTATCCGAAGGAAAAGGTCAAAAGAGGAAAACCTAATTTTGCATCGTAAAGACAATGCAGGAAGAGATCTAGGTAAGGGGTTGGTTAAGCTTAGGGAAGGTACTAGCACCCTAAACTTCTGTAGTACTCTACAGGAACCTTTTGTTTATTGTATGCTTTTTTATTTTATTATCTGTTTGAAATATATTGCTAAGGGATAGAGTGACCTAAAGACCTAAGGGTTAGTCCTAAGTTTACTCGGCAAGACGTCGCGTCTTGTGCCTACGTATCCTGGATAGGGAATGGAATCAGAGTAATCGTAGTTCCCCTCGAAAGGGAGGTTAGAAACGTCTTAACTGTGGTCAAGGTTTCAATGGGGAATAAACGTATCTTAAGGACACGCTTATGTGGAGTCTTTGAAACTCCTATTTCTACGTTGAATTTGTTAATTAAAAATTTAGGGTTGAAATTAGGGATTCCACGGCGGGAAACCCTAAAACAAAGTACGGCGACTCTTTGACCTAAAACTAGGGTAAAGGGTATTTTTGTCCACGGCGGGACGCCTAGGTTAATTAGGGTTTGAGACGGCTAAAACTAGGGTTATTGACTCGGCGGTCAAACAACTAGACCTAATTCCTTCGGAGGGAATTCTAACGGTAAAACATGCAAACATGACAAAATATTATACGGCAAAATTAAAGTGCGGAAAGTAAAGAAAGCGTCGCGACGATCACTCGCGTAAATTACAAATCCCAAAAAAAACAAAAACAAAATAAATCGCGACCATGGCCTCGCGTAAATTACATCCATGGAACAAAATAAATTAAAATAAATATGAATCATAATCTATGTATAATCTGAGGAGAGAAACAGAGAACGTTAGTGAAAAGTTAGACGAAAATATGGCAAACATATTTTATATTAAAAGAAACACGAAAATGCAATTTGGAATTTTTATTATTGTTTTGTTAATTTTTATATTTTTTTTATTAAAATTTTAGTCTTAATTTTAAAAGGTTTTAATTTTTAAATAAACAAAACTTTAGTTTTAACTTTTTATCTTTAGAAAGTTTTAATTTTAATTTTAATTTTTAAAAGAGAAAGTCTTAAATTAAAAAAAAACTCTAATCATAAGTTTTTTTTTTAAAAGAAGAAGTTTACATAAAAAAAAAAGGTTCGTTAGTCTTACTTTAAAAGAATGTTAGTTTTAAAATTTTAAAGAAAGTTTTAGAAAAAAGTTTTAACCCTTTCTAACATGTTTTAATTTTTAATCTTTAAAACTTAAAAAAAAATGTTAATTTTAATACTTAAAAAAAAGTTTTAATTTTAGGACTGGGTTAATTTTAAGTTAGTAAAAATGTTTTCACTTAACTATAAAAGTGTTTTAAACACTGTTTATTTATAAAAAAAAATTATTAGTGGTTAGTGTTTTAATTAAGAAAAAGTTTTAAGTTTTTTACTTACTGTAATTATAATCAAAACTGGTTTTAGTTATAATTCACAAAAAGGGTTTTTAGTTAGAAAAAAAAGAAAAGGTTTAAAAAATGAAATGAGAGTTTAATTATTTGGAAGAGGTTTTAATTGGGATAACATAAAAGCTTACATTTCAGTTGCCGGTTGGTGATGCTTTCGCTTGTTCTTCGCCGGCGGCAATGGTTCTCGACGAACTTCTTTGGATCTCTTTTCCTATTTCTCAAATGGAGGTGATGATGATGAGCTTCGAAACTCTTCTGAACCTCCGGATCTTGACGACCGCCGTTTTTCTTTTTGTCTCCTTTTCTGATGACCTGTTCTTGATTTTCTGATGTGAATGAAGTTTCCTCCCATCACTTATGTTTATATAGGTAACAAATTAGGGTTAGCTCTAACCTAATTCCCACTTTAAAGCCCAACTTAAAGAATTAGTCAAAACTAAATTAAAACAAACTTAAAACAACTTAAAACTCTATTTATTTACTAAATATAATAAAATATTTTCTAATATTTTTAATTTTTTGATTTTTTGATGTTTTTTTATGAATAATATGGGAAAAAGTGAAAAATAATATTTTTAAAAAAATAATTTAAATAAAATACGAAAATAATAATTAAATAATTAAAAAAACTATTTTTGTTATTTTTTTTTTTATGAAAAATAGAAAAGTTAGAACAAAAATAAAAGAAAAACAAAAAGTGAAGAAGGTGGGATTTGAACTCTCGACCTCTCACACTCACAACTCCTTACACACGGTCTCTTGCCAATTGTGCCATTTTATTCATTCAAAATAAAGTGGCACTAGAAACTATGTAAAGGTAGGACAAATTTGGGGTGCAACAGGTATCTAGACTCCGGTTATTACGAGATCATTCAGGCTCCGGTCAGTTTCGTTTGGTATCCAGACTTCGGTTATTACATTGAGCGTTCAGGCTCCGGTCAGTTTCGTTGGGTATCCAGACTCCGTTTATTACATTAAACATTCAGGCTCCGGTTATTACGTTGAGCGTTCAGGCTCCTGTCAGTTTCTTTGGGTATCCAGACTCCGGTTATTACGTTGAGCGTTCAGGCTCCGGTCAGTTTCGTTGGGTATCCAGACTCCGGTTATTACGTTGATCGTTCAGGCTCCGGTCAGTTTCGTTGGGTATCCAGACTCTGGTTTTTACGTTGAGCGTTTAGGCTCCGGTCAGTTTTGTTGGGTATCCAGACTCCGGTTATTATGTTGAGGGTTCAGACTCCGGTCAGTTTCGTTGGGTATCCAGACTCCGGTTATTACGTTGAGCGTTCAGGCTCCGCTCAGTTTCTTTGGGTATCCAGACTCCGGTTATTACGTAGAGCGTTCAGGCTATGGTCATTTTCGTTAGGTATCCAGATTCCGGTTATTACGTTGAGCGTTCCGGCTCCGGTCAGTTTCTTTTGGTATCCAGACTCCGGTTATTACGTTGAGCGTTTAGGCTCCGGTCAGTTTCGTTGGGTATCCAGACTCCGGTTATTTTGTTGAGCGTTTAGGCTCCGGTCAATTTCGTTGTGTATCCAGACTCCGGTTATTACGTTGAGCGTTCAGGCTCCGGTCAGTTTCGTTGGGTATCCAGACTCCGGTTATTACGTTGAGCGTTCAAGCTCCGGTCAGTTTATTTGGGTATCCAGACTCCGGTTATTACGTTGAGCGTTCAGCCTCCGGTCAGTTTCGTTGGGTATCCAGACTCCGGTTATTTTGTTGAGCGTTCAGGCTCCGGTCAATTTCGTTGTGTATCCAGACTCCGGTTATTACGTTGATCGTTCAGGCTCCAGTCAATTTCGTTGGGTATCCAGACTCCGGTTATTACGTAGAGCGTTCAGGCTCTAGTCAGTTTCGTTTGGTATCCAGACTTCGGTTATTACGTTGAGCGTTCAGGTTCCGGTCAGTTTCGTGGGGTATCCAGACTCCGTTTATTACGTTGAACGTTCAGGCTCCGGTCAGTTTCGTTGGTTATCCAGACTCCGGTTATTACGTTGAGCATTCAGGCTCCGGTCAGTTTCGTTGGGTATCCAGACTCCGGTTATTACGTTGATCGTTCAGGCTCCAGTCAGTTTTGTTGGGTATCCAGACTCCGGTTTTTACGTTGAGGGCTCAGGCTCTGGTCAGTTTCGTTGGGTATCCAGACTCCGGTTATTTTGTTGAGCGTTCAGGCTCCAGTCAGTTTTGTTGGGTATCTAGACTCCGGTTTTTACGTTGAGGGTTCAGGCTCCGGTCAGTTTCGTTGGGTATCCAGACTCCGGTTCTTACGTTGAGTGTTCAGGCTCCGGTCAGTTTCGTTGGGTATCCAGACTCCGGTTATTACGTTGATCGTTCAGGCTCCAGTCAGTTTTGTTGGGTATCCAGACTTCGGTTTTTACGTTGAGGGTTCAGGCTCCGGTCAGTTTCGTTGGGTATCCAGACTCCGGTTATTTCGTTGACGTTCAGGCTCCGGTCAATTTCGTTGTGTATCCAGACTCCGGTTATTACGTTGATCGTTCAGGCTCCAGTCAATTTCGTTGGGTATCCAGACTCCGGTTATTACGTAGAGCGTTCAGGCTCCGGTCAGTTTCGTTTGGTATCCAGACTTCGGTTATTACGTTGAGCGTTCAGGCTCCGGTCAATTTCGTTGGGTATCCAGACTCCGTTTATTACGTTGAACATTGAGGCTCCGGTCAGTTTCGTTGGGTATCCAGACTCCGGTTATTAGTTGAGCATTCAGGCTCCGGTCAGTTTCGTTGGGTATTCAGACTCTGGTTTTTACGTTGAGCGTTTAGGCTCCGGTCAGTTTTGTTGGGTATCCAGACTCCGGTTATTATGTTGAGGGTTCAGGCTCCGGTCAGTTTTGTTGGGTATCCAGACTCCGGTTATTACGTTGAGTGTTCAGGCTCCGGTCAGTTTCGTTGGGTATCCAAATTCAGGTTATTACATTGAGCGTTCAGGCTCCGGTCAGTTTCTTTGGGTATCCAGACTCCAGTTATTATGTTGAGCGTTCAGGCACCGGTCAGTTTCGTTGTGTATCCAGACTCCGGTTATTACGTTGAGCGTTCAGGCTCCGGTAAGTTTCGTTGGGTATCCAGACTCCGGTTTTTTACGTTGAGCGTTCAGGCTCTGGTCAGTTTCGTTGGGTATCCAGACTCCGGTTATTACGTTGAGCGTTCAGGCTCCGGTCAGTTTCGTTGGGTATCCAGACTCCGGTTATTACGTTGAGCGTTCAGGCTCCGGTCAGTTTCGTTGGGTATCCAGACTCAGGTTATTACGTTGAGCGTTGAGGCACCGGTCAGTTTCGTTGTGTATCCAGACTCCGGTTATTACGTTGAGCGTTCAGGCTCTAGTCAGTTTTGTTCGGTATCCAGACTCCGGTTTTTACGTTAAGGGTTCAGGCTCTGGTCAGATTCGTTGGGTATCCAGACTCCGGTTATTACGTTGAGTGTTCAGTATCCGGTCAGTTTCGTTGGGTATCCAGACTCCGGTTATTACCTTGAGCGTTCAGGCTCTGATCAGTTTCGTTGGGTATCCAGACTCAGGTTATTACGTTGAGCGTTCAGGCACCGGTCAGTTTCGTTGTGTATCCAGACTCCGGTTATTACGTTGAGCGTTCAGGCTCTAGTCAGTTTTGTTCGGTATCCAGACTCCGGTTTTTACGTTAAGGGTTCAGGCTCTGGTCAGATTCGTTGGGTATCCAGACTTCGGTTATTACGTTAAGCGTTCAGGCTCCGGTCAATTTCGTTGGGTATCCAGACTCCGGTTATTACGTTGAGCGTTCAGGCTCCGGTCAGTTTCTTTGGGTATCCAGACTCCGGTTATTACGTTGAGCGTTCATCTTCCTGTCAGTTTCGTTGGGTATCCAGACTCCGGTTATTTTGTTGAGCGTTCAGGCTCCGGTCAATTTTGTTGTGTATCCAGACTTCGGTTATTACGTTGATCGTTCAGGCTCCAGTCAATTTCGTTGGGTATCCAGACTCCGGTTATTATGTAGAGCGTTCAGGCTCCGGTCAGTTTCGTTTGGTATCGAGACTTCGGATATTACGTTGAGCGTTCAGGCTCCGGTCAGTTTCGTTGGGTATCCAGACTCCGTTTATTACGTTGAACGTTCAGGCTCCGGTCAGTTTCGTTGGGTATCCAGACTCCGGTTATTACGTTGAGCATTCAGGCTCCGGTCAGTTTCGTTGGATATCCAGACTCTGGTTTTTACATTGAGCGTTTAGGCTCCGGTCAGTTTTGTTGGGTATCCAGACTTCGGTTATTATGTTGAGGGTTCAGGCTCCGGTCAGTTTCGTTGGGTATCCAGACTCCGGTTATTACGTTGAGCGTTCAGGCTCCGGTCAGTTTCTTTGTGTATCCAGACTCCGGTTATTACGTTGAGCGTTCAGGCTCCGATCAGTTTCGTTGGGTATCCAGACTCCGGTTATTAAGTTGAGCGTTCAGGCTCCGGTCAGTTTCTTTTGGTATCCAGACTCCGGTTATTACGTTGAGCGTTTAGGATCCGGTCAGTTTCGTTGGGTATCCAGACTCCGGTTATTTTGTTGAGCGTTCAGACTCCGGTCAATTTCGTTGTGTATCCAGACTCCGGTTGTTACGTTGAGCGTTCAGGCACCGGTCAGTTTCGTTGGGTATCCAGACTCTGGTTATAACGTTGAGCGTTCAAGCTCCGGTCAGTTTCTTTGGGTATCCAGACTCCGGTTATTACGTTGAGCGTTCAGCCTCCGGTCAGTTTCGTTGGGTATCCAGACTCCGGTTATTTTGTTGAGCGTTCAGGCTCCGGTCAATTTCGTTGTGTATCCAGACTCCGGTTATTACGTTGATCGTTCAGGCTCCAGTCAATTTCGTTGGGTATCCAGACTCCGGTTATTACGTAGAGCGTTCAGGCTCCAGTCAGTTTCGTTGGGTATCCAGACTCCGTTTATTACGTTGAACGTTCAGGCTCCGGTCAGTTTCGTTGGGTATCCAGACTCCGGTTATTACGTTGAGCGTTCAGGCTCCGGTCAGTTTCGTTGGGTATCCAGACTCTGGTTTTTACATTGAGCGTTTAGGCTCCGGTCAGTTTTGTTGGGTATCCAGACTCCGGTTATTATGTTGAGGGTTCAGGATCCGGTCAGTTTCGTTGGGTATCCAGACTCCGGTTATTACGTTGAGCGTTCAGGCTCCGGTCAGTTTCTTTGGGTATCCAGACTCCGGTTATTACGTTGAGCGTTCAGGCTCCGATCAGTTTCGTAGGGTATCTAGACTCCGGTTATTAAGTTGAGCGTTCAGGCTCCGGTCAGTTTCTTTTGGTATCCAGACTCCGGTTATTACGTTGAGCATTTAGGCTCCGGTCAGTTTCGTTGGGTATCCAGACTCCGGTTATTTTGTTGAACGTTCAGGCTCCGGTCAATTTCGTTGTGTATCCAGACTCCGGTTGTTACATTGAGCGTTCAGGCTCCGGTCAGTTTCGTAGGGTATCCAGACTCCGGTTATTACGTTGAGCGTTCAAGCTCCGGTCAGTTTCTTTGGGTATCCAGACTCCGGTTATTGCGTTGAGCGTTCAGGCTCCGGTCAATTTCGTTTGGTATCCAGACTTCGGTTATTACGTTGAGCGTTCAGGCTCCGGTCAGTTTCGTTGTGTATCCAGACTCCGTTTATTACGTTGAACATTCAGGCTCCGGTCAGTTTCGTTGGTTATCCAGACTCCGGTTATTACCTTGAGCATTCAGGCTCCGGTCAGTTTCGTTGGGTATCCAGACTCTGGTTTTTACATTGAGCGTTTAGGCTCCGGTCAGTTTTGTTGGGTATCCAGACTCCGGTTATTATGTTGTGGGTTCAGGCTCTTGTCAGTTTCGTTGGGTATCCAAACTCAGGTTATTACATTGAGCGTTCAGGCTCCGGTCAGTTTCTTTGGGTATCCAGACTCCGGTTATTACGTTGAGCGTTCAGGCTCCGGTCAGTTTCTTTGGGTATCCAGACTCCGGTTATAACGTTGAACGTTCAGGCTCCGATCAGTTTCGTTGGGTATCCAGACTCCGGTTATTAAGTTGAGCGTTCAGGCTCCGGTCAGTTTCTTTTGGTATCCAGACTCCGGTTATTACGTTGAGCGTTCAGGCTCCGGTCAGTTTCGTTGGGTATCCAGACTCCGGTTATTTTGTTGAGCGTTCAGGCTTCGGTCAATTTCGTTGTGTATTCAGACTCCGGTTATTACGTTGATCGTTCAGGCTCCAGTCAATTTCGTTGGGTATCCAGACTCCGGTTATTACGTAGAGCATTCAGGCTCCGGTCAGTTTCGTTTGGTATCCAGACTTCGGTTATTACGTTGAGCGTTCTGCCTCCGGTCAGTTTCGTTGGGTATCCAGACTCCGTTTATTACGTTGAACGTTCAGGCTCCGGTCAGTTTCGTTGTGTATCCAGACTCCGGTTATTACGTTGATCATTCAGGCTCCGGTCAGTTTCGTTGGGTATCCAGACTCCGGTTATTACGTAGATCATTCAGGCTCCGGTCAGTTTCGTTTGGTATCCAAACTTCGGTTATTACGTTGAGCGTTCAGGCTCCGGTCAGTTTCGTTGGGTATCCAGACTCCGTTTATTACGTTAAACATTCAGGCTCCGGTCAGTTTCTTTGGTTATCCAGACTCCGGTTATTACGTTGAGCGTTCAGGCTCCTGTCAGTTTCTTTGGGTATCCAGACTCCGGTTATTACGTTGAGCGTTCAGGCTCCGGTCAGTTTCGTTTGGTATTGAGACTTCGGATATTACGTTGAGCGTTCAGGCTCCGGTCAGTTTCGTTGGGTATCCAGACACCGTTTATTACGTTGAACGTTCAGGCTCCGGTCAGTTTCGTTGGGTATCCAGACTCCGGTTATTACGTTGAGCATTCAGGCTCCGGTCAGTTTCGTTGGGTATCCAGACTCTGGTTTTTACATTGAGCGTTTAGGCTCCGGTCAGTTTTGTTGGGTATCCAGACTTCGGTTATTATGTTGAGGGTTCAGGCTCTGGTCAGTTTCGTTGGGTATCCAGACTCCGGTTATTACGTTGAGCGTTCAGGCTCCGGTCAGTTTCTTTGTGTATCCAGACTCCGGTTATTACGTTGAGCGTTCAGGCTCCGATCAGTTTCGTTGGGTATCCAGACTCCGGTTATTAAGTTGAGCGTTCAGGCTCCGGTCAGTTTCTTTTGGTATCCAGACTCCGGTTATTACGTTGAGCGTTTAGGATCCGGTCAGTTTCGTTGGGTATCCAGACTCCGGTTATTTTGTTGAGCGTTCAGACTCCGGTCAATTTCGTTGTGTATCCAGACTCCGGTTGTTACGTTGAGCGTTCAGGCACCGGTCAGTTTTGTTGGGTATCCAGACTCCGGTTATTACGTTGAGCGTTCAAGCTCCGGTCAGTTTCTTTGGGTATCCAGACTCCGGTTATTACGTTGAGCGTTCAGCCTCCGGTCAGTTTCGTTGGGTATCCAGACTCCGGTTATTTTGTTGAGCGTTCAGGCTCCGGTCAATTTCGTTGTGTATCCAGACTCCGGTTATTACGTTGATCGTTCAGGCTCCAGTCAATTTCGTTGGGTATCCAGACTCCGGTTATTACGTAGAGCGTTCAGGCTCCAGTCAGTTTCGTTGGGTATCCAGACTCCGTTTATTACGTTGAACGTTCAGGCTCCGGTCAGTTTCGTTGGGTATCCAGACTCCGGTTATTACGTTGAGCATTCAGGCTCCGGTCAGTTTCGTTGGGTATCCAGACTCTGGTTTTTACATTGAGCGTTTAGGCTCCGGTCAGTTTTGTTGGGTATCCAGACTCCGGTTATTATGTTGAGGGTTCAGGCTCCGGTCAGTTTCGTTGGGTATCCAGACTCCGGTTATTACGTTGAGCGTTCAGGCTCCGGTCAGTTTCTTTGGGTATCCAGACTCCGGTTATTACGTTGAGCGTTCAGGCTCCGATCAGTTTCGTAGGGTATCTAGACTCCGGTTATTAAGTTGAGCGTTCAGGCTCCGGTCAGTTTCTTTTGGTATCCAGACTCCGGTTATTACGTTGAGCATTTAGGCTCCGGTCAGTTTCGTTGGGTATCCAGACTCCGGTTATTTTGTTGAACGTTCAGGCTCCGGTCAATTTCGTTGTGTATCCAGACTCCGGTTGTTACATTGAGCGTTCAGGCTCCGGTCAGTTTCGTTGGGTATCCAGACTCCGGTTATTACGTTGAGCGTTCAAGCTCCGGTCAGTTTCTTTGGGTATCCAGACTCCGGTTATTGCGTTGAGCGTTCAGGCTCCGGTCAATTTCGTTTGGTATCCAGACTTCGGTTATTAAGTTGAGCGTTCAGGCTCCGGTCAGTTTCGTTGTGTATCCAGACTCCGTTTATTACGTTGAACATTCAGGCTCCGGTCAGTTTCGTTGGTTATCCAGACTCCGGTTATTACCTTGAGCATTCAGGCTCCGGTCAGTTTCGTTGGGTATCCAGACTCTGGTTTTTACATTGAGCGTTTAGGCTCCGGTCAGTTTTGTTGGGTATCCAGACTCCGGTTATTATGTTGTGGGTTCAGGCTCTTGTCAGTTTCGTTGGGTATCCAAACTCAGGTTATTACATTGAGCGTTCAGGCTCCGGTCAGTTTCGTTGGGTATCCAGACTCCGGTTATTACGTTGAGCGTTCAGGGTCCGGTCAGTTTCTTTGGGTATCCAGACTCCGGTTATAACGTTGAACGTTCAGGCTCCGATCAGTTTCGTTGGGTATCCAGACTCCGGTTATTAACTTGAGCGTTCAGGCTCCGGTCAGTTTCTTTTGGTATCCAGACTCCGGTTATTACGTTGAGCGTTCAGGCTTCGGTCAGTTTCGTTGGGTATCCAGACTCCGGTTATTTTGTTGAGCGTTCAGGCTCCGGTCAATTTCGTTGTGTATTCAGAGTCCGGTTATTACGTTGATCGTTCAGGCTCCAGTCAATTTCGTTGGGTATCCAGACTCCGGTTATTACGTAGAGCATTCAGGCTCCGGTCAGTTTCGTTTGGTATCCAGACTTCGGTTATTACGTTGAGCGTTCTGCCTCCGGTCAGTTTCGTTGGGTATCCAGACTCCGTTTATTACGTTGAACGTTCAGGCTCCGGTCAGTTTCGTTGTGTATCCAGACTCCGGTTATTACGTTGATCATTCAGGCTCCGGTCAGTTTCGTTGGGTATCCAGACTCCGGTTATTACGTAGATCATTCAGGCTCCGGTCAGTTTCGTTTGGTATCCAGACTTCGGTTATTACGTTGAGCGTTCAGGCTCCGGTCAGTTTCGTTGGGTATCCAGACTCCGTTTATTACGTTAAACATTCAGGCTCCGGTCAGTTTCTTTGGTTATCCAGACTCCGGTTATTACGTTGAGCGTTCAGGCTCCTGTCAGTTTCTTTGGGTATCCAGACTCCGGTTATTACGTTGAGCGTTCAGGCTCCGGTCAGTTTCGTTGGGTATCCAGACTCCGGTTATTACGTTGAGCGTTCAGGCTCCGGTCAGTTTCTTTGGGTATCCAGACTCCGGTTATTACGTTGAGCGTTCAGGCTCCGGTCAGTTTCTTTGGGTATCCAGACTCCGGTTATTACGTTGAGCGTTCAGGCTCCGGTCAGTTTCGTTTGGTATCCAGACTTCGGTTATTACGTTGAGCGTTCAGGCTCCGGTCAGTTTCGTTGGGTATCTAGACTCCGTTTATTACGTTAAACATTCAGGCTCCGGTCAGTTTCTTTGGTTATCCAGACTCCGGTTATTACGTTGAGCGTTCAGGCTCCTGTCAGTTTCTTTGGGTATCCAGACTCCGGTTATTACGTTGAGCGTTCAGGCTCCGGTCAGTTTCGTTGGGTATCCAGACTCCGGTTATTACGTTGAGCGTTCAGGCTCCGGTCAGTTTCTTTGGGTATCCAGACTCCGGTTATTACGTTGAGCGTTCAGGCTCCTGTCAGTTTCTTTGGGTATCCAGACTCCGGTTATTACGTTGAGCGTTCAGGCTCCGGTCAGTTTCGTTTGGTATCCAGACTTTGGTTATTACGTTGAGCGTTCAGGCTCCGGTCAGTTTCGTTGGGTATCCAGACTCCGTTTATTACGTTGAACGTTCAGGCTCCGGTCAGTTTCGTTGGGTATCCAGACTCCGGTTATTACGTTGAGCATTCAGGCTCCGGTCAGTTTCATTGGGTATCCAGACTCTGGTTTTTACGTTGAGCGTTTAGGCTCCGGTCAGTTTTGTTGGGTATCCAGACTCCGGTTATTATGTTGAGGGTTCAGGCTCCGGTCAGTTTCGTTGGGTATCCAGACTCCGGTTCTTACTTGAGTGTTCAGGCTCCGGTCAGTTTCGTTGGGTATCCAGACTCAGGTTATTGCGTTGAGCGTTTTGGCTCCGGTCAGTTTCTTTGGGTATCCAGACTCCGGTTATTACGTTGGGCTTTCAGGCACCGGTCAGTTTCGTTGTGTATCCAGACTCTGGTTATTACGTTGAGCGTCCAGGCTCCGGTCAGTTTCGTTGGGTATCCAGACTCCGGTTTTTTACGTTGAGCGTTCAGGCTCCAGTCAATTTCGTTGGGTATCCAGACTCCGGTTATTACGTAGAGCGTTCAGGCTCCGGTCAGTTTCGTTTGGTATCCAGACTTCGGTTATTACGTTGAGCGTTCAGGCTCCGGTCAGTTTCGTTGGGTATCCAGACTCCGTTTATTACGTTGAACGTTCAGGCTCCGGTAAGTTTCGTTGGGTATCCAGACTCCGGTTATTACGTTGAGCATTCAGGCTCCGGTCAGTTTCGTTGGGTATCCAGACTCTGGTTTTTACATTGAGCGTTTAGGCTCCGGTCAGTTTTGTTGGGTATCCAGACTCCGGTTATTATGTTGAGGGTTCAGGCTCCTGTCATTTTCGTTGGGTATCCAGACTCCGGTTATTACGTTGAGCGTTCAGGCTCCGGTCAGTTTCTTTGTGTATCCAGACTCCGGTTATTACGTTGAGCGTTCAGGCTCCGATCAGTTTCGTAGGGTATCTAGACTCCGGTTATTAAGTTGAGCGTTCAGGCTCCGGTCAGTTTCTTTTGGTATCCAGACTCCGGTTATTACGTTGAGCATTTAGGCTCCGGTCAGTTTCGTTGGGTATCCAGACTCCGGTTATTTTGTTGAACGTTCAGGCTCCGGTCAATTTCGTTGTGTATCCAGACTCCGGTTGTTACATTGAGCGTTCAGGCTCCGGTCAGTTTCGTTGGGTATCCAGACTCCGGTTATTACGTTGAGCGTTCAAGCTCCGGTCAGTTTCTTTGGGTATCCAGACTCCGGTTATTGCGTTGAGCGTTCAGGCTCCGGTCAATTTCGTTTGGTATCCAGACTTCGGTTATTAAGTTGAGCGTTCAGGCTCCGGTCAGTTTCGTTGTGTATCCAGACTCCGTTTATTACGTTGAACATTCAGGCTCCGGTCAGTTTCGTTGGTTATCCAGACTCCGGTTATTACCTTGAGCATTCAGGCTCCGGTCAGTTTCGTTGGGTATCCAGACTCTGGTTTTTACATTGAGCGTTTAGGCTCCGGTCAGTTTTGTTGGGTATCCAGACTCCGGTTATTATGTTGTGGGTTCAGGCTCTTGTCAGTTTCGTTGGGTATCCAAACTCAGGTTATTACATTGAGCGTTCAGGCTCCGGTCAGTTTCGTTGGGTATCCAGACTCCGGTTATTACGTTGAGCGTTCAGGGTCCGGTCAGTTTCTTTGGGTATCCAGACTCCGGTTATAACGTTGAACGTTCAGGCTCCGATCAGTTTCGTTGGGTATCCAGACTCCGGTTATTAAGTTGAGCGTTCAGGCTCCGGTCAGTTTCTTTTGGTATCCAGACTCCGGTTATTACGTTGAGCGTTCAGGCTTCGGTCAGTTTCGTTGGGTATCCAGACTCCGGTTATTTTGTTGAGCGTTCAGGCTCCGGTCAATTTCGTTGTGTATTCAGAGTCCGGTTATTACGTTGATCGTTCAGGCTCCAGTCAATTTCGTTGGGTATCCAGACTCCGGTTATTACGTAGAGCATTCAGGCTCCGGTCAGTTTCGTTTGGTATCCAGACTTCGGTTATTACGTTGAGCGTTCTGCCTCCGGTCAGTTTCGTTGGGTATCCAGACTCCGTTTATTACGTTGAACGTTCAGGCTCCGGTCAGTTTCGTTGTGTATCCAGACTCCGGTTATTACGTTGATCATTCAGGCTCCGGTCAGTTTCGTTGGGTATCCAGACTCCGGTTATTACGTAGATCATTCAGGCTCCGGTCAGTTTCGTTTGGTATCCAGACTTCGGTTATTACGTTGAGCGTTCAGGCTCCGGTCAGTTTCGTTGGGTATCCAGACTCCGTTTATTACGTTAAACATTCAGGCTCCGGTCAGTTTCTTTGGTTATCCAGACTCCGGTTATTACGTTGAGCGTTCAGGCTCCTGTCAGTTTCTTTGGGTATCCAGACTCCGGTTATTACGTTGAGCGTTCAGGCTCCGGTCAGTTTCGTTGGGTATCCAGACTCCGGTTATTACGTTGAGCGTTCAGGCTCCGGTCAGTTTCTTTGGGTATCCAGACTCCGGTTATTACGTTGAGCGTTCAGGCTCCGGTCAGTTTCTTTGGGTATCCAGACTCCGGTTATTACGTTGAGCGTTCAGGCTCCGGTCAGTTTCGTTTGGTATCCAGACTTCGGTTATTACGTTGAGCGTTCAGGCTCCGGTCAGTTTCGTTGGGTATCTAGACTCCGTTTATTACGTTAAACATTCAGGCTCCGGTCAGTTTCTTTGGTTATCCAGACTCCGGTTATTACGTTGAGCGTTCAGGCTCCTGTCAGTTTCTTTGGGTATCCAGACTCCGGTTATTACGTTGAGCGTTCAGGCTCCGGTCAGTTTCGTTGGGTATCCAGACTCCGGTTATTACGTTGAGCGTTCAGGCTCCGGTCAGTTTCTTTGGGTATCCAGACTCCGGTTATTACGTTGAGCGTTCAGGCTCCTGTCAGTTTCTTTGGGTATCCAGACTCCGGTTATTACGTTGAGCGTTCAGGCTCCGGTCAGTTTCGTTTGGTAGCCAGACTTTGGTTATTACGTTGAGCGTTCAGGCTCCGGTCAGTTTCGTTGGGTATCCAGACTCCGTTTATTACGTTGAACGTTCAGGCTCCGGTCAGTTTCGTTGGGTATCCAGACTCCGGTTATTACGTTGAGCATTCAGGCTCCGGTCAGTTTCATTGGGTATCCAGACTCTGGTTTTTACGTTGAGCGTTTAGGCTCCGGTCAGTTTTGTTGGGTATCCAGACTCCGGTTATTATGTTGAGGGTTCAGGCTCCGGTCAGTTTCGTTGGGTATCCAGACTCCGGTTCTTACTTGAGTGTTCAGGCTCCGGTCAGTTTCGTTGGGTATCCAGACTCAGGTTATTGCGTTGAGCGTTTTGGCTCCGGTCAGTTTCTTTGGGTATCCAGACTCCGGTTATTACGTTGGGCTTTCAGGCACCGGTCAGTTTCGTTGTGTATCCAGACTCTGGTTATTACGTTGAGCGTCCAGGCTCCGGTCAGTTTCGTTGGGTATCCAGACTCCGGTTTTTTACGTTGAGCGTTCAGGCTCCAGTCAATTTCGTTGGGTATCCAGACTCCGGTTATTACGTAGAGCGTTCAGGCTCCGGTCAGTTTCGTTTGGTATCCAGACTTCGGTTATTACGTTGAGCGTTCAGGCTCCGGTCAGTTTCGTTGGGTATCCAGACTCCGTTTATTACGTTGAACGTTCAGGCTCCGGTAAGTTTCGTTGGGTATCCAGACTCCGGTTATTACGTTGAGCATTCAGGCTCCGGTCAGTTTCGTTGGGTATCCAGACTCTGGTTTTTACATTGAGCGTTTAGGCTCCGGTCAGTTTTGTTGGGTATCCAGACTCCGGTTATTATGTTGAGGGTTCAGGCTCCTGTCATTTTCGTTGGGTATCCAGACTCCGGTTATTACGTTGAGCGTTCAGGCTCCGGTCAGTTTCTTTGTGTATCCAGACTCTGGTTATTACGTTGAGCGTTCAGGCTCCGATCAGTTTCGTTGGGTATCCAGACTCCGGTTATTAAGTTGAGCGTTCAGGCTCCGGTCAGTTTCTTTTGGTATCCATACTCCGGTTATTACGTTGAGCGTTTAGGCTCCGGTCAGTTTCGTTGGGTATCCAGACTCCGGTTATTTTGTTGAGCGTTCAGGCTCCGGTCAATTTCGTTGTGTATCTAGACTCCGGTTGTTACGTTGAGCGTTCAGGCTCCGGTCAGTTTCGTTGGGTATCCAGACTCCGGTTATTACGTTGAGCGTTCAAGCTCCGGTCAGTTTCTTTGGGTATCCAGACTCCGGTTATTACGTTGAGCGTTCAGCCTCCGGTCAGTTTCGTTGGGTATCCAGACTCCGGTTATTTTGTTGAGCGTTCAGGCTCCGGTCAATTTCGTTGTGTATCCAGACTCCGGTTATTACGTTGATCGTTCAGGCTCCAGTCAATTTCGTTGGGTATCCAGACTCCGGTTATTACGTAGAGCGTTCAGGCTCCAGTCAGTTTCGTTGGGTATCCAGACTCCGTTTATTACGTTGAACGTTCAGGCTCCGGTCAGTTTCGTTGGGTATCCAGACTCCGGTTATTACGTTGAGCATTCAGGCTCCGGTCAGTTTCGTTGGGTATCCAGACTCTGGTTTTTTACATTGAGCGTTTAGGCTCCGGTCAGTTTTGTTGGGTATCCAGACTCCGGTTATTATGTTGAGGGTTCAGGCTCCGGTCAGTTTCGTTGGGTATCCAGACTCCGATTATTACGTTGAGCGTTCAGGCTCCGGTCAGTTTCTTTGGGTATCCAGACTCCGGTTATTACGTTGAGCGTTCAGGCTCCGATCAGTTTCGTAGGGTATCTAGACTCCGGTTATTAAGTTGAGCGTTCAGGCTCCGGTCAGTTTCTTTTGGTATCCAGACTCCGGTTATTACGTTGAGCGTTTAGGCTCCGGTCAGTTTCGTTGGGTATCCAGACTCTGGTTATTTTGTTGAGCGTTCAGGCTCCGGTCAATTTCGTTGTGTATCCAGACTCCGGTTGTTACGTTGAGCGTTCAGGCTCCGGTCAGTTTCGTTGGGTATCCAGACTCCGGTTATTACGTTGAGCGTTCAAGCTCCGGTCAGTTTCTTTGGGTATCCAGACTCCGGTTATTGCGTTGAGCGTTCAGGCTCCGGTCAATTTCGTTTGGTATCAAGACTTCGGTTATTACGTTGATCGTTCAGGCTCCGGTCAGTTTCGTTGGGTATCCAGACTCCGTTTATTACGTTGAACGTTCAGGCTCCGGTCAGTTTCGTTGGTTATCCAGACTCCGGTTATTATGTTGAGCATTCACGCTCCGGTCAGTTTCGTTGGGTATCCAGACTCTGGTTTTTACAATGAGCGTTTAGGCTCCGGTCAGTTTTGTTGGGTATCCAGACTCCGGTTATTATGTTGTGGGTTCAGGATCTTGTCAGTTTGTTGGGTATCCAAACTCAGGTTATTACATTGAGCGTTCAGGCTCCGGTCAGTTTCGTTGGGTATCTAGACTCCGGTTATTATGTTGAGCGTTCAGGCTCCGGTCAGTTTCTTTTGGTATCCAGAATCCGGTTATTACGTTGAACGTTCAGGCTCCGATCAGTTTCGTTGGGTATCCAGACTCCGGTTATTAAGTTGAGCGTTCAGGCTCCGGTCAGTTTCTTTTGGTATCCAGACTCCGGTTATTACGTTGAGCGTTCAGGCTCCGGTCAGTTTCGTTGGGTATCCAGACTCCGGTTATTTTGTTGAGCGTTCAGGCTCCGGTCAATTTCGTTGTGTATCCAGACTCCGGTTATTACGTTGATCGTTCAGGCTCCAGTCAATTTCGTTGGGTATCCAGACTCAGGTTATTACGTAGAACATTCAGGCTCTGGTCAGTTTCGTTTGGTATCCAGACTTCGGTTATTACGTTGAGCGTTCAGGCTCCGGTCAGTTTCGTTGGGTATCCAGACTCCGTTTATTACGTTGAACGTTCAGGCTCCGGTCAGTTTCGTTGTGTATCCAGACTCCGGTTACTACGTTGATCATTCAGGCTCCGGTCAGTTTCGTTGGGTATCCAGACTCCGGTTATTACGTAGATCATTCAGGCTCCGGTCAGTTTCGTTTGGTATCCAGACTTCGGTTATTACGTTGAGCGTTCAGGCTCCGGTCAGTTTCGTTGGGTATCCAAACTCCGTTTATTACGTTAAACATTCAGGCTCCGGTCAGTTTCTTTGGTTATCCAGACTCCGGTTATTACGTTGAGCGTTCAGGCTCCTGTCAGTTTCTTTGGGTATCCAGACTCCGGTTATTACGTTGAGCGTTCAGGCTCCGGTCAATTTCGTTGGGTATCCAGACTCCGGTTATTACGTTGAGCGTTCAGGCTCCGGTCAGTTTCTTTGGGTATCCAGACTCCGGTTATTACGTTGTGCGTTCAGGCTCCGGTCAGTTTCTTTGGGTATCCAGACTCCGGTTATTACGTTGAGCGTTCAGGCTCCAGTCAGTTTCGTTTGGTATCCAGACTTTGGTTATTACGTTGAGCGTTCAGGCTCCGGTCAGTTTCGTTGGGTATCCAGACTCCGTTTATTACGTTGAACGTTCAGGCTCCGGTCAGTTTCGTTGGGTATCCAGACTCCGGTTATTACGTTGAGCATTCAGGCTCCGGTCAGTTTCGTTGGGTATCCAGAATCTGGTTTTTACGTTGAGCGTTTAGGCTCCGGTCAGTTTTGTTGGGTATCCAGACTCCGGTTATTATGTTGAGGGTTCAGGCTCCGGTCAGTTTCGTTGGGTATCCAGACTCCGGTTCTTACTTGAGTGTTCAGGCTCCGGTCAGTTTCGTTGGGTATCCAGACTCAGGTTATTACGTTGAGCATTTTGGCTCCGGTCAGTTTCTTTGGGTATCCAGACTCCGGTTATTACGTTGGGCTTTCAGGCACCGGTCAGTTTTGTTGTGTATCCAGACTCTGGTTATTACGTTGAGCGTCCAGGCTCCGGTCAGTTTCGTTGGGTATCCAGACTCCGGTTTTTTACGTTGAGCGTTCAGGTTCCGGTAAGTTTTGTTGGGTATCCAGACTCCTGTTATTACGTTGAATGTTGAGGCTTCGGTCAGTTTCGTTGGGTATCAAGACTCAGGTTATTACGTTGAGCGTTCAGGCTCTGATCAGTTTCGTTGGGTATCCAGACTCAGGTTATTACGTTGAGCGTTCAGGCACCGGTCAGTTTCGTTGTGTATCCAGACTCTGATTATTACTTCGAGCGTTCAGGCTCCAGTCAGATTCGTTGGGTATCCAGACTCTGGTTTTTACGTTGAGCATTTAGGCTCCGGTCAGTTTTGTTGGGTATCCAGACTCCGATTTTCACGTTGAGCATTCAGGCTTCGGTCAGTTTCGTTGGGTATCCAGACTCCGGTTATTACGTTGAGCGTTCAGGCTCATGTCAGTTTTGTTGGGTATCCAGACTCCGGTTATTACGTTGAACGTTCAGGCTCCGGTCAGTTTCTTTGGGTATCCAGACTCCGGTTATTACGTTGAGCGTTCAGGCTCCGGTCAGTTTCGTTTGGTATCCAGACTTCGGTTATTACGTTGAGCGTTCAGGCTCCGGTCAGTTTCGTTGGGTATCTAGACTCCGTTTATTACGTTAAACATTCAGGCTCCGGTCAGTTTCTTTGGTTATCCAGACTCCGGTTATTACGTTGAGCGTTCAGGCTCCTGTCAGTTTCTTTGGGTATCCAGACTCCGGTTATTACGTTGAGCGTTCAGGCTCCGGTCAGTTTCGTTGGGTATCCAGACTCCGGTTATTACGTTGAGCGTTCAGGCTCCGGTCAGTTTCTTTGGGTATCCAGACTCCGGTTATTACGTTGAGCGTTCAGGCTCCTGTCAGTTTCTTTGGGTATCCAGACTCCGGTTATTACGTTGAGCGTTCAGGCTCCGGTCAGTTTCGTTTGGTAGCCAGACTTTGGTTATTACGTTGAGCGTTCAGGCTCCGGTCAGTTTCGTTGGGTATCCAGACTCCGTTTATTACGTTGAACGTTCAGGCTCCGGTCAGTTTCGTTGGGTATCCAGACTCCGGTTATTACGTTGAGCATTCAGGCTCCGGTCAGTTTCATTGGGTATCCAGACTCTGGTTTTTACGTTGAGCGTTTAGGCTCCGGTCAGTTTTGTTGGGTATCCAGACTCCGGTTATTATGTTGAGGGTTCAGGCTCCGGTCAGTTTCGTTGGGTATCCAGACTCCGGTTCTTACTTGAGTGTTCAGGCTCCGGTCAGTTTCGTTGGGTATCCAGACTCAGGTTATTGCGTTGAGCGTTTTGGCTCCGGTCAGTTTCTTTGGGTATCCAGACTCCGGTTATTACGTTGGGCTTTCAGGCACCGGTCAGTTTCGTTGTGTATCCAGACTCTGGTTATTACGTTGAGCGTCCAGGCTCCGGTCAGTTTCGTTGGGTATCCAGACTCCGGTTTTTTACGTTGAGCGTTCAGGCTCCAGTCAATTTCGTTGGGTATCCAGACTCCGGTTATTACGTAGAGCGTTCAGGCTCCGGTCAGTTTCGTTTGGTATCCAGACTTCGGTTATTACGTTGAGCGTTCAGGCTCCGGTCAGTTTCGTTGGGTATCCAGACTCCGTTTATTACGTTGAACGTTCAGGCTCCGGTAAGTTTCGTTGGGTATCCAGACTCCGGTTATTACGTTGAGCATTCAGGCTCCGGTCAGTTTCGTTGGGTATCCAGACTCTGGTTTTTACATTGAGCGTTTAGGCTCCGGTCAGTTTTGTTGGGTATCCAGACTCCGGTTATTATGTTGAGGGTTCAGGCTCCTGTCATTTTCGTTGGGTATCCAGACTCCGGTTATTACGTTGAGCGTTCAGGCTCCGGTCAGTTTCTTTGTGTATCCAGACTCCGGTTATTACGTTGAGCGTTCAGGCTCCGATCAGTTTCGTTGGGTATCCAGACTCCGGTTATTAAGTTGAGCGTTCAGGCTCCGGTCAGTTTCTTTTGGTATCCATACTCCGGTTATTACGTTGAGCGTTTAGGCTCCGGTCAGTTTCGTTGGGTATCCAGACTCCGGTTATTTTGTTGAGCGTTCAGGCTCCGGTCAATTTCGTTGTGTATCTAGACTCCGGTTGTTACGTTGAGCGTTCAGGCTCCGGTCAGTTTCGTTGGGTATCCAGACTCCGGTTATTACGTTGAGCGTTCAAGCTCCGGTCAGTTTCTTTGGGTATCCAGACTCCGGTTATTACGTTGAGCGTTCAGCCTCCGGTCAGTTTCGTTGGGTATCCAGACTCCGGTTATTTTGTTGAGCGTTCAGGCTCCGGTCAATTTCGTTGTGTATCCAGACTCCGGTTATTACGTTGATCGTTCAGGCTCCAGTCAATTTCGTTGGGTATCCAGACTCCGGTTATTACGTAGAGCGTTCAGGCTCCAGTCAGTTTCGTTGGGTATCCAGACTCCGTTTATTACGTTGAACGTTCAGGCTCCGGTCAGTTTCGTTGGGTATCCAGACTCCGGTTATTACGTTGAGCATTCAGGCTCCGGTCAGTTTCGTTGGGTATCCAGACTCTGGTTTTTTACATTGAGCGTTTAGGCTCCGGTCAGTTTTGTTGGGTATCCAGACTCCGGTTATTATGTTGAGGGTTCAGGCTCCGGTCAGTTTCGTTGGGTATCCAGACTCCGATTATTACGTTGAGCGTTCAGGCTCCGGTCAGTTTCTTTGGGTATCCAGACTCCGGTTATTACGTTGAGCGTTCAGGCTCCGATCAGTTTCGTAGGGTATCTAGACTCCGGTTATTAAGTTGAGCGTTCAGGCTCCGGTCAGTTTCTTTTGGTATCCAGACTCCGGTTATTACGTTGAGCGTTTAGGCTCCGGTCAGTTTCGTTGGGTATCCAGACTCTGGTTATTTTGTTGAGCGTTCAGGCTCCGGTCAATTTCGTTGTGTATCCAGACTCCGGTTGTTACGTTGAGCGTTCAGGCTCCGGTCAGTTTCGTTGGGTATCCAGACTCCGGTTATTACGTTGAGCGTTCAAGCTCCGGTCAGTTTCTTTGGGTATCCAGACTCCGGTTATTGCGTTGAGCGTTCAGGCTCCGGTCAATTTCGTTTGGTATCAAGACTTCGGTTATTACGTTGATCGTTCAGGCTCCGGTCAGTTTCGTTGGGTATCCAGACTCCGTTTATTACGTTGAACGTTCAGGCTCCGGTCAGTTTCGTTGGTTATCCAGACTCCGGTTATTATGTTGAGCATTCACGCTCCGGTCAGTTTCGTTGGGTATCCAGACTCTGGTTTTTACAATGAGCGTTTAGGCTCCGGTCAGTTTTGTTGGGTATCCAGACTCCGGTTATTATGTTGTGGGTTCAGGATCTTGTCAGTTTGTTGGGTATCCAAACTCAGGTTATTACATTGAGCGTTCAGGCTCCGGTCAGTTTCGTTGGGTATCTAGACTCCGGTTATTATGTTGAGCGTTCAGGCTCCGGTCAGTTTCTTTTGGTATCCAGAATCCGGTTATTACGTTGAACGTTCAGGCTCCGATCAGTTTCGTTGGGTATCCAGACTCCGGTTATTAAGTTGAGCGTTCAGGCTCCGGTCAGTTTCTTTTGGTATCCAGACTCCGGTTATTACGTTGAGCGTTCAGGCTCCGGTCAGTTTCGTTGGGTATCCAGACTCCGGTTATTTTGTTGAGCGTTCAGGCTCCGGTCAATTTCGTTGTGTATCCAGACTCCGGTTATTACGTTGATCGTTCAGGCTCCAGTCAATTTCGTTGGGTATCCAGACTCAGGTTATTACGTAGAACATTCAGGCTCTGGTCAGTTTCGTTTGGTATCCAGACTTCGGTTATTACGTTGAGCGTTCAGGCTCCGGTCAGTTTCGTTGGGTATCCAGACTCCGTTTATTACGTTGAACGTTCAGGCTCCGGTCAGTTTCGTTGTGTATCCAGACTCCGGTTACTACGTTGATCATTCAGGCTCCGGTCAGTTTCGTTGGGTATCCAGACTCCGGTTATTACGTAGATCATTCAGGCTCCGGTCAGTTTCGTTTGGTATCCAGACTTCGGTTATTACGTTGAGCGTTCAGGCTCCGGTCAGTTTCGTTGGGTATCCAAACTCCGTTTATTACGTTAAACATTCAGGCTCCGGTCAGTTTCTTTGGTTATCCAGACTCCGGTTATTACGTTGAGCGTTCAGGCTCCTGTCAATTTCTTTGGGTATCCAGACTCCGGTTATTACGTTGAGCGTTCAGGCTCCGGTCAATTTCGTTGGGTATCCAGACTCCGGTTATTACGTTGAGCGTTCAGGCTCCGGTCAGTTTCTTTGGGTATCCAGACTCCGGTTATTACGTTGTGCGTTCAGGCTCCGGTCAGTTTCTTTGGGTATCCAGACTCCGGTTATTACGTTGAGCGTTCAGGCTCCGGTCAGTTTCGTTTGGTATCCAGACTTTGGTTATTACGTTGAGCGTTCAGGCTCCGGTCAGTTTCGTTGGGTATCCAGACTCCGTTTATTACGTTGAACGTTCAGGCTCCGGTCAGTTTCGTTGGGTATCCAGACTCCGGTTATTACGTTGAGCATTCAGGCTCCGGTCAGTTTCGTTGGGTATCCAGAATCTGGTTTTTACGTTGAGCGTTTAGGCTCCGGTCAGTTTTGTTGGGTATCCAGACTCCGGTTATTATGTTGAGGGTTCAGGCTCCGGTCAGTTTCGTTGGGTATCCAGACTCCGGTTCTTACTTGAGTGTTCAGGCTCCGGTCAGTTTCGTTGGGTATCCAGACTCAGGTTATTACGTTGAGCATTTTGGCTCCGGTCAGTTTCTTTGGGTATCCAGACTCCGGTTATTACGTTGGGCTTTCAGGCACCGGTCAGTTTTGTTGTGTATCCAGACTCTGGTTATTACGTTGAGCGTCCAGGCTCCGGTCAGTTTCGTTGGGTATCCAGACTCCGGTTTTTTACGTTGAGCGTTCTGGTTCCGGTAAGTTTTGTTGGGTATCCAGACTCCTGTTATTACGTTGAATGTTGAGGCTTCGGTCAGTTTCGTTGGGTATCAAGACTCAGGTTATTACGTTGAGCGTTCAGGCTCTGATCAGTTTCGTTGGGTATCCAGACTCAGGTTATTACGTTGAGCGTTCAGGCACCGGTCAGTTTCGTTGTGTATCCAGACTCTGATTATTACTTCGAGCGTTCAGGCTCCAGTCAGATTCGTTGGGTATCCAGACTCTGGTTTTTACGTTGAGCATTTAGGCTCCGGTCAGTTTTGTTGGGTATCCAGACTCCGATTTTCACGTTGAGCATTCAGGCTTCGGTCAGTTTCGTTGGGTATCCAGACTCCGGTTATTACGTTGAGCGTTCAGGCTCATGTCAGTTTTGTTGGGTATCCAGACTCCGGTTATTACGTTGAGCGTTCAGGCTCCGGTCAACTTCGTTGTGTATCCAGACTCCGGTTATTACGTTGATCATTCAGGCTCCGGTCAGTTTCGTTGGGTATCGAGACTCCGGTTATTACGTAGATCATTCAGGCTCCGGTCAATTTCGTTTGGTATCCAGACTTCGGTTATTACGTTGAGCGTTCAGGCTCCGGTCAGTTTCGTTGGGTATCCAGACTCCGTTTATTACGTTGAACGTTCAGGCTCCGGTCAGTTTCGTTGTGTATCCAGACTCCGGTTACTACGTTGATCATTCAGGCTCCGGTCAGTTTCGTTGGGTATCCAGACTACGGTTATTACGTAGATCATTCAGGCTCCGGTCAGTTTCGTTTGGTATCCAGACTTCGGTTATTACGTTGAGCGTTCAGGCTCCGGTCAGTTTCGTTGGGTATCCAGACTCCGTTTATTACGTTAAACATTCAGGCTCCGGTCAGTTTCTTTGGTTATCCAGACTCCGGTTATTACGTTGAGCGTTCAGGCTCCTGTCAGTTTCTTTGGGTATCCAGACTCCGGTTATTACGTTGAGCGTTCAGGCTCCGGTCAATTTCGTTGGGTATCCAGACTCCGGTTATTACGTTGAGCGTTCAAGCTCCGGTCAGTTTCTTTGGGTATCCAGACTCCGGTTATTGCGTTGAGCGTTCAGGCTCCGGTCAATTTCGTTTGGTATCCAGACTTCGGTTATTAAGTTGAGCGTTCAGGCTCCGGTCAGTTTCGTTGTGTATCCAGACTCCGTTTATTACGTTGAACATTCAGGCTCCGGTCAGTTTCGTTGGTTATCCAGACTCCGGTTATTACCTTGAGCATTCAGGCTCCGGTCAGTTTCGTTGGGTATCCAGACTCTGGTTTTTACATTGAGCGTTTAGGCTCCGGTCAGTTTTGTTGGGTATCCAGACTCCGGTTATTATGTTGTGGGTTCAGGCTCTTGTCAGTTTCGTTGGGTATCCAAACTCAGGTTATTACATTGAGCGTTCAGGCTCCGGTCAGTTTCGTTGGGTATCCAAACTCCGGTTATTACGTTGAGCGTTCAGGGTCCGGTCAGTTTCTTTGGGTATCCAGACTCCGGTTATAACGTTGAACGTTCAGGCTCCGATCAGTTTCGTTGGGTATCCAGACTCCGGTTATTAAGTTGAGCGTTCAGGCTCCGGTCAGTTTCTTTTGGTATCCAGACTCCGGTTATTACGTTGAGCGTTCAGGCTTCGGTCAGTTTCGTTGGGTATCCAGACTCCGGTTATTTTGTTGAGCGTTCAGGCTCCGGTCAATTTCGTTGTGTATTCAGAGTCCGGTTATTACGTTGATCGTTCAGGCTCCAGTCAATTTCGTTGGGTATCCAGACTCCGGTTATTACGTAGAGCATTCAGGCTCCGGTCAGTTTCGTTTGGTATCCAGACTTCGGTTATTACGTTGAGCGTTCTGCCTCCGGTCAGTTTCGTTGGGTATCCAGACTCCGTTTATTACGTTGAACGTTCAGGCTCCGGTCAGTTTCGTTGTGTATCCAGACTCCGGTTATTACGTTGATCATTCAGGCTCCGGTCAGTTTCGTTGGGTATCCAGACTCCGGTTATTACGTAGATCATTCAGGCTCCGGTCAGTTTCGTTTGGTATCCAGACTTCGGTTATTACGTTGAGCGTTCAGGCTCCGGTCAGTTTCGTTGGGTATCCAGACTCCGTTTATTACGTTAAACATTCAGGCTCCGGTCAGTTTCTTTGGTTATCCAGACTCCGGTTATTACGTTGAGCGTTCAGGCTCCTGTCAGTTTCTTTGGGTATCCAGACTCCGGTTATTACGTTGAGCGTTCAGGCTCCGGTCAGTTTCGTTGGGTATCCAGACTCCGGTTATTACGTTGAGCGTTCAGGCTCCGGTCAGTTTCTTTGGGTATCCAGACTCCGGTTATTACGTTGAGCGTTCAGGCTCCGGTCAGTTTCTTTGGGTATCCAGACTCCGGTTATTACGTTGAGCGTTCAGGCTCCGGTCAGTTTCGTTTGGTATCCAGACTTCGGTTATTACGTTGAGCGTTCAGGCTCCGGTCAGTTTCGTTGGGTATCTAGACTCCGTTTATTACGTTAAACATTCAGGCTCCGGTCAGTTTCTTTGGTTATCCAGACTCCGGTTATTACGTTGAGCGTTCAGGCTCCTGTCAGTTTCTTTGGGTATCCAGACTCCGGTTATTACGTTGAGCGTTCAGGCTCCGGTCAGTTTCGTTGGGTATCCAGACTCCGGTTATTACGTTGAGCGTTCAGGCTCCGGTCAGTTTCTTTGGGTATCCAGACTCCGGTTATTACGTTGAGCGTTCAGGCTCCTGTCAGTTTCTTTGGGTATCCAGACTCCGGTTATTACGTTGAGCGTTCAGGCTCCGGTCAGTTTCGTTTGGTATCCAGACTTTGGTTATTACGTTGAGCGTTCAGGCTCCGGTCAGTTTCGTTGGGTATCCAGACTCCGTTTATTACGTTGAACGTTCAGGCTCCGGTCAGTTTCGTTGGGTATCCAGACTCCGGTTATTACGTTGAGCATTCAGGCTCCGGTCAGTTTCATTGGGTATCTAGACTCTGGTTTTTACGTTGAGCGTTTAGGCTCCGGTCAGTTTTGTTGGGTATCCAGACTCCAGTTATTATGTTGAGGGTTCAGGCTCCGGTCAGTTTCGTTGGGTATCCAGACTCCGGTTCTTACTTGAGTGTTCAGGCTCCGGTCAGTTTCGTTGGGTATCCAGACTCAGGTTATTGCGTTGAGCGTTTTGGCTCCGGTCAGTTTCTTTGGGTATCCAGACTCCGGTTATTACGTTGGGCTTTCAGGCACCGGTCAGTTTCGTTGTGTATCCAGACTCTGGTTATTACGTTGAGCGTCCAGGCTCCGGTCAGTTTCGTTGGGTATCCAGACTCCGGTTTTTTACGTTGAGCGTTCAGGCTCCAGTCAATTTCGTTGGGTATCCAGACTCCGGTTATTACGTAGAGCGTTCAGGCTCCGGTCAGTTTCGTTTGGTATCCAGACTTCGGTTATTACGTTGAGCGTTCAGGCTCCGGTCAGTTTCGTTGGGTATCCAGACTCCGTTTATTACGTTGAACGTTCAGGCTCCGGTAAGTTTCGTTGGGTATCCAGACTCCGGTTATTACGTTGAGCATTCAGGCTCCGGTCAGTTTCGTTGGGTATCCAGACTCTGGTTTTTACATTGAGCGTTTAGGCTCCGGTCAGTTTTGTTGGGTATCCAGACTCCGGTTATTATGTTGAGGGTTCAGGCTCCTGTCATTTTCGTTGGGTATCCAGACTCCGGTTATTACGTTGAGCGTTCAGGCTCCGGTCAGTTTCTTTGTGTATCCAGACTCCGGTTATTACGTTGAGCGTTCAGGCTCCGATCAGTTTCGTTGGGTATCCAGACTCCGGTTATTAAGTTGAGCGTTCAGGCTCCGGTCAGTTTCTTTTGGTATCCATACTCCGGTTATTACGTTGAGCGTTTAGGCTCCGGTCAGTTTCGTTGGGTATCCAGACTCCGGTTATTTTGTTGAGCGTTCAGGCTCCGGTCAATTTCGTTGTGTATCTAGACTCCGGTTGTTACGTTGAGCGTTCAGGCTCCGGTCAGTTTCGTTGGGTATCCAGACTCCGGTTATTACGTTGAGCGTTCAAGCTCCGGTCAGTTTCTTTGGGTATCCAGACTCCGGTTATTACGTTGAGCGTTCAGCCTCCGGTCAGTTTCGTTGGGTATCCAGACTCCGGTTATTTTGTTGAGCGTTCAGGCTCCGGTCAATTTCGTTGTGTATCCAGACTCCGGTTATTACGTTGATCGTTCAGGCTCCAGTCAATTTCGTTGGGTATCCAGACTCCGGTTATTACGTAGAGCGTTCAGGCTCCAGTCAGTTTCGTTGGGTATCCAGACTCCGTTTATTACGTTGAACGTTCAGGCTCCGGTCAGTTTCGTTGGGTATCCAGACTCCGGTTATTACGTTGAGCATTCAGGCTCCGGTCAGTTTCGTTGGGTATCCAGACTCTGGTTTTTTACATTGAGCGTTTAGGCTCCGGTCAGTTTTGTTGGGTATCCAGACTCCGGTTATTATGTTGAGGGTTCAGGCTCCGGTCAGTTTCGTTGGGTATCCAGACTCCGATTATTACGTTGAGCGTTCAGGCTCCGGTCAGTTTCTTTGGGTATCCAGACTCCGGTTATTACGTTGAGCGTTCAGGCTCCGATCAGTTTCGTAGGGTATCTAGACTCCGGTTATTAAGTTGAGCGTTCAGGCTCCGGTCAGTTTCTTTTGGTATCCAGACTCCGGTTATTACGTTGAGCGTTTAGGCTCCGGTCAGTTTCGTTGGGTATCCAGACTCTGGTTATTTTGTTGAGCGTTCAGGCTCCGGTCAATTTCGTTGTGTATCCAGACTCCGGTTGTTACGTTGAGCGTTCAGGCTCCGGTCAGTTTCGTTGGGTATCCAGACTCCGGTTATTACGTTGAGCGTTCAAGCTCCGGTCAGTTTCTTTGGGTATCCAGACTCCGGTTATTGCGTTGAGCGTTCAGGCTCCGGTCAATTTCGTTTGGTATCAAGACTTCGGTTATTACGTTGATCGTTCAGGCTCCGGTCAGTTTTGTTGGGTATCCAGACTCCGTTTATTACGTTGAACGTTCAGGCTCCGGTCAGTTTCGTTGGTTATCCAGACTCCGGTTATTATGTTGAGCATTCACGCTCCGGTCAGTTTCGTTGGGTATCCAGACTCTGGTTTTTACAATGAGCGTTTAGGCTCTGGTCAGTTTTGTTGGGTATCCAGACTCCGGTTATTATGTTGTGGGTTCAGGATCTTGTCAGTTTGTTGGGTATCCAAACTCAGGTTATTACATTGAGCGTTCAGGCTCCGGTCAGTTTCGTTGGGTATCTAGACTCCGGTTATTATGTTGAGCGTTCAGGCTCCGGTCAGTTTCTTTTGGTATCCAGAATCCGGTTATTACGTTGAACGTTCAGGCTCCGATCAGTTTCGTTGGGTATCCAGACTCCGGTTATTAAGTTGAGCGTTCAGGCTCCGGTCAGTTTCTTTTGGTATCCAGACTCCGGTTATTACGTTGAGCGTTCAGGCTCCGGTCAGTTTCGTTGGGTATCCAGACTCCGGTTATTTTGTTGAGCGTTCAGGCTCCGGTCAATTTCGTTGTGTATCCAGACTCCGGTTATTACGTTGATCGTTCAGGCTCCAGTCAATTTCGTTGGGTATCCAGACTCAGGTTATTACGTAGAACATTCAGGCTCTGGTCAGTTTCGTTTGGTATCCAGACTTCGGTTATTACGTTGAGCGTTCAGGCTCCGGTCAGTTTCGTTGGGTATCCAGACTCCGTTTATTACGTTGAACGTTCAGGCTCCGGTCAGTTTCGTTGTGTATCCAGACTCCGGTTACTACGTTGATCATTCAGGCTCCGGTCAGTTTCGTTGGGTATCTAGACTCCGGTTATTACGTAGATCATTCAGGCTCCGGTCAGTTTCGTTTGGTATCCAGACTTCGGTTATTACGTTGAGCGTTCAGGCTCCGGTCAGTTTCGTTGGGTATCCAAACTCCGTTTATTACGTTAAACATTCAGGCTCCGGTCAGTTTCTTTGGTTATCCAGACTCCGGTTATTACGTTGAGCGTTCAGGCTCCTGTCAGTTTCTTTGGGTATCCAGACTCCGGTTATTACGTTGAGCGTTCAGGCTCCGGTCAATTTCGTTGGGTATCCAGACTCCGGTTATTACGTTGAGCGTTCAGGCTCCGGTCAGTTTCTTTGGGTATCCAGACTCCGGTTATTACGTTGTGCGTTCAGGCTCCGGTCAGTTTCTTTGGGTATCCAGACTCCGGTTATTACGTTGAGCGTTCAGGCTCCGGTCAGTTTCGTTTGGTATCCAGACTTTGGTTATTACGTTGAGCGTTCAGGCTCCGGTCAGTTTCGTTGGGTATCCAGACTCCGTTTATTACGTTGAACGTTCAGGCTCCGGTCAGTTTCGTTGGGTATCCAGACTCCGGTTATTACGTTGAGCATTCAGGCTCCGGTCAGTTTCGTTGGGTATCCAGAATCTGGTTTTTACGTTGAGCGTTTAGGCTCCGGTCAGTTTTGTTGGGTATCCAGACTCCGGTTATTATGTTGAGGGTTCAGGCTCCGGTCAGTTTCGTTGGGTATCCAGACTCCGGTTCTTACTTGAGTGTTCAGGCTCCGGTCAGTTTCGTTGGGTATCCAGACTCAGGTTATTACGTTGAGCATTTTGGCTCCGGTCAGTTTCTTTGGGTATCCAGACTCCGGTTATTACGTTGGGCTTTCAGGCACCGGTCAGTTTCGTTGTGTATCCAGACTCTGGTTATTACGTTGAGCGTCCAGGCTCCGGTCAGTTTCGTTGGGTATCCAGACTCCGGTTTTTTACGTTGAGCGTTCAGGTTCCGGTAAGTTTTGTTGGGTATCCAGACTCCTGTTATTACGTTGAATGTTGAGGCTTCGGTCAGTTTCGTTGGGTATCAAGACTCAGGTTATTACGTTGAGCGTTCAGGCTCTGATCAGTTTCGTTGGGTATCCAGACTCAGGTTATTACGTTGAGCGTTCAGGCACCGGTCAGTTTCGTTGTGTATCCAGACTCTGATTATTACTTCGAGCGTTCAGGCTCCAGTCAGATTCGTTGGGTATCCAGACTCTGGTTTTTACGTTGAGCATTTAGGCTCCGGTCAGTTTTGTTGGGTATCCAGACTCCGATTTTTACGTTGAGCATTCAGGCTTCGGTCAGTTTCGTTGGGTATCCAGACTCCGGTTATTACGTTGAGCGTTCAGGCTCATGTCAGTTTTGTTGGGTATCCAGACTCCGGTTATTACGTTGAGCGTTCAGGCTCCGGTCAACTTCGTTGTGTATCCAGACTCCGGTTATTACGTTGATCATTCAGGCTCCGGTCAGTTTCGTTGGGTATCGAGACTCCGGTTATTACGTAGATCATTCAGGCTCCGGTCAGTTTCGTTTGGTATCCAGACTTCGGTTATTACGTTGAGCGTTCAGGCTCCGGTCAGTTTCGTTGGGTATCCAGACTCCGTTTATTACGTTGAACGTTCAGGCTCCGGTCAGTTTCGTTGTGTATCCAGACTCCGGTTACTACGTTGATCATTCAGGCTCCGGTCAGTTTCGTTGGGTATCCAGACTACGGTTATTACGTAGATCATTCAGGCTCCGGTCAGTTTCGTTTGGTATCCAGACTTCGGTTATTACGTTGAGCGTTCAGGCTCCGGTCAGTTTCGTTGGGTATCCAGACTCCGTTTATTACGTTAAACATTCAGGCTCCGGTCAGTTTCTTTGGTTATCCAGACTCCGGTTATTACGTTGAGCGTTCAGGCTCCTGTCAGTTTCTTTGGGTATCCAGACTCCGGTTATTACGTTGAGCGTTCAGGCTCCGGTCAATTTCGTTGGGTATCCAGACTCCGGTTATTACGTTGAGCGTTCAGGCTCCGGTCAGTTTCTTTGGGTATCCAGACTCCGGTTATTACGTTGTGCGTTCAGGCTCCGGTCAGTTTCTTTGGGTATCCAGACTCCGGTTATTACGTTGAGCGTTCAGGCTCCGGTCAGTTTCGTTTGGTATCCAGACTTTGGTTATTACGTTGAGCGTTCAGGCTCCGGTCAGTTTCGTTGGGTATCCAGACTCCGTTTATTACGTTGAACGTTCAGGCTCCGGTCAGTTTCGTTGGGTATCCAGACTCCGGTTATTACGTTGAGCATTCAGGCTCCGGTCAGTTTCGTTGGGTATCCAGACTCTGGTTTTTACGTTGAGCGTTTAGGCTCCGGTCAGTTTTGTTGGGTATCCAGACTCCGGTTATTATGTTGAGGGTTCAGGCTCCGGTCAGTTTCGTTGGGTATCCAGACTCCGGTTCTTACTTGAGTGTTCAGGCTCCGGTCAGTTTCGTTGGGTATCCAGACTCAGGTTATTACGTTGAGCATTTTGGCTCCGGTCAGTTTCTTTGGGTATCCAGACTCCGGTTATTACGTTGGGCTTTCAGGCACCGGTCAGTTTCGTTGTGTATCCAGACTCTGGTTATTACGTTGAGCGTCCAGGCTCCGGTCAGTTTCGTTGGGTATCCAGACTCCGGTTTTTTACGTTGAGCGTTCAGGTTCCGGTAAGTTTTGTTGGGTATCCAGACTCCTGTTATTACGTTGAATGTTGAGGCTTCGGTCAGTTTCGTTGGGTATCAAGACTCAGGTTATTACGTTGAGCGTTCAGGCTCTGATCAGTTTCGTTGGGTATCCAGACTCAGGTTATTACGTTGAGCGTTCAGGCACCGGTCAGTTTCGTTGTGTATCCAGACTCTGATTATTACTTCGAGCGTTCAGGCTCCAGTCAGATTCGTTGGGTATCCAGACTCTGGATTTTATGTTGAGCATTTAGGCTCCGGTCAGTTTTGTTGGGTATCCAGACTCCGATTTTTACGTTGAGCATTCAGGCTTCGGTCAGTTTCGTTGGGTATCCAGACTCCGGTTATTACGTTGAGCGTTCAAGCTCATGTCAGTTTTGTTGGGTATCCAGACTCCGGTTATTACGTTGAGCGTTCAGGCTCCGGTCAACTTCGTTGTGTATCCAGACTCCGGTTATTATGTTGATCATTCAGGCTCCGGTCAGTTTCGTTGGGTATCGAGACTCCGGTTATTACGTAGATCATTCAGGCTCCGGTCAGTTTCGTTTGGTATCCAGACTTCTGTTATTATGTTGAGCGTTCAGGCTCCGGTCAGTTTCGTTGGGTATCCAGACTCCGTTTATTACGTTGAACATTCAGGCTCCGGTCAGTTTCGTTGGGTATCCAGACTCCGGTTATTACGTTGAGCGTTCAGGCTCCTGTCAGTTTCTTTGGGTATCCAGACTCCGGTTATTACGTTGAGCGTTCAGGCTCCGGTCAGTTTCGTTGGGTATCCAGACTCCGGTTATTACGTTGAGCGTTCAGGCTCCGGTCAGTTTCTTTGGGTATCCAGACTCCGGTTATTAAGTTGAGCGTTCAGGCTCCGGTCAGTTTCTTTGGGTATCCAGACTTCGGTTATTACGTTGAGCGTTCAGGCTCCGGTCAGTTTCTTTGAGTATCCAGACTCCGGTTATTACGTTGAACGTTCAGGCTCCGGTCAGTTTCGTTGGGTATCCAGACTCTGGTTATTACGTTGAGCGTTCAAGCTCTGGTCAGTTTCTTTGGGTATCCAGACTCCGGTTATTACGTTGAGCGTTCAGTCTCCGGTCAGTTTTGTTGGGTATCCAGACTCCGGTTATTTTGTTGAGCGTTCAGGCTCAGGTCAGTTTCATTTGGTATCCAGACTTCGGTTATTACGTTAAGCGTTCAGGCTCCGGTCAGTTTCGTTGGGTATCCAGACTCCGTTTATTACGTTGAACATTCAGGCTCCGGTCAGTTTCGTTGGGTATTCAGACTCTGGTTTTTACATTGATCGTTTAGGCTCCGGTCAGTTTTGTTCGGTATCCAGACTCCGGTTATTATGTTGAGGGTTCAGGCTCTGGTCAGTTTTGTTGGGTATCCAGACTCCGGTTATTACGTTGAGTGTTCAGGCTCCGGTCAGTTTCGTTGGGTATCCAGACTCAGGTTATTACGTTGAGCGTTCAGGCTCCGGTCAGTTTCCTTGGGTATCCAGACTCCGGTTATTACGTTGAGCGTTCAGGCACCGGTCAGTTTCGTTGTGTATCCAGACTCCGGTTATTACGTTGAGCGTTCAGGCTCCAGTCAATTTCTTTGGGTATCCAGACTCCGGTTATTACGTAGAGCGTTCAGGCAACGGTCAGTTTCGTTTGGTATCCAGACTTCGGTTATTACGTTGAGCGTTCAGGCTCCGGTCAGTTTTGTTGGGTATCCAGACTCCGTTTATTACGTTGAACGTTCAGGCTCCGGTCAGTTTCGTTGGGTATCCAGACTCCGTTTATTACGTTGAACATTCAGGCTCCGGTCAGTTTCGTTGGGTATCCAGACTCCGGTTATTACGTTGAGCGTTCAGGCTCCTGTCAGTTTCTTTGGGTATCCAGACTCCGGTTATTACGTTGGGCGTTCAGGCTCCAGTCAGTTTCGTTGGGTATCCAGACTCCGGTTATTACGTTGAGCGTTCAGGCTCCGGTCAGTTTCTTTGGGTATCCAGACTCCGGTTATTACATTGAGCGTTCAGGCTCCGGTCAGTTTCTTTGGGTATCCAGACTTCGGTTATTACGTTGAGCGTTCAGGCTCCGGTCAGTTTCTTTGAGTATCCAGACTCCGGTTATTACGTTGAACGTTCAGGCTCCGGTCAGTTTCGTTGGGTATCCAGACTCTGGTTATTACGTTGAGCGTTCAAGCTCTGGTCAGTTTCTTTGGGTATCCAGACTCCGGTTATTACGTTGAGCGTTCAGCCTCCGGTCAGTTTTGTTGGGTATCCAGACTCCGGTTATTTTGTTGAGCGTTCAGGCTCAGGTCAGTTTCGTTTGGTATCAAGACTTCGGTTATTACGTTAAGCGTTCAGGCTCCGGTCAGTTTCGTTGGGTATCCAGACTCCGTTTATTACGTTGAACATTCAGGCTCCGGTCAGTTTCGTTGGGTATTCAGACTCTGGTTTTTACATTGATCGTTTAGGCTCCGGTCAGTTTTGTTCGGTATCCAGACTCCGGTTATTATGTTGAGGGTTCAGGCTCTGGTCAGTTTTGTTGGGTATCCAGACTCCGGTTATTACGTTGAGTGTTCAGGCTCCGGTCAGTTTCGTTGGGTATCCAGACTCAGGTTATTACGTTGAGCGTTCAGGCTCCGGTCAGTTTCCTTGGGTATCCAGACTCCGGTTATTACGTTGAGCGTTCAGGCACCGGTCAGTTTCGTTGTGTATCCAGACTCCGGTTATTACGTTGAGCGTTCAGGCTCCAGTCAATTTCTTTGGGTATCCAGACTCCGGTTATTACGTAGAGCGTTCAGGCAACGGTCAGTTTCGTTTGGTATCCAGACTTCGGTTATTACATTGAGCGTTCAGGCTCCGGTCAGTTTTGTTGGGTATCCAGACTCCGTTTATTACGTTGAACGTTCAGGCTCCGTTCAGTTTCATTGTGTATCCAGACTCCGGTTATTACGTTGAGCATTCAGGCTCCGGTCAGTTTCGTTGGGTATCCAGACTCAGCTTATTACGTTGAGCGTTTTGGCTCCGGTCAGTTTCTTTGGGTATCCAGACTCCGGTTATTACGTTGGGCTTTCAGGCACCGGTCAGTTTCGTTGTGTATCCAGACTCTGGTTATTACGTTGAGCGTCCAGGCTCCGGTCAGTTTCGTTGGGTATCCAGACTCCGGTTTTTTACGTTGAGCGTTCAGGTTCCGGTAAGTTTTGTTGGGTATCCAGACTCCTGTTATTACGTTGAATGTTGAGGCTTCGGTCAGTTTCGTTGGGTATCAAGACTCAGGTTATTACGTTGAGCGTTCAGGCTCTGATCAGTTTCGTTGGGTATCCAGACTCAGGTTATTACGTTGAGCGTTCAGGCACCGGTCAGTTTCGTTGTGTATCCAGACTCCGATTATTACTTCGAGCGTTCAGGCTCCAGTCAGATTCGTTGGGTATCCAGACTCTGGTTTTTACGTTGAGCATTTAGGCTCCGGTCAGTTTTGTTGGGTATCCAGACTCCGATTTTTACGTTGAGCGTTCAGGCTTCGGTCAGTTTCGTTGGGTATCCAGACTCCGGTTATTACGTTGAGCGTTCAGGCTCATGTCAGTTTTGTTGGGTATCCAGACTCCGGTTATTACGTTGAGCGTTCAGGCTCCGGTCAACTTCGTTGTGTATCCAGACTCCGGTTATTACGTTGATCATTCAGGCTCCGGTCAGTTTCGTTGGGTATCGAGACTCCGGTTATTACGTAGATCATTCAGGCTCCGGTCAGTTTCGTTTGGTATCCAGACTTCGGTTATTACGTTGAGCGTTCAGGCTCCGGTCAGTTTCGTTGGGTATCCAGACTCCGTTTATTACGTTGAACATTCAGGCTCTGGTCAGTTTCGTTGGGTATCCAGACTCCGGTTATTACGTTGAGCGTTCAGGCTCCTGTCAGTTTCTTTGGGTATCCAGACTCCGGTTATTACGTTGAGCGTTCAGGCTCCGGTCAGTTTCGTTGGGTATCCAGACTCCGGTTATTACGTTGAGCGTTCAGGCTCCGGTCAGTTTCTTTGGGTATCCAGACTCCGGTTATTACGTTGAGCGTTCAGGCTCCGGTCAGTTTCTTTGGGTATCCAGACTTCGGTTATTACGTTGAGCGTTCAGGCTCCGGTCAGTTTCTTTGAGTATCCAGACTCCGGTTATTACGTTGAACGTTCAGGCTCCGGTCAGTTTCGTTGGGTATCCAGACTCTGGTTATTACGTTGAGCGTTCAAGCTCTGGTCAGTTTCTTTGGGTATCCAGACTCCGGTTATTACGTTGAGCGTTCAGCCTCCGGTCAGTTTTGTTGGGTATCCAGACTCCGGTTATTTTGTTGAGCGTTCAGGCTCAGGTCAGTTTCGTTTGGTATCCAGACTTCGATTATTACGTTAAGCGTTCAGGCTCTGATCAGTTTCGTTGGGTATCCAGACTCCGTTTATTACGTTGAACATTCAGGCTCCGGTCAGTTTCGTTGGGTATTCAGACTCTGGTTTTTACATTGAGCGTTTAGGCTCCGGTCAGTTTTGTTCGGTATCCAGACTCCGGTTATTATGTTGAGGGTTCAGGCTCCGGTCAGTTTTGTTGGGTATCCTGACTCCGATTTTTACGTTGAGCGTTCAGGCTTCGGTCAGTTTCGTTGGGTATCCAGACTCCGGTTATTACGTTGAGCGTTCAGGCTCATGTCAGTTTTGTTGGGTATCCAGACTCCGGTTATTACGTTGAGCGTTCAGGCTCCGGTCAACTTCGTTGTGTATCCAGACTCCGGTTATTACGTTGATCATTCAGGCTCCGGTCAGTTTCGTTGGGTATCGAGACTCCGGTTATTACGTAGATCATTCAGGCTCCGGTCAGTTTCGTTTGGTATCCAGACTTCGGTTATTACGTTGAGCGTTCAGGCTCCGGTCAGTTTCGTTGGGTATCCAGACTCCGTTTATTACGTTGAACATTCAGGCTCTGGTCAGTTTCGTTGGGTATCCAGACTCCGGTTATTACGTTGAGCGTTCAGGCTCCTGTCAGTTTCTTTGGGTATCCAGACTCCGGTTATTACGTTGAGCGTTCAGGCTCCGGTCAGTTTCGTTGGGTATCCAGACTCCGGTTATTACGTTGAGCGTTCAGGCTCCGGTCAGTTTCTTTGGGTATCCAGACTCCGGTTATTACGTTGAGCGTTCAGGCTCCGGTCAGTTTCTTTGGGTATCCAGACTTCGGTTATTACGTTGAGCGTTCAGGCTCCGGTCAGTTTCTTTGAGTATCCAGACTCCGGTTATTACGTTGAACGTTCAGGCTCCGGTCAGTTTCGTTGGGTATCCAGACTCTGGTTATTACGTTGAGCGTTCAAGCTCTGGTCAGTTTCTTTGGGTATCCAGACTCCGGTTATTACGTTGAGCGTTCAGCCTCCGGTCAGTTTTGTTGGGTATCCAGACTCCGGTTATTTTGTTGAGCGTTCAGGCTCAGGTCAGTTTCGTTTGGTATCCAGACTTCGATTATTACGTTAAGCGTTCAGGCTCTGATCAGTTTCGTTGGGTATCCAGACTCCGTTTATTACGTTGAACATTCAGGCTCCGGTCAGTTTCGTTGGGTATTCAGACTCTGGTTTTTACATTGAGCGTTTAGGCTCCGGTCAGTTTTGTTCGGTATCCAGACTCCGGTTATTATGTTGAGGGTTCAGGCTCCGGTCAGTTTTGTTGGGTATCCTGACTCCGGTTTTTACGTTGAGTGTTCAGGCTCCGGTCAGTTTCACTGGGTATCCAGACTCAGGATATTACGTTGAGCGTTCAGGCTCCGGTCAGTTTCTTTGGGTATCCAGACTCCGGTTATTACGTTGAGCGTTCAGGCACCGGTCAGTTTCGTTGTGTATCCAGAATCCGGTTATTACGTTGAGCGTTCAGGCTCCAGTCAATTTCTTTGGGCATCCAGACTCCGGTTATTACGTAGAGTGTTCAGGCAACGGTCAGTTTCGTTTGGTATCCAGACTTCGGTTATTACGTTGAGCGTTCAGGCTCCGGTCAGTTTTGTTGGGTATCCAGACTCCGTTTATTACGTTGAACGTTCAGGCTCCGGTCAGTTTCATTGTGTATCCAGACTCCGGTTATTACGTTGAGCATTCAGGCTCCGGTCAGTTTCGTTGGGTATCCAGACTCTGGTTTTTACGTTGAGCGTTTAGGCTCCGGTCAGTTTTGTTGGGTATCCAGACTCCGGTTATTATGTTGAGGGTTCAGGCTCCGGTCAGTTTCATTGGGTATCCAGACTCCGGTTCTTACGTTGAGTGTTCAGGCTCCGGTCAGTTTCGTTGGGTATCCAGACTCAGGTTATTACGTTGAGCGTTTTGGCTCCGGTCAGTTTCTTTGGGTATCCAGACTCCGGTTATTACGTTGAGCTTTCAGGCACCGGTCAGTTTCGATGTGTATCCAGACTCTGGTTATTACGTTGAGCGTCCAGGCTCCGGTCAGTTTCGTTGGGTATCCACACTCCGGTTTTTTACTTTGAGCGTTCAGGTTCTGGTAAGTTTTGTTGGGTATCCATACTCCTGTTATTACGTTGAATGTTGAGGCTTCGGTCAGTTTCGTAGGGTATTAAGACTCAGGTTATTACGTTGAGCGTTCAGGCTCCAGTCAATTTCGTTGGGTATCCAGACTCCGGTTATTACGTAGAGCGTTCAGGCTCCGGTCAGTTTCGTTTGGTATCCAGACTTCGGTTATTACGTTGAGCGTTCAGGCTCCGGTCAATTTCGTTGGGTATCCAGACTCCGTTTATTACGTTGAACGTTCAGGCTCCGGTCAGTTTCGTTGGGTATCCAGACTCCGGTTATTACGTTGAGCATTCAGGCTCCGGTCAGTTTCGTTGGGTATCCAGACTCTGGTTTTTACATTGAGCATTTAGGCTCCGGTCAGTTTTGTTGGGTATCCAGACTCCGGTTATTATGTTGAGGGTTCAGGCTCCGGTCAGTTTCGTTGGGTATCCAGACTCCGGTTATTACGTTGAGCGTTCAGGCTCCGGTCAGTTTCTTTGTGTATCCAGACTCCGGTTATTACGTTGAGCGTTCAGGCTCCGATCAGTTTCATTGGGTATCCAGACTCCGGTTATTAAGTTGAGCGTTCAGGCTCCGGTCAGTTTCTTTTGGTATCCAGACTCCGGTTATTACGTTTAGCGTTTAGGCTCCGGTCAGTTTCGTTGGGTATCCAGACTCCGGTTATTTTGTTGAGCGTTCAGGCTCCGGTCAATTTCGTTGTGTATCCAGACTCCGGTTGTTACGTTGAGCGTTCAGGCTCCGGTCAGTTTCGTTGGGTATCCAGACTCTGGTTATTACGTTGAGCGTTCAAGCTCCGGTCAGTTTCTTTGGGTATCCAGACTCCGGTTATTACGTTGAGCGTTCAGCCTCCGGTCAGTTTCGTTGGGTATCCAGACTCCGGTTATTTTGTTGAGCGTTCAGGCTCCGGTCCATTTCGTTGTGTATCCAGACTCCGGTTATTACGTTGATCGTTCAGGCTCCAGTCAATTTCGTTGGGTATCCAGACTCCGGTTATTACGTAGAGCGTTCAGGCTCCAGTCAGTTTCGTTGGGTATCCAGACTCCGTTTATTACGTTGAACGTTCAGGCTCCGGTCAGTTTCGTTGGGTATCCAGACTCCGGTTATTACGTTGAGCATTCAGGCTCCGGTCAGTTTCGTTGGGTATCCAGACTCTGGTTTTTACATTGAGCGTTTAGGCTCCGGTCAGTTTTGTTGGGTATCCAGACTCCGGTTATTATGTTGAGGGTTCAGGCTCCGGTCAGTTTCGTTGGGTATCCAGACTCCGATTATTACGTTGAGCGTTCAGGCTCCGGTCAGTTTCTTTGGGTATCTAGACTCCGGTTATTACGTTGAGCGTTCAGGCTCCGATCAGTTTCGTAGGGTATTCAGACTCCGGTTATTAAGTTGAGCGTTCAGGCTCCGGTCAGTTTCTTTTGGTATCCAGACTCCGGTTATTATGTTGAGCGTTTAGGCTCCGGTCAGTTTCGTTGGGTATCCAGACTCCGGTTATTTTGTTGAGCGTTCAGGCTCCGGTCAATTTCGTTGTGTATCCAGACTCCGGTTGTTACGTTGAGCGTTCAGGCTCCGGTCAGTTTCGTTGGGTATCCAGACTCCGGTTATTACGTTGAGCGTTCAAGCTCTGGTCAGTTTCTTTGGGTATCCAGACTCCGGTTATTGCGTTGAGCATTCAGGCTCCGGTCAATTTCGTTTGGTATCCAGACTTCGGTTATTACGTTGATCGTTCAGGCTCCGGTCAGTTTCGTTGGGTATCCAGACTCCGTTTATTACGTTGAACGTTCAGGCTCCGGTCAGTTTCGTTGGTTATCCAGACTCCGGTTATTATGTTGAGCATTCAGGCTCCGGTCAGTTTCGTTGGGTATCCAGACTCTGGTTTTTACAATGAGCGTTTAGGCTCCGGTCAGTTTTGTTGGGTATCCAGACTCCGGTTATCATGTTGTGGGTTCAGGCTCTTGTCAGTTTCGTTGGGTATCCAAACTCAGGTTATTACATTGAGCGTTCAGGCTCCGGTCAGTTTCGTTGGGTATCCAGACTCCGGTTATTATGTTGAGCGTTCAGGCTCCGGTCAGTTTCTTTGGGTATCCAGACTCCGGTTATTACGTTGAACGTTCAGGCTCCGATCAGTTTCGTTGGGTATCCAGAATCCGGTTATTAAGTTGAGCGTTCAGGCTCCGGTCAGTTTCTTTTGGTATCCAGACTCCGGTTATTACATTGAGCATTCAGGCTCCGGTCAGTTTCGTTGGGTATCCAGACTCCGGTTATTTTGTTGAGCGTTCAGGCTCCGGTCAATTTCGTTGTGTATCCAGACTCCGGTTATTACATTGATCGTTCAGGCTCCAGTCAATTTCGTTGGGTATCCAGACTCCGGTTATTACGTAGAGCATTCAGGCTCCGGTCAGTTTCGTTTGGTATCCAGACTTCGGTTATTACGTTGAGCGTTCAGGCTCCGGTCAGTTTCGTTGGGTATCCAGACTCCGTTTATTACGTTGAACGTTCAGGCTCCAGTCAGTTTCGTTGTGTATCCAGACTCGGGTTACTACGTTGATCATTCAGGCTCCGGTCAGTTTCGTTGGGTATCCAGACTCCGGTTATTACGTAGATCATTCAGGCTCCGGTCAGTTTCGTTTGGTATCCAGACATCGGTTATTATGTTGAGCGTTCAGGCTCCGGTCAGTTTCTTTTGGTATCCAGACTCCGGTTATTACGTTGAGCGTTTAGGCTCCGGTCAGTTTCGTTGGGTATCCAGACTCCGGTTATTTTGTTGAGCGTTCAGGCTCCGGTCAGTTTCTTTTGGTATCCAGACTCCGGTTATTACGTTGAGCGTTTAGGCTTCGGTCAGTTTCGTTGGGTATCCAGACTCCGGTTATTTTGTTGAGCGTTCAGGCTCCGGTCAATTTCGTTGTGTATCCAGACTCCGGTTGTTACGTTGAGCGTTCAGGCTCCGGTCAGTTTCGTTGGGTATCCAGACTCCGGTTATTACGTTGAGCGTTCAAGCTCCGGTCAGTTTCTTTGGGTATCCAGACTCCGGTTATTATGTTGAGCGTTCAGCCTCCGGTCAGTTTCGTTGGGTATCCAGACTCCGGTTATTTTGTTGAGCGTTCAGGCTCCGGTCAATTTCGTTGTGTATCCAGACTCTGGTTATTACGTTGATCGTTCAGGCTCCAGTCAATTTCGTTGGGTATCCAGACTCCGGTTATTACGTAGAGCGTTCAAGCTCCAGTCAGTTTCGTTGGGTATCCAGACTCCGTTTATTACGTTGAACGTTCAGGCTCCGGTCAGTTTCGTTGGGTATCCAGACTCCGGTTATTACGTTGAGCATTCAGGCTCCGGTCAGTTTCGTTGGGTATCCAGACTCTGGTTTTTACATTGAGCGTTTAGGCTCCGGTCAGTTTTGTTGGGTATCCAGACTCCGGTTATTATGTTGAGGGTTCAGGCTCCGGTCAGTTTCGTTGGGTATCCAGACTCCGATTATTACGTTGAGCGTTCAGGCTCCGGTCAGTTTCTTTGGGTATCCAGACTCCGGTTATTACGTTGAGCGTTCAGGCTCCGATCAGTTTCGTAGGGTATCCAGACTCCGGTTATTAAGTTGAGCGTTCAGGCTCCGGTCAGTTTCTTTTGGTATCCAGACTCCGGTTATTACGTTGAGCGTTTAGGCTCCGGTCAGTTTCGTTGGGTATCCAGACTCCGGTTATTTTGTTGAGCGTTCAGGCTCCGGTCAATTTCGTTGTGTATCCAGACTCCGGTTGTTACGTTGAGCGTTCAGGCTCCGGTCAGTTTCGTTGGGTATCCAGACTCCGGTTATTACGTTGAGCGTTCAAGCTCCGGTCAGTTTCTTTGGGTATCCAGACTCCGGTTATTGCGTTGAGCATTCAGGCTCCGGTCAATTTCGTTTGGTATCCAGACTTCGGTTATTACGTTGATCGTTCAGGCTCCGGTCAGTTTCGTTGGGTATCCAGACTCCGTTTATTACGTTGAACGTTCAGGCTCCGGTCAGTTTCGTTGGTTATCCAGACTCCGGTTATTATGTTGAGCATTCAGGCTCCGGTCAGTTTCGTTGGGTATCCAGACTCTGGTTTTTACAATGAGCGTTTAGGCTCCGGTCAGTTTTGTTGGGTATCCAGACTCCGGTTATCATGTTGTGGGTTCAGGCTCTTGTCAGTTTCGTTGGGTATCCAAACTCAGGTTATTACATTGAGCGTTCAGGCTCCGGTCAGTTTCGTTGGGTATCCAGACTCCGGTTATTATGTTGAGCGTTCAGGCTCCGGTCAGTTTCTTTGGGTATCCAGACTCCGGTTATTACGTTGAACGTTCAGGCTCCGATCAGTTTCGTTGGGTATCCAGAATCCGGTTATTAAGTTGAGCGTTCAGGCTCCGGTCAGTTTCTTTTTGTATCCAGACTCCGGTTATTACGTTGAGCGTTCAGGCTCCGGTCAGTTTCGTTGGGTATCCAGACTCCGGTTATTTTGTTGAGCGTTCAGGCTCCGGTCAATTTCGTTGTGTATCCAGACTCCGGTTATTACGTTGATCGTTCAGGCTCCAGTCAATTTCGTTGGGTATCCAGACTCCGGTTATTACGTAGAGCATTCAGGCTCCGGTCAGTTTCGTTTGGTATCCAGACTTCGGTTATTACGTTGAGCGTTCAGGCTCCGGTCAGTTTCGTTGGGTATCCAGACTCCGTTTATTACGTTGAACGTTCAGGCTCCAGTCAGTTTCGTTGTGTATCCAGACTCCGGTTACTACGTTGATCATTCAGGCTCCGGTCAGTTTCGTTGGGTATCCAGACTCCGGTTATTACGTAGATCATTCAGGCTCCGGTCAGTTTCGTTTGGTATCCAGACTTCGGTTATTATGTTGAGCGTTCAGGCTCCGGTCAGTTTCGTTGGGTATCCAGACTCCGTTTATTACGTTAAACATTCAGGCTCCGGTCAGTTTCTTTGGTTATCCAGACTCCGGTTATTACGTTGAGCGTTCAGGCTCCTGTCAGTTTCTTTGGGTATCCAGACTCCGGTTATTACGTTGAGCGTTCAGGCTCCGGTCAGTTTCGTTGGGTATCCAGACTCCGGTTATTACGTTGAGCGTTCAGGCTCCGGTCAGTTTCTTTGGGTATCCAGACTCCGGTTATTACGTTGAGCGTTCAGGCTCCGGTCAGTTTCTTTGGGTATCCAGACTCCGGTTATTACGTTGAGCGTTCAGGCTCCGGTCAGTTTCGTTTGGTATCCAGACTTTGGTTATTACGTTGAGCGTTTAGGCTCCGGTCAGTTTCGTTGGGTATCCAGACTCCGTTTATTACGTTGAACGTTCAGGCTCCGGTCAGTTTCGTTGGGTATCCAGACTCCGGTTATTACGTTGAGCATTCAGGCTCCGGTCAGTTTCGTTGGGTATCCAGACTCTGGTTTTTACGTTGAGCGTTTAGGCTCCGGTCAGTTTTGTTGGGTATCCAGACTCCGGTTATTATGTTGAGGGTTCAGGCTCCGGTCATTTTCGTTGGGTATCCAGACTCCGGTTCTTACTTAAGTGTTCAGGCTCCGGTCAGTTTCGTTGGGTATCCAGACTCAGGTTATTACGTTGAGCGTTTTGGCTCCGGTCAGTTTCTTTGGGTATCCAGACTCCGGTTATTACGTTGAGCGTTCAGGCTCCGATCAGTTTCGTAGGGTATCCAGACTTCGGTTATTAAGTTGAGCGTTCAGGCTCCGGTCAGTTTCTTTTGGTATCCAGACTCCGGTTATTACGTTGAGCGTTTAGGCTCCGGTCAGTTTCGTTTGGTATCCAGACTCCGGTTATTTTGTTGAGCGTTCAGGCTCCGGTCAATTTCGTTGTGTATCCAGACTCCGGTTGTTACGTTGAGCGTTCAGGCTCCGGTCAGTTTCGTTGGGTATCCAGACTCCGGTTATTACGTTGAGCGTTCAAGCTCCGGTCAGTTTCTTTGGGTATCCAGACTCCGGTTATTGCGTTGATCATTCAGGCTCTGGTCAATTTCGTTTGGTATCCAGACTTCGGTTATTACGTTGATCGTTCAGGCTCCGGTCAGTTTCGTTGGGTATCCAGACTCCGTTTATTACGTTGAACGTTCAGGCTCCGGTCAGTTTCGTTGGTTATCCAGACTCCGGTTATTATGTTGAGCATTCAGGCTCCGGTCAGTTTCGTTGGGTATCCAGACTCTGGTTTTTACAATGAGCGTTTAGGCTCCGGTCAGTTTTGTTGGGTATCCAGACTCCGGTTATCATGTTGTGGGTTCAGGCTCTTGTCAGTTTCGTTGGGTATCCAAACTCAGGTTATTACATTGAGCGTTCAGGCTCCGGTCAGTTTCGTTGGGTATCCAGACTCCGGTTATTATGTTGAGCGTTCAGGCTCCGGTCAGTTTCTTTGGGTATCCAGACTCCGGTTATTACGTTGAACGTTCAGGCTCCGATCAGTTTCGTTGGGTATCCAGAATCCGGTTATTAAGTTGAGCGTTCAGGCTCCGGTCAGTTTCTTTTTGTATCCAGACTCCGGTTATTACGTTGAGCGTTCAGGCTCCGGTCAGTTTCGTTGGGTATCCAGACTCCGGTTATTTTGTTGAGCGTTCAGGCTCCGGTCAATTTCGTTGTGTATCCAGACTCCGGTTATTACGTTGATCGTTCAGGCTCCAGTCAATTTCGTTGGGTATCCAGACTCCGGTTATTACATAGAGCATTCAGGCTCCGGTCAGTTTCGTTTGGTATCCAGACTTCGGTTATTACGTTGAGCGTTCAGGCTCCGGTCAGTTTCGTTGGGTATCCAGACTCCGTTTATTACGTTGAACGTTCAGGCTCCAGTCAGTTTCGTTGTGTATCCAGACTCCGGTTACTACGTTGATCATTCAGGCTCCGGTCAGTTTCGTTGGGTATCCAGACTCCGGTTATTACGTAGTTCATTCAGGCTCCGGTCAGTTTCGTTTGGTATCCAGACTTCTGTTATTATGTTGAGCGTTCAGGCTCCGGTCAGTTTCGTTGGGTATCCAGACTCCGTTTATTACGTTAAACATTCAGGCTCCGGTCAGTTTCTTTGGTTATCCAGACTCCGGTTATTACGTTGAGCGTTCAGGCTCCTGTCAGTTTCTTTGGGTATCCAGACTCCGGTTATTACGTTGAGCGTTCAGGCTCCGGTCAGTTTCGTTGGGTATCCAGACTCCGGTTATTACGTTGAGCGTTCAGGCTCCGGTCAGTTTCTTTGGGTATCCAGACTCCGGTTATTACGTTGAGCGTTCAGGCTCCGGTCAGTTTCTTTGGGTATCCAGACTCCGGTTATTACGTTGAGCGTTTAGGCTCCGGTCAGTTTCGTTGGGTATCCAGACTCCGTTTATTACGTTGAACGTTCAGGCTCCGGTCAGTTTCGTTGGGTATCCAGACTCCGGTTATTACGTTGAGCATTCAGGCTCCGGTCAGTTTCGTTGGGTATCCAGACTCTGGTTTTTACGTTGAGCGTTTAGGCTCCGGTCAGTTTTGTTGGGTATCCAGACTCCGGTTATTATGTTGAGGGTTCAGGCTCCGGTCAGTTTCGTTGGGTATCCAGACTCCGGTTCTTACTTAAGTGTTCAGGCTCCGGTCAGTTTCGTTGGGTATCCAGACTCAGGTTATTACGTTGAGCGTTTTGGCTCCGGTCAGTTTCTTTGGGTATCCAGACTCCGGTTATTACGTTGGGCTTTCAGGCACCGGTCAGTTTCGTTGTGTATCCAGACTCTGGTTATTACGTTGAGCGTCCAGGCTCCGGTCAGTTTCGTTGGGTATCCAGACTCCGGTTTTTTACGTTGAGCGTTCAGGTTCCGGTAAGTTTTGTTGGGTATCCAGACTCCTGTTATTACGTTGAATGTTGAGGCTTTGGTCAGTTTCGTTGGGTATCGAGACTCAGGTTATTACGTTGAGCGTTCAGGCTCTGATCAGTTTCGTTGGGTATCCAGACTCAGGTTATTACGTTGAGCGTTCAGGCACCGGTCAGTTTCGTTGTGTATCCAGACTCCGATTATTACTTCGAGCGTTCAGGCTCCAGTCAGATTCGTTGGGTATCCAGACTCTGGTTTTTACGTTGAGCATTTAGGCTCCGGTCAGTTTTGTTGGGTATCCAGACTCCGATTTTTACGTTGAGCGTTCAGGCTTCGGTCAGTTTCGTTGGGTATCCAGACTCCGGTTATTACGTTGAGCGTTCAGGCTCATGTCAGTTTTGTTGGGTATCCAGACTCCGGTTATTACGTTGAGCGTTCAGGCTCCGGTCAGTTTCGTTGTGTATCCAGACTCCGGTTATTACGTTGATCATTCAGGCTCCGGTCAGTTTCGTTGGGTATCGAGACTCCGGTTATTACGTAGATCATTCAGGCTCCGGTCAGTTTCGTTGGGTATCCAGACTTCGGTTATTACGTTGAGCGTTCAGGCTCCGGTCAGTTTCGTTGGGTATCCAGACTCCGTTTATTACGTTGAACGTTCAGGCTCCGGTCAGTTTCGTTGGGTATCCAGACTCCGGTTATTACGTTGAGCGTTCAGGCTCTTGTCAGTTTCTTTGGGTATCCAGACTCCGGTTATTACGTTGAGCGTTCAGGCTCCGGTCAGTTTCGTTGGGTATCCAGACTCCGGTTATTACGTTGAGCGTTCAGGCTCCGGTCAGTTTCTTTGGGTATCCAGACTCCGGTTATTACGTTGAGCGTTCAGGCTCCGGTCAGTTTCTTTGGGTATCCAGACATCGGTTATTACGTTTAGCGTTCAGGCTCCGGTCAGTTTGTTTGAGTATCCAGACTCCGGTTATTACGTTGAGCGTTCAGGCTCCGGTCAGTTTCGTTGGGTATCCAGACTCTGGTTATTACGTTGAGCGTTCAAGCTCTGTCCAGTTTCTTTGGGTATCCAGACTCCGGTTATTACGTTGAGCGTTCAGCCTCCGGTCAGTTTTGTTGGGTATCCAGACTCCGGTTATTTTGTTGAGCGTTCAGGCTCAGGTCAGTTTCGTTTGGTATCCAGACATCGGTTATTACGTTAAGCGTTCAGGCTCCGGTCAGTTTCGTTGGGTATCCAGACTCTGTTTATTACGTTGAACATTCAGGCTCCGGTCAGTTTCGTTGGGTATTCAGACTCTGGTTTTTACATTGAGCGTTTAGGCTCCGGTCAGTTTTGTTCGGTATCCAGACTCCGGTTATTATGTTGAGGGTTCAGGCTCCGGTCAGTTTTGTTGGGTATCCAGACTCCGGTTATTACGTTGAGTGTTCAGGCTCCGGTCAGTTTCGTTGGGTATCCAGACTCAGGTTATTACGTTGAGCGTTCAGGCTCCGGTCAGTTTCTTTGGGTATCCAGACTCCGGTTATTACGTTGAGCGTTCAGGCACCGGTCAGTTTCGTTGTGTATCCAGACTCCGGTTATTACGTTGAGCGTTCAGGCTCTAGTCAATTTCTTTGGGTATCCAGACTCCGGTTATTACGTAGAGCGTTCAGGCAACGGTCAGTTTCGTTTGGTATCCAGACTTCGGTTATTACATTGAACGTTCAGGCTCCGGTCAGTTTTGTTGGGTATCCAGACTCCGTTTATTACGTTGAACGTTCAGGCTCCGGTCAGTTTCATTGTGTATCCAGACTCCGGTTATTACGTTGAGCATTCAGGCTCCGGTCAGTTTCGTTGGGTATCCAGACTCTGGTTTTTACGTTGAGCGTTTAGGCTCCGGTCAGTTTTGTTGGGTATCCAGACTCAAGTTATTATGTTGAGGGTTCAGGCTCCGGTCAGTTTCATTGGGTATCCAGACTCCGGTTCTTACGTTGAGTGTTCAGGCTCCGGTCAGTTTCGTTGGGTATCCAGACTCAGGTTATTACGATGAGCGTTTTGGCTCCGGTCAGTTTCTTTGGGTATCCAGACTCCGGTTATTACGTTGAGCTTTCAGGCACCGGTCAGTTTCGATGTGTATCCAGACTCTGGTTATTACGTTGAGCGTCCAGGCTCCGGTCAGTTTCGTTGGGTATCCAGACTCCAGTTTTTTACTTTGAGCGTTCAGGTTCCGGTAAGTTTTGTTGGGTATCCAGACTCCTGTTATTACGTTGAATGTTGAGGCTTCGGTCAGTTTCGTTGGGTATTAAGACTCAGGTTATTACGTTGAGCGTTCAGGCTCTGATCAGTATTGTTGGGTATCCAGACTCAGGTTATTACGTTGAGCGTTCAGGCACCGGTCAGTTTCGTTGTGTATCCAGACTCCGGTTATTACTTCGAGCGTTCAGGCTCCAGTCAGATTCGTTGGGTATCCAGACTCTGGTTTTTACGTTGAGCTTTTAGGCTCCGGTCAGTTTTGTTGGGTATCCAGACTCCGGTTTTTACGTTGAGCATTCAGGCTCCGGTCAGTTTCGTTGGGTATCCAGACTCCGGTTATTACGTTGAGCGTTTAGGCTCATGTCAGTTTCGTTGGGTATCCAGACTCCGGTTATTACATTGAGCGTTCAGGCTCCGGTCAGTTTCGTTATGTATCCAGACTCTGGTTATTACGTTGATCATTCAGGCTCCGGTCAGTTTCGTTGGGTATCGAGACTCCGGTTATTACGTAGATCATTCAGGCTCCGGTCAGTTTCGTTTGGTATCCAGACTTCGGTTATTACGTTGAGCGTTCAGGCTCCGGTCAGTTTCGTTGGGTATCCAGACTCCGGTTATTATGTTGAGCGTTCAGGCTCCTGTCAGTTTCTTTGGGTATCCAGACTCCGGTTATTACGTTGAGCGTTCAGGCTCCGGTCAGTTTCGTTGGGTATCTAGACTCCGGTTATTACGTTGAGCGTTCAGGCTCCGGTCAGTTTCTTTGGGTATTCAGACTCCGGTTATTACGTTGAGCGTTCAGGCTTCGGTCAGTTTCTTTGGGTATCCAGACTCCGGTTATTACGTTGAGCGTTCAGGCTCCGGTTAGTTTCTTTGGGTATCCAGACTCCGGTTATTACGTTGAGCGTTCAGGCTCCGGTCAGTTTCGTTGGGTATCCAGACTCCGGTTATTACGTTGAGCGTTCAAGCTCCGGTCAGTTTCTTCGGGTATCCAGACTCCGGTTATTTTGTTGAGCGTTCAGGCTCCGGTCAGTTTCGTTTGGTATCCAGACTTCGTTATTAAGTTAAGCGTTCAGGCTCCGGTCAGTTTCGTTGGGTATCCAGACTCCGTTTATTACGTTGAACATTCAGGCTTCGGTCAGTTTCGTTGTGTATCCAGACTCCGGTTATTACGTTGAGCATTCAAGCTCCGGTCAGTTTCGTTGGGTATTCAGACTCTGGTTTTTACATTGAGCGTTTAGGCTCCGGTCAGTTTTGTTCGGTATCCAGACTCCGGTTATTATGTTGAGGGTTCAGGCTCCGCTCAGTTTTGTTGGGTATCCAGACTCCAGTTCTTACGTTGGGTGTTTAGGCTCCGGTCAGTTTCGTTGGGTATCCAGACTCAGGTTATTACGTTGAGCGTTTTGGCTCCGGTCAGTTTCTTTGGGTATCCAGACTCCGGTTATTACGTTGAGCTTTCAGGCACCGGTCAGTTTCGTTGTGTATCCAGACTCTGGTTATTACGTTGAGCGTCCAGGCTCCGGTCAGTTTCGTTGGGTATCCAGACTCCGGTTTTTTACGTTGAGCGTTCAAGTTCCGGTAAGTTTTGTTGGGTATCCAGACTCCTGTTATTACGTTGAATGTTGAGGCTTCGGTCAGTTTCGTTGGGTATTAAGACTCAGGTTATTACGTTGAGCGTTCAGGCTCTGATCAGTATTGTTGGGTATCCAGACTCAGGTTATTACGTTGAGCGTTCAGGCACCGGTCAGTTTCGTTGTGTATCCAGACTCCGGTTATTACTTCGAGCGTTCAGGCTCCAGTCAGATTCGTTGGGTATCCAGACTCTGGTTTTTACGTTGAGCTTTTAGGCTCCGGTCAGTTTTGTTGGGTATCCAGACTCCGGTTTTTACGTTGAGCGTTCAGGCTCCAGTCAGTTTCGTTGGGTATCCAGACTCCGGTTATTACGTTGAGCGTTCAGGCTCCGGTCAGTTTCGTTGGGTGTCCAGACTCCGGTTATTACGTTGAGCGTTGAGGCACCGGTCAGTTTCGTTGGGTATCCAGACTCCGGTTATTTTGTTGAGCGTTCAGGCTCCGGTCAGTTTCGTTTGGTATCCAGACTTCGTTATTATGTTAAGCGTTCAGGCTCCGGTCAGTTTCGTTGGGTATCCAGACTCCGTTTATTACGTTGAACATTCAGGCTTCGGTCAGTTTCGTTGTGTATCCAGACTCCGGTTATTACGTTGAGCATTCAAGCTCCGGTCAGTTTCGTTGGGTATTCAGACTCTGGTTTTTACATTGAGCGTTTAGGCTCCGGTCAGTTTTGTTCGGTATCCAGACTCCGGTTATTATGTTGAGGGTTCAGGCTCCGGTCAGTTTTGTTGGGTATCCAGACTCCGGTTCTTACGTTGGGTGTTCAGGCTCCGGTCAGTTTCGTTGGGTATCCAGACTCAGGTTATTACGTTGAGCGTTTTGGCTCCGGTCAGTTTCTTTGGGTATCCAGACTCCGGTTATTACGTTGAGCTTTCAGGCACCGGTCAGTTTCGTTGTGTATCCAGACTCTGGTTATTACGTTGAGCGTCCAGGCTCCGGTCAGTTTCGTTGGGTATCCAGACTCCGGTTTTTTACGTTGAGCGTTCAGGTTCCGGTAAGTTTTGTTGGGTATCCAGACTCCTGTTATTACGTTGAATGTTGAGGCTTCGGTCAGTTTCGTTGGGTATTAAGACTCAGGTTATTACGTTGAGCGTTCAGGCTCTGATCAGTATTGTTGGGTATCTAGACTCAGGTTATTACGTTGAGCGTTCAGGCACCGGTCAGTTTCGTTGTGTATCCAGACTCCGGTTATTACTTCGAGCGTTCAGGCTCCAGTCAGATTCGTTGGGTATCCAGACTCTGGTTTTTACGTTGAGCTTTTAGGCTCCGGTCAGTTTTGTTGGGTATCCAGACTCCGGTTTTTACGTTGAGCGTTCAGGCTCCAGTCAGTTTCGTTGGGTATCCAGACTCCGGTTATTACGTTGAGCGTTCAGGCTCATGTCAGTTTTGTTGGGTGTCCAGACTCCGGTTATTACGTTGAGCGTTGAGGCACCGGTCAGTTTCGTTGAGTATCCAGACTCCGGTTATTACGTTGAGCGTTCAGGCTCCAGTCAATTTCTTTGGGTATCCAGACTCCGGTTATTACGTAGAGCGTTCAGGCAACGGTCAGTTTCGTTTGGTATCCAGACTTCGGTTATTACGTTGAGCGTTCAGGCCCCGGTCAGTTTTGTTGGGTATCCAGACTCCGTTTATTACGTTGAACGTTCAGGCTCCGGTCAGTTTCATTGTGTATCCAGACTCCGGTTATTACGTTGAGCATTCAGGCTCCGGTCAGTTTCGTTGGGGGTCCAAACTCTGGTTTTTACGTTGAGCGTTTAGGCTCCGGTCAGTTTTGTTGGGTATCCAGACTCCGGTTATTATGTTGAGGGTTCAGGCTCCGGTCAGTTTCGTTGGGTATCCAGACTCCGGTTCTTACGTTGAGTGTTCAGGCTCCGGTCAGTTTCGTTGGGTATCCAGACTCAGGTTATTACGTTGAGCGTTTTGGCTCCGGTCAGTTTCTTTGGGTATCCAGACTCCGGCTATTACGTTGAGCTTTCAGGCACCGGTCAGTTTCGTTGTGTATCCAGACTCTGGTTATTACGTTGAGCGTCCAGGCTCCGGTCAGTTTCGTTGGGTATCCAGACTCCGGTTTTTTACATTGAGCGTTCAGGTTCCGGTAAGTTTTGTTGGGTATCCAGACTCCTGTTATTACGTTGAATGTTGAGGCTTCGGTCAGTTTCGTTGGGTATTAAGACTCAGGTTATTACGTTGAGCGTTCAGGCTCTGATCAGTATTGTTGGGTATCCAGACTCAGGTTATTACGTTGAGCGTTCAGGCACCGGTCAGTTTCGTTGTGTATCCAGACTCCGGTTATTACTTCGAGCGTTCAGGCTCCAGTCAGATTCGTTGGGTATCCAGACTCTGGTTTTTACGTTGAGCTTTTAGGCTCCGGTCAGTTTTGTTGGGTATCCAGACTCCGGTTTTTACGTTGAGCGTTCAGGCTCCGGTAAGTTTCGTTGGGTATCCAGACTCCGGTTATTACGTTGAGCGTTCAGGCTCATGACAGTTTCGTTGGGTATCCAGACTCCGGTTATTACGTTGAACTTTCAGGCTCCGGTCAGTTTCGTTGTGTATCCAGACTCCGGTTATTACGTTGATCATTCAGGCTCCGGTCAGTTTCGTTGGCTATCGAGACTCCGGTTATTACGTAGATCATTCAGGCTCCGGTCAGTTTCATTTGGTATCCAGACTTCGGTTATTACGTTGAGCGTTCAGGCTCCGGTCAGTTTCGTTGGGTATCCAGACTCCGGTTATTACGTTGAGCGTTCAGGCTCCTGTCAGTTTCTTTGGGTATCCAGACTCCGGTTATTACATTGAGCGTTCAGGCTCCGGTCAGTTTCGTTGGGTATCTAGACTCCGGTTATTACGTTGAGCGTTCAGGCTCCGGTCAGTTTCTTTGGGTATCCAGACTCCGGTTATTACGTTGAGCGTTCAGGCTCCGGTCAGTTTCTTTGGGTATCCAGACTCCGGTTATTACGTTGAGCGTTCAGGCTCCGGTCAGTTTCTTTGGGTATCCAGACTCCGGTTATTACGTTGAGCGTTCAGGCTCCGGTCAGTTTCGTTGGGTATCCAGACTCCGGTTATTACGTTGAGCGTTCAAGCTCTGGTCAGTTTCTTTGGGTATCCAGACTCCGGTTATTACGTTGAGCGTTCAGCCTCCGGTCAGTTTTGTTGGGTATCCAGACTCTGGTTATTTTGTTGAGCGTTCGGGTTCCGGTCAGTTTCGTTTGGTATCCATACTTCGGTTATTACGTTAAGCGTTCAGGCTCCGGTCAGTTTCGTTGGGTATTCAGACTCTGGTTTTTACATTGAGCATTTAGGCTCCGGTCAGTTTTGTTCGGTTTCCAGACTCCGGTTATTATGTTGAGGGTTCAGGCTCCGGTCAGTTTTGTTGGGTATCCAGACTCCGGTTATTACGTTGAGTGTTCAGGCTCCGGTCAGTTTCGTTGGGTATCCAGACTCAGGTTATTACGTTGAGCGTTCAGGCTCCGGTCAGTTTCTTTGGGTATCCAGACTCCGGTTATTACGTTGAGCGTTCAGGCACCGGTCAGTTTCGTTGTGTATCCAGACTCCGGTTATTACGTTGAGCGTTCAGGCTCCAGTCAATTTCTTTGGGTATCCAGACTCCGGTTATTACGTAGAGCGTTCAGGCAACGGTCAGTTTCGTTTGGTATCCAGACTTCGGTTATTACGTTGAGCGTTCAGGCTCTGGTCAGTTTTGTTGGGTATCCAGACTCCGTTTATTACGTTGAACGTTCATGCTCCGGTCAGTTTCATTGTGTATCCAGACTCCGGTTATTACGTTGAGCATTCAGGCTCTGGTCAGTTTCGTTGGGTATCCAGACTCTGGTTTTTACGTTGAGCGTTTAGGCTCCGGTCAGTTTTGTTGGGTATCCAGACTCCGGTTATTATGTTGAGGGTTCAGGCTCCGGTCAGTTTCGTTGGGTATCCAGACTCCGGTTCTTACGTTGAGTGTTCAGGCTCCGGTCAGTTTCGTTGGGTATCCAGACTCAGGTTATTACGTTGAGCATTTTGGCTCCGGTCAGTTTCTTTGGGTATCCAGACTCCGGTTATTACGTTGAGCTTTCAGGCACCGGTCAGTTTCGTTGTGTATCCAGACTCTGGTTATTACGTTGAGCGTCCAGGCTCCGGTCAGTTTCGTTGGGTATCCAGACTCCGGTTTTTTACGTTGAGCGTTCAGGTTCCGGTAAGTTTTGTTGGGTATCCAGACTCCTGTTATTACGTTGAATGTTGAGGCTTCGGTCAGTTTCGTTGGGTATTAAGACTCAGGTTATTACGTTGAGCGTTCAGGCTCTGATCAATATTGTTGGGTATCCAGACTCAGGTTATTACGTTGAGCGTTCAGGCACCGGTCAGTTTCGTTGTGTATCCAGACTCCAGTTATTACTTCGAGCGTTCAGGCTCCAGTCAGATTCGTTGGGTATCCAGACTCTGGTTTTTACGTTGAGCTTTTAGGCTCCGGTCAGTTTTGTTGGGTATCCAGACTCCGGTTTTTACGTTGAGCGTTCAGGCTCCGGTCAGTTTCGTTGGGTATCCAGACTCCGGTTATTACGTTGAGCGTTTAGGCTCATGTCAGTTTTGTTGGGTATCCAGACTCCGGTTATTACGTTGAGCGTTGAGGCACCGGTCAGTTTCGTTGAGTATCCAGACTCCGGTTATTACGTTGAGCGTTCAGGCTCCAGTCAATTTCTTTGGGTATCCAGACTCCGGTTATTACGTAGAGCGTTTAGGCAACGGTCAGTTTCGTTTGGTATCCAGACTTCGGTTATTACGTTGAGCGTTCAGGCCCCGGTCAGTTTTGTTGGGTATCCAGACTCCGTTTATTACGTTGAACGTTCAGGCTCCGGTCAGTTTCATTGTGTATCCAGACTCCGGTTATTATGTTGAGCATTCAGGCTCCGGTCAGTTTCGTTGGGTATCCAGACTCTGGTTTTTACGTTGAGCGTTTAGGCTCCGGTCAGTTTTGTTGGGTATCCAGACTCCGGTTATTATGTTGAGGGTTCAGGCTCCGGTCAGTTTCGTTGGGTATCCAGACTCCGGTTCTTACGTTGAGTGTTCAGGCTCCGGTCAGTTTCGTTGGGTATCCAGACTCAGGTTATTACGTTGAGCGTTTTGGCTCCGGTCAGTTTCTTTGGGTATCCAGACTCCGGTTATTACGTTGAGCTTTCAGGCACCGGTCAGTTTCGTTGTGTATCCAGACTCTGGTTATTACGTTGAGCGTCCAGGCTCCGGTCAGTTTCGTTGGGTATCCAGACTCCGGTTTTTTACGTTGAGCGTTCAGGTTCCGGTAAGTTTTGTTGGGTATCCAGACTCCTGTTATTACGTTGAATGTTGAGGCTTCGGTCAGTTTCGTTGGGTATTAAGACTCAGGTTATTACGTTGAGCGTTCAGGCTCTGATCAGTATTGTTGGGTATCCAGACTCAGGTTATTACGTTGAGCGTTCAGGCACCGGTCAGTTTCGTTGTGTATCCAGACTCCGGTTATTACTTCGAGCGTTCAGGCTCCAGTCAGATTCGTTGGGTATCCAGACTCTGGTTTTTACGTTGAGCTTTTAGGCTCCGGTCAGTTTTGTTGGGTATCCAGACTCCGGTTTTTACGTTGAGCGTTCAGGCTCCGGTCAGTTTCGTTGGGTATCCAGACTCCGGTTGTTACGTTGAGCGTTCAGGCTCATGACAGTTTCGTTGGGTATCCAGACTCCGGTTATTACGTTGAGCGTTCAGGCTCCGGTCAGTTTCGTTATGTATCCAGACTCCGGTTATTATGTTGATCATTCAGGCTCCAGTCAGTTTCGTTGGGTATCCAGACTCTGGTTTTTACGTTGAGCGTTTTGGCTCCGGTCAGTTTTGTTGGGTATCCAGACTCCGGTTTTTATGTTGAGGGTTCAGGCTCCGGTCAGTTTCGTTGGGTATCCAGACTCCGGTTCTTACGTTGAGTGTTCAGGCTCCGGTCAGTTTCGTTGGGTATCCAGACTCAGGTTATTACGTTGAGCGTTTTGGCTCCGGTCAGTTTCTTTGGGTATCCAGACTCCGGTTATTACGTTGAGCTTTCAGGCACCGGTCAGTTTCGTTGTGTATCCAGATTCTGGTTATTACGTTGAGCGTCCAGGCTCCGGTCAGTTTCGTTGGGTATCCAGACTCCGGTTTTTTACGTTGAGCGTTCAGGTTCCGGTAAGTTTTGTTGGGTATCCAGACTCCTGTTATTACGTTGAATGTTGAGGCTTCGGTCAGTTTCGTTGGGTATTAAGACTTAGGTTATTACGTTGAGCGTTCAGGCTCTGATCAGTATTGTTGGGTATCCAGACTCAGGTTATTACGTTGAGCGTTCAGGCACCGGTCAGTTTCGTTGTGTATCCAGACTCCGGTTATTACGTTGATCGTTCAGCCTCAGGTCAGTTTCGTTGAGTATCCAAACTCCAGTTATTCCATTGAGCGTTCAAGCTCTGATCATTTTCGTTGAGTATCCAGATTGCAGTAATTACGTTGAACATTCAAGCTCCGGTCAGTTTCGTTGGGTATCCAGACTCCGGTTATTACATTGAGTGTTCAGGCTCCGGTCATTTTTGTTGACTATCCAGACTCCGGTTATTATGTTGAGCGTTCAGGCTCCATTCAGTTTCGTTGGGTATCCAGACTCCGGTTATTACGTTGAGTGTTCAGGCTCCGGTCAGTTTCGTTTGGTATCCAGACTCCGGTTATTACGTTGAGCGTTTAGGCTCCAGTCAGATTCGTTGGGTATCCAGACTCTGGTTTTTACGTTGAGCTTTTAGGCTCCGGTCAGTTTTGTTTGGTATCCAGACTCCGGTTTTTACGTTGAGCGTTCAAGCTCCGGTCAGTTTCGTTGGGTATCCAGACTCCGGTTATTACGTTGAGCGTTCAGGCTCATGACAGTTTCGTTGGGTATCCAGACTCCGGTTATTACGTTGAGCGTTCAGGCTCCGGTCAGTTTCGTTGTGTATCCAGACTCCGGTTATTACGTTGATCATTCAGGCTCCGGTCAGTTTCGTTGGGTATCGAGACTCCGGTTATTACGTAGATCATTCAGGCTCCGGTCAGTTTCGTTTGGTATCCAGACTTCGGTTATTACGTTGAGCGTTCAGGCTCCGGTCAGTTTCGTTGGGTATCCAGACTCCGGTTATTACGTTGAGCGTTCAGGCTCCTGTCAGTTTCTTTGGGTATCCAGACTCCGGTTATTACATTGAGCGTTCAGGCTCCGGTCAGTTTCGTTGGGTATCTAGACTCCGGTTATTACGTTGAGCGTTCAGGCTCCGGTCAGTTTCTTTGGGTATCCAGACTCCGGTTATTACGTTGAGCGTTCAGGCTCCGGTCAGTTTCTTTGGGTATCCAGACTCCGGTTATTACGTTGAGCGTTCAGGCTCCGGTCAGTTTCTTTGGGTATCCAGACTCCGGTTATTACGTTGAGCGTTCAGGCTCCGGTCAGTTTCGTTGGGTATCCAGACTCCGGTTATTATGTTGAGCGTTCAGGCTCCATTCAGTTTCGTTGGGTATCCAGACTCCGGTTATTACGTTGATCGTTCAGGCTCAGGTCAGTTTCGTTGAGTATCCAGATTGCAGCAATTACGTTGAGCGTTCAAGCTCCGGTCAGTTTCGTTGGGTATCCAGACCCCGGTTATTACATTGAGCGTTCAGGCTCCGGTCGTTTTCGTTGAGTATCCAGACTCCGGTTATTATGTTGAGCGTTCAGGCTCCATTCAGTTTCGTTGGGTATCCAGACTCCAGTTATTACGTTGAGCGTTCAGGCTCCGGTCAGTTTCGTTTGGTATCCAGACTCCGGTTATTACGATGAGCGTTTAGGCTCCGGTCAATTTCGTTGGGTATCTAGACTCCGGTTATTACGTTGAGCGTTCAGGCTCCGGTCAGTTTCGTTGGGTATCCAGACTCCGGTTTTTACGTTGAGCGTTCAGGCTCCGGTCAGTTTTGTTGGGTATCCAGACTCCGGTTATTACGTTGAGCGTTCAGGCTCCGATCAGTTTCGTTGGGTATCCAGACTCCGGTTTTTACGTTGAGCGTTCAGGCTCCGGTCAGTTTTGTTGGGTATCCAGACTCCGGTTATTACGTTGAACGTTCAGGCTCCGGTCAATTTCATTTGGTATCCAGAGGCCGGTTATTACGTTGAGGGTTCAGGCTCCGGTCATTTTCGTTGAGTATCCAGACTCCGGTTATTACGTTGAGCGTTTAGGCTCCAGTCAGTTTCGTTGGGTATCCAGACTCCGGTTTTTACATTGAGCGTTCAGGCTCCGGTCAGTTTTGTTGGGTATCCAGACTCCGGTTATTACGTTGAACGTTTAGGCTCCGGTCAGTTTTGTTGGGTATCCAGACTCCGATTATTACGTTGAACGTTCAGGCTCCGGTCAGTTTCGTTGGGTATCCAGACTCCGGTTATTACGTTGATCGTTCAGCCTCAGGTCAGTTTCGTTGAGTATCCAAACTCCAGTTATTCCATTGAGCGTTCAAGCTCTGATCATTTTCGTTGAGTATCCAGATTGCAGTAATTACGTTGAACATTCAAGCTCCGGTCAGTTTCGTTGGGTATCCAGACTCCGGTTATTACATTGAGTGTTCAGGCTCCGGTCATTTTTGTTGAGTATCCAGACTCCGGTTATTATGTTGAGCGTTCAGGCTCCATTCAGTTTCGTTGGGTATCCAGACTCCGGTTATTACGTTGAGTGTTCAGGCTCCGGTCAGTTTCGTTTGGTATCCAGACTCCGGTTATTACGTTGAGCGTTTAGGCTCCGGTCAGTTTCGTTGGGTATCTAGACTCCGGTTATTACGTTGAGCGTTCAGGCTCCGGTCAGTTTCGTTGGGTATCCAGACTCCGGTTTTTACGTTGAGCGTTCAGGCTCCGGTCAGTTTTGTTGGGTATCCAGACTCCGGTTATTACGTTGAGCGTTCAGGCTCCGGTCAGTTTCATTTGGTATCCAGAGTCCGGTTATTACGTTGAGGGTTCAGGCTCCGGTCATTTTTGTTGAGTATCCAGACTCCGGTTATTACGTTGAGCGTTTAGGCTCCAGTCAGTTTCGTTGGGTATCCAGACTCCGGTTTTTACGTTGAGCGTTCAGGCTCCGGTCAGTTTTGTTGGGTATCCAGACTCCGGTTATTACGTTGAACGTTTAGGCTCCGGTCAGTTTCGTTGGGTATCCAGACTCCGGTTATTACGTTGAACGTTCAGGCTCCGGTCAGTTTCGTTGGGTATCCAGACTCCGGTTATTACGTTGATCGTTCAGGCTCAGGTCAGTTTCGTTGAGTATCCAAACTCCAGTTATTACATTGAGCGTTCAAGCTCTGATCATTTTCGTTGAGTATCCAGATTGCAGTAATTACGTTGAACATTCAAGCTTCGGTCAGTTTCGTTGGGTATCCAGACTCCGGTTATTACATTGAGCGTTCAGGCTCCGGTCATTTTCGTTGAGTATCCAGACTCCGGTTATTATGTTGAGCGTTCAGGCTCCATTCAGTTTCGTTGGGTATCCAGACTCCGGTTATTACGTTGAGTGTTCAGGCTCCGGTCAGTTTCGTTTGGTATCCAGACTCCGGTTATTACGTTGAGCGTTTAGGCTCCGGTCAGTTTTGTTGGGTATCCAGACTCCGGTTATTACGTTGAGCGTTCAGGCTCCGGTCAGTTTCGTTGGGTATCCAGACTCCGGTTTTTACGTTGAGCGTTCAGGCTCCGGTCAGTTTTGTTGAGTATCCAGACTCCGGTTATTACGTTGAGCGTTCAGGCTCCGGTCAGTTTCATTTGGTATCCAGAGTCCGGTTATTACGTTGAGCGTTCAGGCTCTGGTCATTTTCGTTGAGTATCCAGACTCCGGTTATTACGTTGAGCGTTCAGGCTCCATTCAGTTTCGTTGGGTATCCAGACTCCGGTTATTACGTTGAGCGTTCAGGCTCCGGTCAGTTTCGTTTGGTATCCAGACTCCGGTAATTACGTTGAGCGTTTAGGCTCCGGTCAGTTTCGTTGGGTATCCAGACTCCGGTTATTACGTTGAGCGTTCAGGCTCCAGTCAGTTTCGTTGGGTATCTAGACTCCGGTTTTTACGGTGTGCGTTCAGGCTCCGGTCAGTTTTATTGGGTATCCAGACTTCGGTTATTACGTTGAGCGTTCAGGCTCCGGTCAGTTTCATTTGGTATCCAGAGTCCGGTTATTACGTTGAACGTTCAGGTTCCGGTCAGTTTCGTTGGGTATCCAGACTTCGGTTATTACGTTGAACGTTCAGGCTCCGGTCAGTTTCGTTGGGTATCTAGACTCCGGTTTTTACGTTGAGCGTTCAGGCTCCGGTCAGTTTTATTGGGTATCCAGACTCCGGTTATTACGTTGAGTGTTAAGGCTCCGGTCAGTTTCGTTTGGTATCCAGACTCCGGTTATTACGTTGACCGTTTAGGCTCCGGTCAGTTTCGTTGGGTATCCAGACTCCGGTTATTACGTTGATCGTTCAGGCTCAGGTCAGTTTCGTTGAGTATCCAGATTGCAGCAATTACGTTGAGCGTTCAAGCTCCGGTCAGTTTCGTTGGGTATCCAGACCCCGGTTATTACATTGAGCATTCAGGCTCCGGTCATTTTCGTTGAGTATCCAGACTCCGGTTATTATGTTGAGCGTTCAGGCTCCATTCAGTTTCGTTGGGTATCCAGACTCCAGTTATTACGTTGAGCGTTCAGGCTCCGGTCAGTTTCGTTTGGTATCCAGACTCCGGTTATTACGATGAGCGTTTAGGCTCCGGTCAATTTCGTTGGGTATCTAGACTCCGGTTATTACGTTGAGCGTTCAGGCTCCGGTCAGTTTCGTTGGGTATCCAGACTCCGGTTTTTACGTTGAGCGTTCAGGCTCCGGTCAGTTTTGTTGGGTATCCAGACTCCGGTTATTACGTTGAGCGTTCAGGCTCCGATCAGTTTCGTTGGGTATCCAGACTCCGGTTTTTACGTTGAGCGTTCAGGCTCCGGTCAGTTTTGTTGGGTTTCCAGACTCCGGTTATTACGTTGAGCGTTCAGGCTCCGGTCAGTTTCATTTGGTATCCAGAGTCCGGTTATTACGTTGAGGGTTCAGGCTCCGGTCATTTTCGTTGAGTATCCAGACTCCGGTTATTACGTTGAGCGTTTAGGCTCCAGTCAGTTTCGTTGGGTATCCAGACTCCGGTTTTTACATTGAGCGTTCAGGCTCCGGTCAGTTTTGTTGGGTATCCAGACTCCGGTTATTACGTTGAACGTTTAGGCTCCGGTCAGTTTTGTTGGGTATCCAGACTCTGGTTATTACGTTGAACGTTCAGGCTCCGGTCAGTTTCGTTGGGTATCCAGACTCCGGTTATTACGTTGATCGTTCAGCCTCAGGTCAGTTTCGTTGAGTATCCAAACTCCAGTTATTCCATTGAGCGTTCAAGCTCTGATCATTTTCGTTGAGTATCCAGATTGTTGTAATTACGTTGAACATTCAAGCTCCGGTCAGTTTCGTTGGGTATCCAGACTCCGGTTATTACATTGAGCGTTCAGGCTCCGGTCATTTTTGTTGAGTATCCAGACTCCGGTTATTATGTTGAGCGTTCAGGCTCAATTCAGTTTCGTTGGGTATCCAGACTCCGGTTATTACGTTGAGTGTTCAGGCTCCGGTCAGTTTCGTTTGGTATCCAGACTCCGGTTATTACGTTGAGCGTTTAGGCTCCGGTCAGTTTCGTTGGGTATCTAGACTCCGGTTATTACGTTGAGCGTTCAGGCTCCAGTCAGTTTCGTTGGGTATCCAGACTCCGGTTTTTACGTTGAGCGTTCAGGCTCCGGTCAGTTTTGTTGGGTATCCAGACTCCGGTTATTACGTTGAGCGTTCAGGCTCCGGTCAGTTTCATTTGGTATCCAGAGTCCGGTTATTACGTTGAGGGTTCAGGCTCCGGTCATTTTTGTTGAGTATCCAGACTCCGGTTATTACGTTGAGCGTTTAGGCTCCAGTCAGTTTCGTTGGGTATCCAGACTCCGGTTTTTACGTTGAGCGTTCAAGCTCCGGTCAGTTTTGTTGGGTATCCAGACTCCGGTTATTACGTTGAACGTTTAGGCTCCGGTCAGTTTTGTTGGGTATCCAGACTCCGGTTATTACGTTGAACGTTCAGGCTCCGGTCAGTTTCGTTGGGTATCCAGACTCCGGTTATTACGTTGATCGTTCAGGCTCAGGTCAGTTTCGTTGAGTATCCAAACTCCAGTTATTACATTGAGCGTTCAAGCTCTGATCATTTTCGTTGAGTATCCAGATTGCAGTAATTACGTTGAACATTCAAGCATCGGTCAGTTTCGTTGGGTATCCAGACTCCGGTTATTACATTGAGCGTTCAGGCTCCGGTCATTTTCGTTGAGTATCCAGACTCCGGTTATTATGTTGAGCATTCAGGCTCCATTCAGTTTCGTTGGGTATCCAGACTCCGGTTATTACGTTGAGTGTTCAGGCTCCGGTCAGTTTCGTTTGGTATCCAGACTCCGGTTATTACGTTGAGCGTTTAGGCTCCGGTCAGTTTCGTTGGGTATCCAGACTCCGGTTATTACGTTGAGCGTTCAGGCTCCGGTCAGTTTCGTTGGGTATCCAGACTCCGGTTTTTACGTTGAGCGTTCAGGCTCCGGTCAGTTTTGTTGGGTATCCAGACTCCGGTTATTACGTTGAGCGTTCAGGCTCCGGTCAGTTTCATTTGGTATCCAGAGTCCGGTTATTACGTTGAGCGTTCAGGCTCCGGTCAGTTTCATTTGGTATCCAGAGTCCGGTTATTACGTTGAGCGTTCAGGCTCTGGTCATTTTCGTTGAGTATCCAGACTCCGGTTATTACGTTGAGCGTTCAGGCTCCATTCAGTTTCGTTGGGTATCCAGACTCCGGTTATTACGTTGAGCGTTCAGGCTCCGGTCAGTTTCGTTTGGTATCCAGACTCCGGTAATTACGTTGAGCGTTTAGGCTCCGGTCAGTTTCGTTGGGTATCCAGACTCCGGTTATTACGTTGAGCGTTCAGGCTCCAGTCAGTTTCGTTGGGTATCTAGACTCCGGTTTTTACGTTGAGCGTTCAGGCTCCGGTCAGTTTTATTGGGTATCCAAACTTCGGTTATTACGTTGAGCGTTCAGGCTCCGGTCAGTTTCATTTGGTATCCAGAGTCCGGTTATTACGTTGAACGTTCAGGTTCCGGTCAATTTCGTTGGGTATCCAGACTTCGGTTATTACGTTGAACGTTCAAGCTCCGGTCAGTTTCGTTGGGTATCTAGACTCCGGTTTTTACGTTGAGCGTTCAGGCTCCGGTCAGTTTTATTGGGTATCCAGACTCCGGTTATTACGTTGAGTGTTAAGGCTCCGGTCAGTTTCGTTTGGTATCCAGACTCCGGTTATTACGTTGAGCGTTTAGGCTCCGGTCAGTTTCGTTGGGTATCCAGACTCCGGTTATTACGTTGAGCGTTCAGGCTCCGGTCAGTTTCGTTGGGTATCCAGACTCCGGTTTTTACGTTGAGCGTTCAGGCTCCGGTCAGTTTTGTTTGGTATCTAGACTCCGGTTATTACGTTGAGCGTTCAGGCTCCGGTCAGTTTCATTTGGTATCCAGAGTCCGGTTATTACGTTGAGGGTTCAGGCTCCGGTCATTTTTGTTGAGTATCCAGACTCCGGTTATTACGTTGAGCGTTTAGGCTCCAGTCAGTTTCGTTGGGTATCCAGACTCCGGTTTTTACGTTGAGCGTTCAGGCTCCGGTCAGTTTTGTTGGGTATCCAGACTCCGGTTATTACGTTGAACGTTCAGGCTCCAGTCAGTTTCGTTGGGTATCCAGACTCCGGTTATTACGTTGATCGTTCAGGCTCAGGTCAGTTTCGTTGAGTATCCAAACTCCAGTTATTACATTGAGCGTTCAAGCTCTGATCATTTTCGTTGAGTATCCAGATTGCAGTAATTACGTTGAACATTCAAGCTTCGATCAGTTTCGTTGGGTATCCAGACTCCGGTTATTACATTGAGCGTTCAGGCTCCGGTCATTTTCGTTGAGTATCCAGGCTCCGGTTATTATGTTGAGCGTTCAGGCTCCATTCAGTTTCGTTGGGTATCCAGACTCCGGTTATTACGTTGAGTGTTCAGGCTCCGGTCAGTTTCGTTTGGTATCCAGACTCCGGTTATTACGTTGAGCGTTTAGGCTCCGGTCAGTTTCGTTGGGTATCCAGACTCCGGTTATTACGTTGAGCGTTCAGGCTCCGGTCAGTTTCGTTGGGTATCCAGACTCCGGTTTTTACGTTGAGCGTTCAGGCTCCGGTCAGTTTTGTTGGGTATCCAGACTCCGGTTATTACGTTGAGCGTTCAGGCTCCGGTCAGTTTCATTTGGTATCCAGAGTCTGGTTATTACGTTGAGGGTTCAGGCTCCGGTCATTTTTGTTGAGTATCCAGACTCCGGTTATTACGTTGAGCGTTTAGGCTCCAGTCAGTTTCTTTGGGTATCCAGACTCCGGTTTTTACGTTGAGCGTTCAGGCTCCGGTCAGTTTTATTGGGTATCCAGACTCCGGTAATTACGTTGAGCGTTTAGGCTCTGGTCAGTTTCGTTGGGTATCCAGACTCCGGTTATTACGTTGAGCGTTCAGGCTCCAGTCAGTTTCGTTGGGTATCTAGACTCCGGTTTTTACGTTGAGCGTTCAGGCTCCGGTCAGTTTTATTGGGTATCCAGACTTCGGTTATTACGTTGAGCGTTCAGGCTCCGGTCAGTTTCATTTGGTATCCAGAGTCCGGTTATTACGTTGAACGTTCAGGTTCCGGTCAGTTTCGTTGGGTATCCAGACTTCGGTTATTACGTTGAACGTTCAGGCTCCGGTCAGTTTCGTTGGGTATCTAGACTCCGGTTTTTACGTTGAGCGTTCAGGCTCCGGTCAGTTTTATTGGGTATCCAGACTCCGGTTATTACGTTGAGTGTTAAGGCTCCGGTCAGTTTCGTTTGGTATCCAGACTCCGGTTATTACGTTGAGCGTTTAGGCTCCGGTCAGTTTCGTTGGGTATCCAGACTCCGGTTATTACGTTGAGCGTTCAGGCTCCGGTCAGTTTCGTTGGGTATCCAGACTCCGGTTTTTACGTTGAGCGTTCAGGCTCCGGTCAGTTTTGTTGGGTATCCAGACTCCGGTTATTACGTTGAGCGTTCAGGCTCCGGTCAGTTTCATTTGGTATCCAGAGTCCGGTTATTACGTTGAGGGTTCAGGCTCCGGTCATTTTTGTTGAGTATCCAGACTCCGGTTATTACGTTGAGCGTTTAGGCTCCAGTCAGTTTCGTTGGGTATCCAGACTCCGGTTTTTACGTTGAGCGTTCAGGCTCCGGTCAGTTTTGTTGGGTATCCAGACTCCGGTTATTACGTTGAACGTTCAGGCTCCAGTCAGTTTCGTTGGGTATCCAGACTCCGGTTATTACGTTGATCGTTCAGGCTCAGGTCATTTTCGTTGAGTATCCAAACTCCAGTTATTACATTGAGCGTTCAAGCTCTGATCATTTTCGTTGATTATCCAGATTGCAGTAATTACGTTGAACATTCAAGCTTCGATCAGTTTCGTTGGGTATCCAGACTCCGGTTATTACATTGAGCGTTCAGGCTCCGGTCATTTTCGTTGAGTATCCAGACTCCGGTTATTATGTTGAGCGTTCAGGCTCCATTCAGTTTCGTTGGGTATCCAGACTCCGGTTATTACGTTGAGTGTTCAGGCTCCGGTCAGTTTTGTTTGGTATCCAGACTCCGGTTATTACGTTGAGCGTTTAGGCTCCGGTCAGTTTCGTTGGGTATCCAGACTCCGGTTATTACGTTGAGCGTTCAGGCTCCGGTCAGTTTCGTTGGGTATCCAGACTCCGGTTTTTACGTTGAGCGTTCAGGCTCCAGTCAGTTTTGTTGGGTATCCAGACTCCGGTTATTACGTTGAGCGTTCAGGCTCCGGTCAGTTTCATTTGGTATCCAGAGTCTGGTTATTACGTTGAGGGTTCAGGCTCCGGTCATTTTTGTTGAGTATCCAGACTCCGGTTATTACGTTGAGCGTTTAGGCTCCAGTCAGTTTCTTTGGGTATCCAGACTCCGGTTTTTACGTTGAGCGTTCAGGCTCCGGTCAGTTTTGTTGGGTATCCAGACTCCGGTAATTACGTTGAGCGTTTAGGCTCCGGTCAGTTTCGTTGGGTATCCAGACTCCGGTTATTACGTTCAGCGTTCAGGCTCCGGTCAGTTTCGTTGGGTATCTAGACTCCGGTTTTTACGTTGAGCGTTCAGGCTCCGGTCAGTTTTATTGGGTATCCAGACTTCGGTTATTACGTTGAGCGTTCAGGCTCCGGTCAGTTTCATTTGGTATCCAGAGTCCGGTTATTACGTTGAACGTTCAGGTTCCGGTCAGTTTCGTTGGGTATCCAGACTTCGGTTATTACGTTGAACGTTCAGGCTCCGGTCAGTTTCGTTGGGTATCTAGACTCCGGTTTTTACGTTGAGCGTTCAGGCTCCGGTCAGTTTTATTGGGTATCCAGACTCCGGTTATTACGTTGAGTGTTAAGGCTCCGGTCAGTTTCGTTTGGTATCCAGACTCCGGTTATTACGTTGAGCGTTTAGGCTCCGGTCAGTTTCGTTGGGTATCCAGACTCCGGTTATTACGTTGAGCGTTCAGGCTCCGGTCAGTTTCGTTGGGTATCCAGACTCCGGTTTTTACGTTGAGCGTTCAGGCTCCGGTCAGTTTTGTTGGGTATCCAGACTCCGGTTATTACGTTGAGCGTTCAGGCTCCGGTCAGTTTCATTTGGTATCCAGAGTCCGGTTATTACGTTGAGGGTTCAGGCTCCGGTCATTTTTGTTGAGTATCCAGACTCCGGTTATTACGTTGAGCGTTTAGGCTCCAGTCAGTTTCGTTGGGTATCCAGACTCCGGTTTTTACGTTGAGCGTTCAGGCTCCGGTCAGTTTTGTTGGGTATCCAGACTCCGGTTATTACGTTGAACGTTCAGGCTCCAGTCAGTTTCGTTGGGTATCCAGACTCCGGTTATTACGTTGATCGTTCAGGCTCAGGCCAGTTTCGTTGAGTATCCAAACTCCAGTTATTACATTGAGCGTTCAAGCTCTGATCATTTTCGTTGAGTATCCAGATTGCAGTAATTACGTTGAACATTCAAGCTTCGATCAGTTTCGTTGGGTATCCAGACTCCGGTTATTACATTGAGCGTTCAGGCTCCGGTCATTTTCGTTGAGTATCCAGACTCCGGTTATTATGTTGAGCGTTCAGGCTCCATTCAGTTTCGTTGGGTATCAAGACTCCGGTTATTACGTTGAGTGTTCAGGCTCCGGTCAGTTTCGTTTGGTATCCAGACTCCGGTTATTACGTTGAGCGTTTAGGCTCCGGTCTGTTTCGTTGGGTATCCAGACTCCGGTTATTACGTTGAGCGTTCAGGCTCCGGTCAGTTTCGTTGGGTATCCAGACTCCGGTTTTTACGTTGAGCGTTCAGGCTCCGGTCAGTTTTGTTGGGTATCCAGACTCCGGTTATTACGTTGAGCGTTCAGGCTCCGGTCAGTTTCATTTGGTATCCAGAGTCCGGTTATTACGTTGAGGGTTCAGGCTCCGGTCATTTTTGTTGAGTATCCAGACTCCGGTTATTACGTTGAGCGTTTAGGCTCCAGTCAGTTTCGTTGGGTATCCAGACTCCGGTTTTTACGTTGAGCGTTCAGGCTCCGGTCAGTTTTGTTGGGTATCCAGACTCCGGTTATTACATTGAACGTTCAGGCTCCAGTCAGTTTCGTTGGGTATCCAGACTCCGGTTATTACGTTGATCGTTCAGGCTCAGGTCAGTTTCGTTGAGTATCCAAACTCCAGTTATTACATTGAGCGTTCAAGCTCTGATCATTTTCGTTGAGTATCCAGATTGCAGTAATTACGTTGAACATTCAAGCTTCGATCAGTTTCGTTGGGTATCCAGACTCCGGTTATTACATTGAGCGTTCAGGCTCCGGTCATTTTCGTTGAGTATCCAGACTCCGGTTATTATGTTGAGCGTTCAGGCTCCATTCAGTTTCGTTGGGTATCCAGACTCCGGTTATTACGTTGAGTGTTCAGGCTCCGGTCAGTTTCGTTTGGTATCCAGACTCCGGTTATTACGTTGAGCGTTTAGGCTCCGATCAGTTTCGTTGGGTATCCAGACTCCGGTTATTACGTTGAGCGTTCAGGCTCCGGTCAGTTTCGTTGGGTATCTAGACTCCGGTTTTTACGTTGAGCGTTCAGGCTCCGGTCAGTTTTGTTGGGTATCCAGACTCCGGTTATTACGTTGAGCGTTCAGGCTCCGGTCAGTTTCATTTGGTATCCAGAGTCTGGTTATTACGTTGAGGGTTCAGGCTCCGGTCATTTTTGTTGAGTATCCAGACTCCGGTTATTACGTTGAGCGTTTAGGCTCCAGTCAGTTTCTTTGGGTATCCAGACTCCGGTTTTTACGTTGAGCATTCAGGCTCCGGTCAGTTTTGTTGGGTATCCAGACTCCGGTTATTACATTGAGCGTTCAGGCTCCGGTCAGTTTTATTGGGTATCCAGACTTCGGTTATTACGTTGAGCGTTCAGGCTCCGGTCAGTTTCATTTGGTATCCAGAGTCCGGTTATTACGTTGAACGTTCAGGTTCCGGTCAGTTTCGTTGGGTATCCAGACTTCGGTTATTACGTTGAACGTTCAGGCTCTGGTCAGTTTCGTTGGGTATCTAGACTCCGGTTTTTACGTTGAGCGTTCAGGCTCCGGTCAGTTTTATTGGGTATCCAGACTCCGGTTATTACGTTTAGTGTTAAGGCTCCGGTCAGTTTCGTTTGGTATCCAGACTCCGGTTATTACGTTGAGCGTTTAATCTCCGGTCAGTTTCGTTGGGTATCCAGACTCCGGTTATTACGTTGAGCGTTCAGGCTCCGGTCAGTTTCGTTGGGTATCCAGACTCCGGTTTTTACGTTGAGCGTTCAGGCTCCGGTCAGTTTTGTTGGGTATCCAGACTCCGGTTATTACGTTGAGCGTTCAGGCTCCGGTCAGTTTCATTTGGTATCCAGAGTCCGGTTATTACGTTGAGGGTTCAGGCTCCGGTCATTTTTGTTGAGTATCCAGACTCCGGTTATTACGTTGAGCGTTTAGGCTCCAGTCAGTTTCGTTGGGTATCCAGACTCCGGTTTTTACGTTGACCGTTCAGGCTCCGGTCAGTTTTGTTGGGTATCCAGACTCCGGTTATTACGTTGAACGTTCAGGCTCCAGTCAGTTTCGTTGGGTATCCAGACTCCGGTTATTACGTTGATCGTTCAGGCTCAGGTCAGTTTCGTTGAGTATCCAAACTCCAGTTATTACATTGAGCGTTCAAGCTCTGATCATTTTCGTTGAGTATCCAGATTGCAGTAATTACGTTGAACATTCCAGCTTCGATCAGTTTCGTTGGGTATCCAGACTCCGGTTATTACATTGAGCGTTCAGGCTCCGGTCATTTTCGTTGAGTATCCAGACTCCGGTTATTATGTTGAGCGTTCAGGCTCCATTCAGTTTCGTTGGGTATCCAGACTCCGGTTATTACGTTGAGTGTTCAGGCTCCGGTCAGTTTCGTTTGGTATCCAGACTCCGGTTATTACGTTGAGCGTTTAGGCTCCGGTCAGTTTCGTTGGGTATCCAGACTCCGGTTATTACGTTGAGCGTTCAGGCTCCGGTCAGTTTCGTTGGGTATCCAGACTCCGGTTTTTACGTTGAGCGTTCAGGCTCCGGTCAGTTTTGTTGGGTATCCAGACTCCGGTTATTACGTTGAGCGTTCAGGCTCCGGTCAGTTTCATTTGGTATCCAGAGTCTGGTTATTACGTTGAGGGTTCAGGCTCTGGTCATTTTTGTTGAGTATCCAGACTCCGGTTATTACGTTGAGCGTTTAGGCTCCAGTCAGTTTCTTTGGGTATCCAGACTCCGGTTTTTACGTTGAGCGTTCAGGCTCCGGTCAGTTTTGTTGGGTATCCAGACTCCGGTTATTACGTTGAACGTTTAGGCTCCGGTCAGTTTCGTTGGGTATCCAGACTCCGGTTATTAAGTTGAACGTTCAGGCTCCGGTCAGTTTCGTTGGGTATCCAGACTCCGGTTATTACGTTGATCATTCAGGCTCCGGTCAGTTTCGTTGGGTATCCAGACTCCGGTTATTACGTAGATCATTCAGGCTCCGGTCAGTTTCGTTTGGTATCCAGACTCCGGTTATTACGTAGATCATTCAGGCTCTGATCATTTTCGTTGAGTATCCAGATTGCAGTAATTACGTTGAACATTCAAGCTTCGATCAGTTTCGTTGGGTATCCAGACTCCGGTTTTTACGTTGACCGTTCAGGCTCCGGTCAGTTTTGTTGGGTATCCAGACTCCGGTTATTACGTTGAACGTTCAGGCTCCAGTCAGTTTCGTTGGGTATCCAGACTCCGGTTATTACGTTGATCGTTCAGGCTCAGGTCAGTTTCGTTGAGTATCCAAACTCCAGTTATTACATTGAGCGTTCAAGCTCTGATCATTTTCGTTGAGTATCCAGATTGCAGTAATTACGTTGAATATTCAAGCTTCGGTCAGTTTCGTTGGGTATCCAGACTCCGGTTATTACATTGAGCGTTCAGGCTCCGGTCATTTTCGTTGAGTATCCAGACTCCGGTTATTATGTTGAGCGTTCAGGCGCCATTCAGTTTCGTTGGGTATCCAGACTCCGGTTATTACGTTGAGTGTTCAGGCTCCGGTCTGTTTCGTTTGGTATCCAGACTCTGGTTATTACGTTGAGCGTTTAGCCTCCGGTCAGTTTCGTTGGGTATCCAGACTCCGGTTATTACGTTGAGCGTTCAGGCTCCGGTCAGTTTCGTTGGGTATCCAGACTCCGGTTTTTACGTTGAGCGTTCAGGCTCCGGTCAGTTTTGTTGGGTATCCAGACTCCGGTTATTACGTTGAGCGTTCAGGCTCCGGTCAGTTTCATTTGGTATCCAGAGTCCGGTTATTATGTTGAGCGTTCAGGCTCTGGTCATTTTCGTTGAGTATCCAGACTCCGGTTATTACGTTGAGCGTTCAGGCTCCATTCAGTTTCGTTGGGTATCCAGACTCCGGTTATTACGTTGAGCGTTCAGGCTCCGGTCAGTTTCGTTTGGTATCCAGACTCCGGTTATTACGTTGAGCGTTTAGGCTCCGGTCAGTTTCGTTGGGTATCCAGACTCCGGTTATTACGTTGAGCGTTCAGGCTCTAGTCAGTTTCGTTGGGTATCTAGACTCCGGTTTTTACGTTGAGCGTTCAGGGTCCGGTCAGTTTTATTGGGTATCCAGACTTCGGTTATTACGTTGAGCGTTCAGGCTCCGGTCAGTTTCATTTGGTATCCAGAGTCTGGTTATTACGTTGAACGTTCAGGTTCCGGTCAGTTTCGTTGGGTATCCAGACTTCGGTTATTACGTTGAACGTTCAGGCTCCGGTCAGTTTCATTGAGTATCTAGACTCCGGTTTTTACGTTGAGCGTTCAGGCTCCGGTCAGTTTTATTGGGTATCCAGACTCCGGTTATTACGTTGAACGTTCAGGCTCCGGTCAATTTCATTTGGTATCCAGAGTCTGGTTATTACGTTGAGGGTTCAGGCTCCGGTCATTTTCGTTGAGTATCCAGACTCCGGTTATTACGTTGAGCGTTCAGGCTCCAGTCAATTTCGTTGGGTATCCAGACTCCAATTTTTACGTTGAGCGTTCAGGCTCCGGTCAGTTTTGTTGGGTACCCAGACTCCGGTTATTACGTTGAACGTTCAGGTTCCGGTCAGTTTCGTTGGGTATCCAGACTTCGGTTATTACGTTGAACGTTCAGGCTCAGGTCAGTTTCGTTGGGTATCCAGACTCCGGTTATTACGTTGATCGTTCAGGCTCAGGTCAGTTTTGTTGAGTATCCAAACTCCAGTTATTACATTGAGCGTTCAAGCTCTGATCATTTTCGTTGAGTATCCAGATTGCAGTAATTACGTTGAGCGTTCAAGCTCCGGTCAGTTTCGTTGGGTATCCAGACTCCGGTTATTACATTGAGCGTTCAGGCTCCGGTCATTTTCGTTGAGTATCCAGACCCCGGTTATTACGTTGAGCGTTCAGGCTCCATTCAGTTTCGTTGGGTATCCAGACTCCGGTTATGACGTTGAGCGTTCAGGCTCCGGTCAGTTTCGTTTGGTATCCAGACTCTGGTTATTACGTTGAGCGTTTAGGCTCTGGTCAGTTTTGTTGGGTATCCAGACTCCGGTTATTACGTTGAGCGTTCAGGCTGCAATCAGTTTCGTTGGGTATCCAGACTCTGGTTTTTACGTTGAGCGTTCAGGCTCCGGTCATTTTTGTTGGGTATCCAGACTCTGGTTATTACGTTGAACGTTCAGGCTCGGGTCAATTTCATTTAGTATCCAGAGCCTGGTTATTACATTGAGGGTTCAGGCTCCGGTCATTTTCGTTGAGTATCCAGACTCCGGTTATTACGTTGAGAGTTCAGGCTCCAGTCAGTTTCGTTGGGTATCCAGACTCTGGTTATTACGTTGAACGTTCAGGCTCCGGTCAGTTTCGTTGGGTATCCAGACTCCGGTTATTACGTTGATCGTTCAGGCTCAGGTCAGTTTCGTTGAGTATCCAAACTCCAGTTATTACATTGAGCGTTCAAGCTCTGATCATTTTCGTTGAGTATCCAGATTGCAGTAATTATGTTGAATATTCAAGCTTCGGTCATTTTCGTTGAGTATCCAGACTCCGGTTATTACGTTGAGCGTTCAGGCTCCATTCAGTTTCGTTGGGTATCCAGACTCCGGTTATTACGTTGAGCGTTCAGGCTCCGGTCAGTTTCGTTTGGTATCCAGACTCCGGTTATTACGTTGAGCGTTTAGGCTCCGGTCAGTTTTGTTGGGTATCCAGACTCCGGTTATTACGTTTAGCGTTCAGGCTCCAATCAGTTTCGTTGGGTATCCAGACTCCGGTTATTACGTTGAGCGTTTAGGCTCCGGTCAGTTTCGTTGGGTATCCAGACTCTGGTTATTACGTTGAACGTTCAGGCTCCGGTCAATTTCGTTGGGTATCCAGACTCCGGTTATTACATTGAGGGTTCAGGCTCCGGTCATTTTCGTTGAGTATCCAGACTCCGGTTATTACGTTGAGAGTTCAGGCTCCTGTCAGTTTCGTTGGGTATCCAGACTCCGGTTATTACGTTGAACGTTCAGGCTCCGGTCAGTTTCGTCGGGTATCCAGACTCCGGTTATTACATTGAGCGTTCAGGCTCCGGTCATTTTCGTTGAGTATCCAGACTCCGGTTATTATGTTGAGCGTTCAGGCTCCATTCAGTTTCGTTGGGTATCCAGACTCCGGTTATTACGTTGAGTGTTCAGGCTCCGGTCAGTTTCGTTTGGTATCCAGACTCCGGTTATTACGTTGAGCGTTTAGCCTCCGGTCAGTTTCGTTGGGTATCCAGACTCTGGTTATTACGTTGAGCGTTCAGGCTCCGGTCAGTTTCGTTGGGTATCCAGACTCCGGTTTTTACGTTGAGCATTCAGGCTCCGGTCAGTTTTGTTGGGTATCCAGACTCCGGTTATTACGTTGAGCGTTCAGGCTCCGGTCAGTTTCATTTGGTATCTAGAGTCCGGTTATTATGTTGAGCGTTCAGGCTCTGGTCATTTTCGTTGAGTATCCAGACTCCGGTTATTACGTTGAGCGTTCAGGCTCCATTCAGTTTCGTTGGGTATCCAGACTCCGGTTATTACGTTGAGCGTTCAGGCTCCGGTCAGTTTCGTTTGGTATCCAGACTCCGGTTATTACGTTGAGCGTTTAGGCTCCGGTCAGTTTCGTTGGGTATCCAGACTCCGGTTATTACGTTGAACGTTCAGGCTCCGGTCAATTTCGTTGGGTATCCAGACTCCGGTTATTACATTGAGGGTTCAGGCTCTGGTCATTTTCGTTGAGTATCCAGACTCCGGTTATTACGTTGAGAGTTCAGGCTCCTGTCAGTTTCGTTGGGTATCCAGACTCCGGTTATTACGTTGAACGTTCAGGCTCCGGTCAGTTTCGTTGGGTATCCAGACTCCGGTTATTACATTGAGCGTTCAGGCTCCGGTCATTTTCGTTGAGTATCCAGACTCCGGTTATTATGTTGAGCGTTCAGGCTCCATTCAGTTTCGTTGGGTATCCAGACTCCGGTTATTACGTTGAGTGTTCAGGCTCCGGTCAGTTTCGTTTGGTATCCAGACTCCGGTTATGATGTTGAGCGTTTAGCCTCCGGTCAGTTTCGTTGGGTATCTAGACTCCGGTTATTACGTTGAGCGTTCAGGCTCCGGTCAGTTTCGTTGGGTATCCAGACTCCGGTTTTTACGTTGAGCGTTCAGGCTCCGGTCAGTTTTGTTGGGTATCCAGACTCCGGTTATTACGTTGAGCGTTCAGGCTCTGGTCAGTTTCATTTGGTATCCAGAGTCCGGTTATTATGTTGAGCGTTCAGGCTCTGGTCATTTTCGTTGAGTATCCAGACTCCGGTTATTACGTTGAGCGTTCAGGCTCCATTCAGTTTCCTTGGGTATCCAGACTCCGGTTATTACGTTGAGCGTTTAGCCTCCGGTCAGTTTCGTTGGGTATCCAGACTCCGGTTATTACGTTGAGCGTTCAGGCTCCGGTCAGTTTCGTTGGGTATCCAGACTCCGGTTTTTACGTTGAGCATTCAGGCTCCGGTCAGTTTTGTTGGGTATCCAGACTCCGGTTATTACGTTGAGCGTTCAGGCTCCGGTCAGTTTCATTTGGTATCCAGAGTCCGGTTATTATGTTGAGCGTTCAGGCTCTGGTCATTTTCGTTGAGTATCCAGACTCCGGTTATTACGTTGAGCGTTCAGGCTCCATTCAGTTTCGTTGGGTATCCAGACTCCGGTTATTACGTTGAGCGTTCAGGCTCCGGTCAGTTTCGTTTGGTATCCAGACTCCGGTTATTACGTTGAGCGTTTAGGCTCCGGTCAGTTTCGTTGGGTATCCAGACTCCGGTTATTACGTTGAACGTTCAGGCTCCGGTCAATTTCGTTGGGTATCCAGACTCCGGTTATTACATTGAGGGTTCAGGCTCCGGTCATTTTCGTTGAGTATCCAGACTCCGGTTATTACGTTGAGAGTTCAGGCTCCTGTCAGTTTCGTTGGGTATCCAGACTCCGGTTATTACGTTGAACGTTCAGGCTCCGGTCAGTTTCGTTGGGTATCCAGACTCCGGTTATTACATTGAGCGTTCAGGCTCCGGTCATTTTCGTTGAGTATCCAGACTCCGGTTATTATGTTGAACGTTCAGGCTCCATTCAGTTTCGTTGGGTATCCAGACTCCGGTTATTACGTTGAGTGTTCAGGCTCCGGTCAGTTTCGTTTGGTATCCAGACTCCGGTTATGACGTTGAGCGTTTAGCCTCCGGTCAGTTTCGTTGGGTATCCAGACTCCGGTTATTACGTTGAGCGTTCAGGCTCCGGTCAGTTTCGTTGGGTATCCAGACTCTGGTTTTTACGTTGAGCGTTCAGGCTCCGGTCAGTTTTGTTGGGTATCCAGACTCCGGTTATTACGTTGAGCGTTCAGGCTCCGGTCAGTTTCATTTGGTATCCAGAGTCCGGTTATTATGTTGAGCGTTCAGGCTCTGGTCATTTTCGTTGAGTATCCAGACTCCGGTTATTACGTTGAGCGTTTAGGCTCCAGTCAGTTTCGTTGGGTATCCAGACTCCGGTTATTACGTTGAGCGTTTAGGCTCCGGTCAGTTTCGTTGGGTATCTAGACTCCGGTTATTACGTTGAGCGTTCAGGCTCCAGTCAGTTTCGTTGGGTATCTAGACTCCGGTTTTTACGTTGAGCGTTCAGGCTCCGGTCAGTTTCATTTGGTATCCAGAGTCCGGTTATTACGTTGAACGTTCAGGTTCCGGTCAGTTTCGTTGGGTATCCAGATTTCGGTTATTACGTTGAACGTTCAGGCTCCGGTCAGTTTCGTTGGGTATCTAGACTCCGGTTTTTACGTTGAGCGTTCAGGCTCCGGTCAGTTTTATTGGGTATCCAGACTCCGGTTATTACGTTGAACGTTCAGGCTCCGGTCAATTTCATTTGGTATCCAGAGTCTGGTTATTACGTTGAGGGTTCAGGCTCCGGTCATTTTCGTTGAGTATCCAGACTCCGGTTATTACGTTGAGCGTTCAGGCTCCAGTCAATTTCGTTGGGTATCCAGACTCCAGTTTTTACGTTGAGCGTTCAGGCTCCGGTCAGTTTTGTTGGGTACCCAGACTCCGATTATTACGTTGAACGTTCAGGTTCCGGTCAGTTTTGTTGGGTATCCAGACTTCGGTAATTACGTTGAACGTTCAGGCTCCGGTCAGTTTCGTTGGGTATCCAGACTCCGGTTATTACGTTGATCGTTCAGGCTCAGGTCAGTTTTGTTGAGTATCCAAACTCCAGTTATTACATTGAGCGTTCAAGCTCTGATCATTTTCGTTGAGTATCCAGATTGCAGTAATTACGTTGAGCGTTCAAGCTCCGGTCAGTTTCGTTGGGTATCCAGACTCCGGTTATTACATTGAGCGTTCAGGCTCCGGTCATTTTCATTGAGTATCCAGACTCCGGTTATTACGTTGAGCGTTCAGGCTCCATTCAGTTTCGTTGGGTATCCAGACTCCGGTTATTACGTTGAGCGTTCAGGCTCCGGTCAGTTTCGTTTGGTATCCAGACTCCGGTTATTACGTTGAGCGTTTAGGCTCCGGTCAGTTTTGTTGGGTATCCAGACTCCGGTTATTACGTTGAGCGTTCAGGCTCCAATCAGTTTCGTTGGGTATCCAGACTCTGGTTTTTACGTTGAGCGTTCAGGCTCCGGTCAGTTTTTTTGGGTATCCAGACTCTGGTTATTACGTTGAACGTTCAGGCTCCGGTCAATTTCATTTGGTATCCAGAGCCTGGTTATTACATTGAGGGTTCAGGCTCCGGTCATTTTCGTTGAGTATCCAGACTCCGGTTATTACGTTGAGAGTTCAGGCTCCAGTCAGTTTCGTTGGGTATCCAGACTCCGGTTTTTACGTTGAGCGTTCAGGCTCCGGTCAGTTTTGTTGGGTATCCAGACTCCGGTTATTACGTTGAACGTTCAGGCTCCGGTCAGTTTTGTTGGGTATCCAGACTCCGGTTATTACGTTGATCGTTCAGGCTCAGGTCAGTTTCGTTGAGTATCCAAACTCCAGTTATTACATTGAGCGTTCAAGCTCTGATCATTTTCGTTGAGTATCCAGATTGCAGTAATTACGTTGAGCGTTCAAGCTCCGGTCAGTTTTGTTGGGTATCCAGATTCCGGTTATTACATTGAGCGTTCAGGCTCCGGTCATTTTCGTTGAGTATCCAGACTCCGGTTATTACGTTGAGCGTTTAGGCTCCAGTCAGTTTCGTTGGGTATCCAGACTCCGGTTTTTACGTTGAGCGTTCAGGCTCCGGTCAGTTTTGTTGGGTATCCAGACTCCGGTTATTATGTTGAACGTTTAGGCTCCGGTCAGTTTCGTTGGGTATCCAGACTCCGGTTATTACGTTGAACGTTCAGGCTCCAGTCAGTTTCGTTGGGTATCTAGACTCCGGTTTTTACGTTGAGCGTTCAGGCTCCGGTCAGTTTTATTGGGTATCCAGACTTCGGTTATTACGTTGAGCGTTCAGGCTTCGGTCAGTTTCATTTGGTATCCAGAGTCCGGTTATTACGTTGAACGTTCAGGTTCCGGTCAGTTTCGTTGGGTATCCAGACTTCGGTTATTACGTTGAACGTTCAGGCTCCGGTCAGTTTCGTTGGGTATCTAGACTCCGGTTTTTACGTTGAGCGTTCAGGCTCCGGTCAATTTTATTGGGTATCCAGACTCCGGTTATTACGTTGAACGTTCAGGCTCCGGTCAATTTCATTTGGTATCCAGAGTCTGGTTATTACGTTGAGGGTTCAGGCTCCGGTCATTTTCGTTGAGTATCCAGACTCCGGTTATTACGTTGAGCGTTCAGGCTCCAGTCAATTTCGTTGGGTATCCAGACTCCAGTTTTTACGTTGAGCGTTCAGGCTCCGGTCAGTTTTGTTGGGTACCCAGACTCCGGTTATTACGTTGAACGTTCAGGTTCCGGTCAGTTTCGTTGGGTATCCAGACTTCGGTTATTACGTTGAACGTTCAGGCTCCGGTCAGTTTCGTTGGGTATCCAGACTCCAGTTATTACGTTGATCGTTCAGGCTCAGGTCAGTTTTGTTGAGTATCCAAACTCCAGTTATTACATTGAGCGTTCAAGCTCTGATCATTTTCGTTGAGTATCCAGATTGCAGTAATTACGTTGAGCGTTCAAGCTCCGGTCAGTTTTGTTGGGTATCCAGATTCCGGTTATTACATTGAGCGTTCAGGCTCCGGTCATTTTCGTTGAGTATCCAGACTCCGGTTATTACGTTGAGCGTTTAGGCTCCAGTCAGTTTCGTTGGGTATCCAGACTCCGGTTTTTACGTTGAGCGTTCAGGCTCCGGTCAGTTTTGTTGGGTATCCAGACTCCGGTTATTATGTTGAACGTTTAGGCTCCGGTCAGTTTCGTTGGGTATCCAGACTCCGGTTATTACGTTGAACGTTCAGGCTCCAGTCAGTTTCGTTGGGTATCTAGACTCCGGTTTTTACGTTGAGCGTTCAGGCTCCGGTCAGTTTTATTGGGTATCCAGACTTCGGTTATTACGTTGAGCGTTCAGGCTTCGGTCAGTTTCATTTGGTATCCAGAGTCCGGTTATTACGTTGAACGTTCAGGTTCCGGTCAGTTTCGTTGGGTATCCAGACTTCGGTTATTACGTTGAACGTTCAGGCTCCGGTCAGTTTCGTTGGGTATCTAGACTCCGGTTTTTACGTTGAGCGTTCAGGCTCCGGTCAATTTTATTGGGTATCCAGACTCCGGTTATTACGTTGAACGTTCAGGCTCCGGTCAATTTCATTTGGTATCCAGAGTCTGGTTATTACGTTGAGGGTTCAGGCTCCGGTCATTTTCGTTGAGTATCCAGACTCCGGTTATTACGTTGAGCGTTCAGGCTCCAGTCAATTTCGTTGGGTATCCAGACTCCAGTTTTTACGTTGAGCGTTCAGGCTCCGGTCAGTTTTGTTGGGTACCCAGACTCCGGTTATTACGTTGAACGTTCAGGTTCCGGTCAGTTTCGTTGGGTATCCAGACTTCGGTTATTACGTTGAACGTTCAGGCTCCGGTCAGTTTCGTTGGGTATCCAGACTCCAGTTATTACGTTGATCGTTCAGGCTCAGGTCAGTTTTGTTGAGTATCCAAACTCCAGTTATTACATTGAGCGTTCAAGCTCTGATCATTTTCGTTGAGTATCCAGATTGCAGTAATTACGTTGAGCGTTCAAGCTCCGGTCAGTTTCGTTGGGTATCCAGACTCCGGTTATTACATTGAGCGTTCAGGCTCCGGTCATTTTCGTTGAGTATCCAGACTCCAGTTATTACGTTGAGGGTTCAGGCTCCATTCAGTTTCGTTGGGTATCCAGACTCCGGTTATTACGTTGAGCGTTCAGGCTCCGGTCAATTTCGTTTGGTATCCAGACTCCGGTTATTACGTTGAGCGTTTAGGCTCCGGTCAGTTTTGTTGGGTATCCAGACTCCGGTTATTACGTTGAGCGTTCAGGCTCCAATCAGTTTCGTTGGGTATCCAGACTCTGGTTTTTACGTTGAGCGTTCAGGCTCCGGTCAGTTTTGTTGGGTATCCAGACTCTGGTTATTACGTTGAACGTTCAGGCTCCGGTCAATTTCATTTGGTATCCAGAGCCTGGTTATTACATTGAGGGTTCAGGCTCCGGTCATTTTCGTTGAGTATCCAGACTCCGGTTATTACGTTGAGAGTTCAGGCTCCAGTCAGTTTCGTTGGGTATCCAGACTCCGGTTTTTACGTTGAGCGTTCAGGCTCCGGTCAGTTTTGTTGGGTATCCAGACTCCGGTTATTACGTTGAACGTTCAGGCTCCGGTCAGTTTTGTTGGGTATCCAGACTCCATTTATTACGTTGAACGTTCAGGCTCAGGTCAGTTTCGTTAAGTATCCAAACTCCAGTTATTACATTGAGCGTTCAAGCTCTGATCATTTTCGTTGAGTATCCAGATTGCAGTAATTACGTTGAGCGTTCAAGCTCCGGTCAGTTTTGTTGGGTATCCAGATTCCGGTTATTACATTGAGTGTTCAGGCTCCGGTCATTTTCGTTGAGTATCCAGACTCCGGTTATTACGTTGAGCGTTTAGGCTCCAGTCAGTTTCGTTGGGTATCCAGACTCCGGTTTTTACGTTGAGCGTTCAGGCTCCGGTCAGTTTTGTTGGGTATCCAGACTCCGGTTATTACGTTGAACGTTTAGGCTCCGGTCAGTTTCGTTGGGTATCCAGACTCCGGTTATTACGTTGAACGTTCAGGCTCCGGTCAGTTTCGTTGGGTATCCAGACTCCGGTTATTACGTTGATCGTTCAGGCTCAGGTCAGTTTCGTTGAGTATCCAAACTCCAGTTATTACATTGAGCGTTCAAGCTCTGATCATTTTCGTTGAGTATCCAGATTGCAGTAATTACGTTGAATATTCAAGCTTCGGTCAGTTTCGTTGGGTATCCAGACTCCGGTTATTACATTGAGCGTTCAGGCTCCGGTCATTTTCATTGAGTATCCAGACTCCGGTTATTATGTTGAGCGTTCAGGCTCCATTCAGTTTCGTTGGGTATCCAGACTCCGGTTATTACGTTGAGTGTTCAGGCTCCGGTCAGTTTCGTTTGGTATCCAGACTCCGGTTATTACGTGGAGCGTTTAGCCTCCGGTCAGTTTCGTTGGGTATCTAGACTCCGGTTATTACGTTGAGCGTTCAGGCTCCGGTCAGTTTCGTTGGGTATCCAGACTCCGGTTTTTACGTTGAGCGTTCAGGCTCCGGTCAGTTTTGTTGGGTATCCAGACTCCGGTTATTACGTTGAGCGTTCAGGCTTCGGTCAGTTTCATTTGGTATCCAGAGTCCGGTTATTATGTTGAGCGTTCAGGCTCTGGTCATTTTCGTTGAGTATCCAGACTCCGGTTATTATGTTGAGCGTTCAGGCTCTGGTCATTTTCGTTGAGTATCCAGACTCCGGTTATTACGTTGAGCGTTCAGGCTCCATTCAGTTTCGTTGGGTATCCAGACTCCGGTTATTACGTTGAGCGTTCAGGCTCCGGTCAGTTTCGTTTGGTATCCAGACTCCGGTTATTACGTTGAGCGTTTACGCTCCGGTCAGTTTCGTTGGGTATCCAGACTCCGGTTATTACGTTGAGCGTTCAGGCTCCAGTCAGTTTCGTTGGGTATCTAAACTCCGGTTTTTACGTTGAGCGTTCAGGCTCCGGTCAGTTTTATTGGGTATCCAGACTTCGGTTATTACGTTGAGCGTTCAGGCTCCGGTCAGTTTCATTTGGTATCCAGAGTCCGGTTATTATGTTGAACGTTCAGGTTCCGGTCAATTTCGTTGGGTATCCAGACTTCGGTTATTACGTTGAACGTTCAGGCTCCGGTCAGTTTCGTTGGGTATCTAGACTCCGGTTTTTACGTTGAGCGTTCAGGCTCCGGTCAGTTTTATTGGGTATCCAGACTCCGGTTATTACGTTGAACGTTCAGGCTCCGGTCAATTTCATTTGGTATCCAGAGTCTGGTTATTACGTTGAGGGTTCAGGCTCCGGTCATTTTCGTTGAGTATCCAGACTCCGGTTATTACGTTGAGCGTTCAGGCTCCAGTCAATTTCGTTGGGTATCCAGACTCCAGTTTTTACGTTGAGCGTTCAGGCTCCGGTCAGTTTTGTTGGGTACCCAGACTCCGGTTATTACGTTGAACGTTCAGGTTCCGGTCAGTTTCGTTGGGTATCCAGACTTCGGTTATTACGTTGAACGTTCAGGCTCCGGTCAGTTTCGTTGGGTATCCAGACTCCGGTTATTACGTTGATGGTTCAGGCTCAGGTCAGTTTTGTTGAGTATCCAAACTCCAGTTATTACATTGAGCGTTCAAGCTCTGATCATTTTCGTTGAGTATCCAGATTGCAGTAATTACGTTGAGCGTTCAAGCTCCGGTCAGTTTCGTTGGGTATCCAGACTCCGGTTATTACATTGAGCGTTCAGGCTCCGGTCATTTTCGTTGAGTATCCAGACTCCGGTTATTACGTTGAGCGTTCAGGCTCCATTCAGTTTCGTTGGGTATCCAGACTCCGGTTATTACGTTGAGCGTTCAGGCTCCGGTCAGTTTCGTTTGGTATCCAGACACCGGTTATTACGTTGAGCGTTTAGGCTCCAGTCAGTTTTGTTGGGTATCCAGACTCCGGTTATTACGTTGAGCGTTCAGGCTCCAATCAGTTTCGTTGGGTATCCAGACTCTGGTTTTTACGTTGAGCGTTTCGGCTCCGGTCAGTTTTGTTGGGTATCCAGACTCTGGTTATTACGTTGAACGTTCAGGCTCCGGTCAATTTCATTTGGTATCCAGAGCCTGGTTATTACATTGAGGGTTCAGGCTCCGGTCATTTTCGTTGAGTATCCAGACTCCGGTTATTACGTTGAGAGTTCAGGCTCCAGTCAGTTTCGTTGGGTATCCAGACTCCGGTTTTTACGTTGAGCGTTCAGGCTCCGGTCTGTTTTGTTGGGTATCCAGACTCCGGTTATTACGTTGAACGTTCAGGCTCCGGTCAGTTTTGTTGGGTATCCAGAGTCCGGTTATTACGTTGATCGTTCAGGCTCAGGTCAGTTTCGTTGAGTATCCAAACTCCAGTTATTACATTGAGCGTTCAAGCTCTGATCATTTTCGTTGAGTATCCAGATTGCAGTAATTACGTTGAGCGTTCAAGCTCCGGTCAGTTTCGTTGGGTATCCAGATTCCGGTTATTACATTGAGCGTTCAGGCTCCGGTCATTTTCGTTGAGTATCCAGATTCCGGTTATTATGTTGAGTGTTCAGGCTCCATTCAGTTTCGTTGGGTATCCAGACTCCGGTTATTACGTTGAGCGTTCAGGCTCCGGTCAATTTCGTTTGGTATCCAGACTCCGGTTATTACGTTGAGCGTTTAGGCTCCGGTCAGTTTCGTTTGGTATCCAGACTCCGGTTATTACGTTGAGTGTTTACGCTCCGGTCAGTTTCGTTGGGTATCCAGACTCCGGTTATTACGTTGAGCGTTCAGGCTCCAGTCAGTTTCGTTGGGTATCTAGACTCCGGTTTTTACGTTGAGCGTTCAGGCTCCGGTCAGTTTTATTGGGTATCCAGACTTCGGTTATTACGTTGAGCGTTCAGGCTCCGGTCAGTTTCATTTGGTATCCAGAGTCCGGTTATTACGTTGAACGTTCAGGTTCCGGTCAATTTCGTTGGGTATCCAGACTTCGGTTATTACGTTGAACGTTCAGGCTCCGGTCAGTTTCGTTGGGTATCTAGACTCCGGTTTTTACGTTGAGCGTTCAGGCTCCGGTCAGTTTTATTGGGTATCCAGACTCCGGTTATTACGTTGAACGTTCAGGCTCCGGTCAATTTCATTTGGTATCCAGAGTCTGGTTATTACGTTGAGGGTTCAGGCTCCGGTCATTTTCGTTGAGTATCCAGACTCCGGTTATTACGTTGAGCGTTCAGGCTCCAGTCAATTTCGTTGGGTATCCAGACTCCAGTTTTTACGTTGAGCGTTCAGGCTCCGGTCAGTTTTGTTGGGTACCCAGACTCCGGTTATTACGTTGAACGTTCAGGTTCCGGTCAGTTTCGTTGGGTATCCAGACTTCGGTTATTACGTTGAGCGTTCAGGCTCCGGTCAGTTTCGTTGGGTATCCAGACTCCGGTTTTTACGTTGAACGTTCAGGCTCCGGTCAGTTTTGTTGGGTATCCAGACTCCGATTATTACGTTGAGCGTTCAGGCTCCGGTCAGTTTCATTTGGTATCTAGAGTCCGGTTATTACGTTGAGCGTTCAGGCTCCGGTCATTTTCGTTGAGTATCCAGACTCTGGTTATTACGTTGAGCGTTCAGGCTCCATTCAGTTTCGTTGGGTATCCAGACTCCGGTTATTACGTTGAGCGTTCAGGCTCCGGTCAGTTTCGTTTGGTATCCAGACTCCGGTTATTAAGTTGAGCATTTAGGCTTCGGTCAGTTTCGTTGGGTATCCAGACTCCGGTTATTACGTTAAGCGTTCAGGCTCCAGTCTGTTTCGTTGGGTATCCAGACTCCGGTTTTTACGTTGAGCGTTCAGGCTCCGGTCAGTTTTGTTGGGTATCCAGACTCCGGTTATTACGTTGAACGTTCAGGCTCCGGTCAATTTCATTTGGTATCCAGAGTCCGGTTATTACGTTGAGGGTTAAGGCTCCGGTCATTTTCGTTGAGTATCCAGACTCCGGTTATTACGTTGAGCGTTCAGGCTCCATTCAGTTTCGTTGGGTATCCAGACTCCGGTTATTACGTTGAGCGTTCAGGCTCCGGTCAGTTTCGTTTGGTATCCAGACTCCAGTTATAACGTTGAGCATTCAGGCTCTGGTCAATTTCGTTGGTTATCCAGACTCCGGTTATTACGTTGAGCGTTCAAGCTCCGGTCAGTTTCGTTGGGTATCCAGACTCTGGTTTTTACGTTGAGCGTTCAGGCTCCGGTCAGTTTTGTTGGGTATCCAGACTCCGGTTATTACATTGAGCGTTCAGGCTCCGGTCAGTTTCATTGGGTATCCAGACTCCGGTTATTACATTGAGCGTTCAGGCTCCAGTCAGTTTCGTTGGGTATCCAGACTCCGGTTATTACATTGAGCGTTCAGGCTCCGGTCAGTTTCGTTGGGTATCCAGATTCCGGTTATTACGTTGAGCGTTCAGGCTCCGGTCATCTTCGTTGAGTATCCAGACTCTAGTTATTACGTTGAGCATTCAGGCTCTAGTCATTTTTGTTAAGTATCCAGACTCCGGTTATTATGTTGAGCATTCAGGCTCCGGTCAGTTTCATTGGGTATCCAGACTCCGGTTATTATGTTGAGCGTTCAGGCTCCGGTCAGTTTCGTTGGGTATCTAGACTCTGATTATTACGTTGAGCGTTCAGGCTCCAGTCAGTTTCCTTTGGTATCCATACTCCGGTTATTACGTTGAGCGTTCAGGCTCCGGTCAGTTTCGTTGGGTATCCAGACTCCGGTTATTACGTTGAGCGTTCAGGCTCCAGTCAGTTTCGTTGGGTATCTAGACTCCGGTTTTTACGTTGAGCGTTCAGGCTCCGGTCAGTTTTGTTGGGTATCCAGACTCCGGTTATTACGTTGAACGTTCAGGCTCCGGTCAATTTCATTTGGTATCCAGAGTCCGGTTATTACGTTGAGGGTTCAGGCTCCGGTCATTTTCGTTGAGTATCCAGACTCCGGTTATTACGTTGAGCGTTCAGGCTCCAGTCAATTTCGTTGGGTATCCAGACTCCAGTTTTTACGTTGAGCGTTCAGGCTCCGGTCAGTTTTGTTGGGTATCCAGACTCCGGTTATTACGTTGAACGTTCAGGCTCCGGTCAGTTTCGTTGGGTATCCAGACTTCGGTTATTACGTTGAAAGTTCAGTCTCCGGTCAGTTTCGTTGGGTATCCAGACTCCGGTTATTACGTTGATCGTTCAGGCTCAGGTCAGTTTCGTTGAGTATCCAGACTCCGGTTATTACGTTGAGCGTTCAAGCTCTGATCATTTTCGTTGAGTATCCAGATTGCAGTAATTACGTTGAACATTCAAGCTTCGGTCAGTTTCGTTGGGTATCCAGACTCCGGTTATTACATTGAGCGTTCAGGCTCCGGTCATTTTCGTTGAGTATCCAGACTCCGGTTATTATGTTGAGCGTTCAGGCTCCATTCAGTTTCGTTGGGTATCCAGACTCCGGTTATTACGTTGAGTGTTCAGGCTCCGGTCAGTTTCGTTTGGTATCCAGACTCCGGTTATTACGTTGAGCGTTTAGGCTCCGGTCAGTTTCGTTGGGTATCCAGACTCCGGTTATTACGTTGAGCGTTCAAGATCCGGTCAGTTTCGTTGGGTATCCAGACTCCGGTTTTTACGTTGAGCGTTCAGGCTCCGGTCAGTTTTGTTGGGTATCCAGACTCCGGTTATTACGTTGAGCGTTCAGGCTCCAGTCAGTTTCATTTGGTATCCAGAGTCCGGTTATTATGTTGAGCGTTCAGGCTCTGGTCATTTTCGTTGAGTATCCAGACTCCGGTTATTACGTTGAGCGTTCAGGCTCCATTCAGTTTCATTGGGTATCCAAACTCCGGTTATTACGTTGAGCATTCAGGCTCCGGTCAGTTTCATTTGGTATCCAGACTCCGGTTATTATGTTGAGCGTTTAGGCTCCGATCAGTTTCGTTGGGTATCCAGACTCCGGTTATTACGTTGAGCGTTCAGGCTCCAGTCAGTTTCTTTGGGTATCTAGACTCCGGTTTTTACGTTGAGCGTTCAGGCTCCGGTTAGTTTTATTAGGTATCCAGACTCCGGTTATTACGTTGAACGTTCAGGCTCCGGTCAATTTCATTTGGTATCCAGAGTCTGGTTATTACGTTGAGGGTTCAGACTCCGGTCATTTTCGTTGAGTATCCAGACTCCGGTTATTACGTTGAGCGTTCAGGCTCCAGTCAATTTCGTTGGGTATCCAGACTCTAGTTTTTACATTGAGCGTTCAGGCTCCGGTCAGTTTTGTTGGGTATCCAGACTCCGGTTATTACGTTGAACGTTCAGGTTCCGGTCAGTTTCGTTGGGTATCCAGACTTCGGTTATTACGTTGAACGTTCAGGCTCCGGTCAGTTTCGTTGGGTATCCAGACTCCGGTTATTACGTTGATCGTTCAGGCTCAGGTCAGTTTTGTTGAGTATCCAAACTCCAGTTATTACATTGAGCGTTCAAGCTCTGATCATTTTCGTTGAGTATCCAGATTGCAGTAATTACGTTGAGCGTTCAAGCTCCGGTCAGTTTCGTTGGGTATCCAGACTCCGGTTATTACATTGAGCGTTCAGGCTCCGGTCATTTTCGTTGAGTATCCAGACTCCGGTTATTACGTTGAGCGTTCAGGCTCCATTCAGTTTTGTTGGGTATCCAGACTCCGGTTATTACGTTGAGCGTTCAGGCTCCGGTCAGTTTCGTTTGGTATCCAGACTCCGGTTATTACGTTGAGCGTTTAGGCTCCGGTCAGTTTTGTTGGGTATCCAGACTCCGGTTATTACGTTGAGCGTTCAGGCTCCAATCAGTTTCGTTGGGTATCCAGACTCTGGTTTTTACGTTGAGCGTTCAGGCTCTGGTCAGTTTTGTTGGGTATCCAGACTCTGGTTATTACGTTGAACGTTCAGGCTCCGGTCAATTTCATTTGGTATCCTGAGTCTGGTTATTATGTTGAGCGTTCAGGCTCTGGTCATTTTCGTTGAGTATCCAGACTCCGGTTATTACGTTGAGCGTTCAGGCTCCATTCAGTTTCGTTGGGTATCCAGACTCCGGTTATTACGTTGAGCGTTCAGGCTCCGGTCAGTTTCGTTTGGTATCCAGACTCCGGTTATTACGTTGAGCGTTTAGGCTCCGATCAGTTTCGTTGGGTATCCAGACTCCGGTTATTACGTTGAGCGTTCAGGCTCCAGTCAGTTTCGTTGGGTATCTAGACTCCGGTTTTTACGTTGAGCGTTCAGGCTCCGGTCAGTTTTATTGGGTATCCAGACTCCGGTTATTACGTTGAACGTTCAGGCTCCTGTCAATTTCATTTGGTATCCAGAGTCTGGTTATTACGTTGAGGGTTCAGGCTCCGGTCATTTTCGTTGAGTATCCAAACTCCGGTTATTACGTTGAGCGTTCAGGCTCCAGTCAATTTCGTTGGGTATCCAGACTCCAGTTTTTACATTGAGCGTTCAGGCTCCGGTCAGTTTTGTTGGGTATCCAGACTCCGGTTATTACGTTGAACGTTCAGGTTCCGGTCAGTTTCGTTGGGTATCCAGACTTCGGTTATTACGTTGAGCATTCAGGTTCCGGTCAGTTTCGTTGGGTATCCCGACTCCGGTTATTACGTTGAGCGTTCAGGCTCTGGTCAGTTTCGTTTGGTATCCAGACTCCGGTTATTACGTTGAGCGTTTAGGCTCCGGTCAGTTTTGTTGGGTATCCAGACTCCGGTTATTACGTTGAGCGTTCAGGCTCCAATAAGTTTCGTTGGGTATCCAGACTCTGGTTTTTACGTTGAGCGTTCAGGCTCCGGTCAGTTTTGTTGGGTATCCAGACTCTGGTTATTACGTTGAACGTTCAGGCTCCGGTCAATTTCATTTGGTATCCAGAGCCTGGTTATTACGTTGAGGGTTCAGGCTCCGGTCATTACGTTGAGCGTTCAGGCTCCAGTCAGTTTCGTTGGGTATCCAGACTCCGGTTTTTACGTTGAGCGTTCGGGCTCCGGTCAGTTTTGTTGGGTATCCAGACTCCGGTTATTACGTTGATCGTTCAGGCTCAGGTCAGTTTCGTTGAGTATCCAAACTCCAGTTATTACATTGAGCGTTCAAGCTCTGATCATTTTCGTTGAGTATCCAGATTGCAGTAATTACGTTGAGCGTTCAAGCTCCAGTCAGTTTCGTTGGGTATCTAGATTCCGGTTATTACATTGAGCGTTTAGGCTCCGGTCATTTTCGTTGAGTATCCAGACTCCGGTTATTATGTTGAGCGTTCAGGCTCCATTCAGTTTCGTTGGGTATCCAGACTCCGGTTATTACGTTGAGCGTTCAGGCTCCGGTCAGTTTCGTTTGGTATCCAGACTCCGGTTATTACGTTGAGCGTTTAGGCTCCGGTCAGTTTCGTTGGGTATCCAGACTACAGTTATTACGTTGAGCGTTCAGGCTCCGGTCAGTTTCGTTGGGTATCCAGACTCCGGTTTTTACGTTGAACGTTCAGGCTCCGGTCAGTTTTGTTGGGTATCCAGACTCCGGTTTTTACGTTGAGCGTTCAGGCTCCGGTCAGTTTCATTTGGTATCCAGAGTCCGGTTATTACGTTGAACGTTCAGGCTCCGGTCAGTTTCGTTGGGTATCCAGACTCTGGTTATTACGTTGAACGTTCAGGCTCCGGTCAGTTTCGTTGGGTATCTAGACTCCGGTTATTACGTTGATCGTTCAGGCTCAGGTCAGTTTCGTTGAGTATCCAAACTCCAGTTATTACATTGAGCGTTCAAGCTCTGATCATTTTCGTTGAGTATCCAGATTGCAGTAATTACGTTGAGCGTTCAAGCTCCGGTCAGTTTCGTTGGGTATCCAGATTACGGTTATTACATTGAGCGTTTAGGCTCCGGTCATTTTCGTTGAGTATCCAGACTCCGGTTATTATGTTGAGCGTTCAGGCTCCATTCAGTTTCGTTGGGTATCCAGACTCCGGTTATTACGTTGAGCGTTCAGGCTCCGGTCAGTTTCGTTTGGTATCCAGACTCCGGTTATTACGTTGAGCGTTTAGGCTCCGGTCAGTTTCGTTGGGTATCCAGACTACAGTTATTACGTTGAGCGTTCAGGCTCCGGTCAGTTTCGTTGGGTATCCAGACTCCGGTTTTTACGTTGAGCGTTCAGGCTCCGGTCAGTTTTGTTGGGTATCCAGACTCCGGTTATTACGTTGAGCGTTCAGGCTTCGGTCAGTTTCATTTGGTATCCAGAGTCCGGTTATTATGTTGAGCGTTCAGGCTCTGGTCATTTTCGTTGAGTATCCAGACTCCGGTTATTACGTTGAGCGTTCAGGCTCCATTCAGTTTCGTTGGGTATCCAGACTCCGGTTATTACGTTGAGCGTTCAGGCTCCGGTCAGTTTCGTTTGGTATCCAGACTCCGGTTATTACGTTGAGCGTTTACGCTCCGGTCAGTTTCGTTGGGTATCCAGACTCCGGTTATTACGTTGAGCGTTCAGGCTCCAGTCAGTTTCGTTGGGTATCTAGACTCCGGTTTTTACGTTGAGCGTTCAGGCTCCGGTCAGTTTTATTGGGTATCCATACTTCGGTTATTACGTTGAGCGTTCAGGCTCCGGTCAGTTTCATTTGGTATCCAGAGTCCGGTTATTACGTTGAACGTTCAGGTTCCGGTCAATTTCGTTGGGTATCCAGACTTCGGTTATTACGTTGAACGTTCAGGCTCCGGTCAGTTTCGTTGGGTATCTAGACTCTGGTTTTTACGTTGAGCGTTCAGGCTCCGGTCAGTTTTATTGGGTATCCAGACTCCGGTTATTACGTTGAACGTTCAGGCTCCGGTCAATTTCATTTGGTATCCAGAGTCTGGTTATTACGTTGAGGGTTCAGGCTCCGGTCATTTTCGTTGAGTATCCAGACTCCGGTTATTACGTTGAGCGTTCAGGCTCCAGTCAATTTCGTTGGGTATCCAGACTCCAGTTTTTACGTTGAGCGTTCAGGCTCCGGTCAGTTTCGTTTGGTATCCAGACTTCGGTTATTACGTTGAGCGTTCAGGCTCCAGTCAGTTTCGTTGGGTATCTAGACTCCGGTTTTTACGTTGAGCGTTCAGGCTCCGGTCAGTTTTATTGGGTATCCATACTTCGGTTATTACGTTGAGCGTTCAGGCTCCGGTCAGTTTCATTTGGTATCCAGAGTCCGGTTATTACGTTGAACGTTCAGGTTCCGGTCAATTTCGTTGGGTATCCAGACTTCGGTTATTACGTTGAACGTTCAGGCTCCGGTCAGTTTCGTTGGGTATCTAGACTCTGGTTTTTACGTTGAGCGTTCAGGCTCCGGTCAGTTTTATTGGGTATCCAGACTCCGGTTATTACGTTGAACGTTCAGGCTCCGGTCAATTTCATTTGGTATCCAGAGTCTGGTTATTACGTTGAGGGTTCAGGCTCCGGTCATTTTCGTTGAGTATCCAGACTCCGGTTATTACGTTGAGCGTTCAGGCTCCAGTCAATTTCGTTGGGTATCCAGACTCCAGTTTTTACGTTGAGCGTTCAGGCTCCGGTCAGTTTTGTTGGGTACCCAGACTCCGGTTATTACGTTGAACGTTAAGGTTCCGGTCAGTTTCGTTGGGTATCCAGACTTCGGTTATTACGTTGAACGTTCAGGCTCCGGTCAGTTTCGTTGGGTATCCAGACTCCGGTTATTACGTTGATCGTTCAGGCTCAGGTCAGTTTTGTTGAGTATCCAAACTCCAGTTATTACATTGAGCGTTCAAGCTCTGATCATTTTCGTTGAGTATCCAGATTACAGTAATTACGTTGAGCGTTCAAGCTCCGGTCAGTTTCGTTGGGTATCCAGACTCCGGTTATTACATTGAGCGTTCAGGCTCCAGTCATTTTCGTTGAGTATCCAGACTCTGGTTATTACGTTGAGCGTTCAGGCTCCATTCAGTTTCGTTGGGTATCCAGACTCCGGTTATTACGTTGAGCGTTCAGGCTCCGGTCAGTTTCGTTTGGTATCCAGACTCCGGTTATTACGTTGAGCGTTTAGGCTCCAGTCAGTTTTGTTGGGTATCCAGACTCCGGTTATTACGTTGAGCGTTCAGGCTCCAATCAGTTTCGTTGGGTATCCAGACTCTGGTTTTTACGTTGAGCGTTTCGGCTCCGGTCAGTTTTGTTGGGTATCCAGACTCTGGTTATTACGTTGAACGTTCAGGCTCCGGTCAGTTTTGTTGGGTATCCAGACTCCGGTTATTACGTTGATCGTTCAGGCTCAGGTCAGTTTCGTTGAGTATCCAAACTCCAGTTATTACATTGAGTGTTCAAGCTCTGATCATTTTCGTTGAGTATCCAGATTGCAGTAATTACGTTGAGCGTTCAAGCTCCGGTCAGTTTCGTTGGGTATCCAGATTCCGGTTATTACATTGAGCGTTCAGGCTCCGGTCATTTTCGTTGAGTATCCAGATTCCGGTTATTATGTTGAGCGTTCAGGCTCCATTCAGTTTCATTGGGTATCCAGACTCCGGTTATTACGTTGAGCGTTCAGGCTCCGGTCAGTTTCGTTTGGTATCCAGACTCCGGGTATTACGTTGAGCGTTTAGGCTCCGGTCAGTTTCGTTGGGTATCCAGACTCCAGTTATTACGTTGAGCGTTCAGGCTCCGGTCAGTTTCGTTGGGTATCCAGACTCCGGTTTTTACGTTGAACGTTCAGGCTCCGGTCAGTTTTGTTGGGTATCCAGACTCCGATTATTACGTTGAGCGTTTAGGCTCCGGTCAATTTCATTTGGTATCTAGAGTCCGGTTATTACGTTGAGCGTTCAGGCTCCGGTCATTTTCGTTGAGTATCCAGACTCCGGTTATTACGTTGAGCGTTCAGGCTCCATTCAGTTTCGTTGGGTATCCAGACTCCGGTTATTACGTTGAGCGTTCAGGCTCCGGTCAGTTTCGTTTGGTATCCAGACTCCGGTTATTAAGTTGAGCATTTAGGCTTCGGTCAGTTTCGTTGGGTATCTAGACTCCGGTTATTACGTTAAGCGTTCAGGCTCCAGTCTGTTTCGTTGGGTATCCAGACTCCGGTTTTTACGTTGAGCGTTCAGGCTCCGGTCAGTTTTGTTGGGTATCCAGACTCCGGTTATTACGTTGAACGTTCAGGCTCCGGTCAATTTCATTTGGTATCCAGAGTCCGGTTATTACGTTGAGGGTTGAGGCTCCGGTCATTTTCGTTGAGTATCCAGACTCCGGTTATTACGTTGAGCGTTCAGGCTCCATTCAGTTTCGTTGGGTATCCAGACTCCGGTTATTACGTTGAGCGTTCAGGCTCCGGTCAGTTTCGTTTGGTATCCAGACTCCAGTTATAACGTTGAGCATTCAGGCTCCGGTCAATTTCGTTGGGTATCCAGACTCCGGTTATTACGTTGAGCGTTCAAGCTCCGGTCAGTTTCGTTGGGTATCCAGACTCTGGTTTTTACGTTGAGCGTTCAGGCTCCGGTCAGTTTTGTTGGGTATCCAGACTCCGGTTATTACATTGAGCGTTAAGGCTCCGGTCAGTTTCATTGGGTATCCAGACTCCGGTTATTACATTGAGCGTTCAGGCTCCGGTCAGTTTCGTTGGGTATCCAGACTCCGGTTATTACGTTGAGCGTTCAGGCTCCGGTCATTTTCGTTGAGTATCCAGACTCCGGTTATTACGTTGAGCGTTCAGGCTCCATTCAGTTTCGTTGGGTATCCAGACTCCGGTTATTACGTTGAGCGTTCAGGCTCCGGTCAGTTTCGTTTGGTATCCAGACTCCGGTTATTAAGTTGAGCATTTAGGCTTCGGTCAGTTTCGTTGGGTATCCAGACTCCGGTTATTACGTTAAGCGTTCAGGCTCCAGTCTGTTTCGTTGGGTATCCAGACTCCGGTTTTTACGTTGAGCGTTCAGGCTCCGGTCAGTTTTGTTGGGTATCCAGACTCCGGTTATTACGTTGAACGTTCAGGCTCCGGTCAATTTCATTTGGTATCCAGAGTCCGGTTATTACGTTGAGGGTTGAGGCTCCGGTCATTTTCGTTGAGTATCCAGACTCCGGTTATTACGTTGAGCGTTCAGGCTCCATTCAGTTTCGTTGGGTATCCAGACTCCGGTTATTACGTTGAGCGTTCAGGCTCCGGTCAGTTTCGTTTGGTATCCAGACTCCAGTTATAACGTTGAGCATTCAGGCTCCGGTCAATTTCGTTGGGTATCCAGACTCCGGTTATTACGTTGAGCGTTCAAGCTCCGGTCAGTTTCGTTGGGTATCCAGACTCTGGTTTTTACGTTGAGCGTTCAGGCTCCGGTCAGTTTTGTTGGGTATCCAGACTCCGGTTATTACATTGAGCGTTAAGGCTCCGGTCAGTTTCATTGGGTATCCAGACTCCGGTTATTACATTGAGCGTTCAGGCTCCGGTCAGTTTCGTTGGGTATCCAGACTCCGGTTATTACGTTGAGCGTTCAGGCTCCGGTCAGTTTCGTTGGGTATCCAGATTCCGGTTATTACGTTGAGCGTTCAGGCTCTGGTCATCTTCGTTGAGTATCCAGACTCTAGTTATTACGTTGAGCATTCAGGCTCTAGTCATTTTTATTAAGTATCCAGACTCCGGTTATTATGTTGAGCATTCAGGCTCCGGTCAGTTTCATTGGGTATCCAGACTCCGGTTATTATGTTGAGCGTTCAGGCTCCGGTCAGTTTCGTTGGGTATCTAGACTCTGATTATTACGTTGAGCGTTCAGGCTCCAGTCAGTTTCCTTTGGTATCCATACTCCGGTTATTACGTTGAGCGTTCAGGCTCCGGTCAGTTTCGTTGGGTATCCAGACTCCGGTTATTACTGTTGCACCCCAAAATTTGACCAACAATTATTTATTCATTGAGTGTTTGAAAGTTGATACCTTCATCAGACAGTTCAAGAGAACCTCAGAGGGAGTGGGTTGAAACCAGGGTTGTGTGCTTCATAGCTTGAGAGTTGTGGGTGCTTCTCAGATGATTATGAGACTTTGAGAATGAAATTGATGTTTTGAGAAAGTGTATGAGATGTCTTGATAGCCATCATGAAGCCCAGAGAAGTCATTGTGCAAGAGTTCAGAAGATTCAACCATGAATGGTAGAATTAGGGTTTTGACTGGGTCAACCCTAGGATAACTGAAAATTTGGAGAAGGTTGAGACCTAATCCAAGGGCTATGAGATCATGGAATGATGCATAGAGATGTTATAAAGATGGTTCCTAGACCAACTCATCATGATTGAGGAGTTTGAGAAGTTTCAAGTTAGGGTCTCCAAGGATTGTCAGTGAAAAAACCCTAATTTGACCCCTATCTTCCAGGCAGTTTTAGCTCCAGATGTGATTGATATCTCATCTTCCCCACAACATGAATGTTGTAGATCTTGTTCTTAGCTTTAATTTGAGTGGTGGAAGTCCTTGATAGGAGTTGCAGAGCTCAAGTTATGGTTTTGACAACTTACAGGTCAGCAGAGGTATGTGAATCTGGGTCCTTGAAAGTCACCCAACTTGCAGACAACTTTTGCCCTAGTAGGATGATTCCTATGATTTCTTGGTCAACATGAATGTTGGAGGGCATCTTCTTAGCTTTAATTTGAGTGGTAGAAGTCCTTGATAGGATTTGTGGAACTCAACTTATGGTTTGAACAAGACAGGGGTATTTTGGTCATTTGTCAGTTATAGGTCATTTTAGCCAATGCCTAAAACTCCTATTTCCAAGCCTCAAATGGAAAAACTCAAAACATGAAAGTTGTTCAAAATATGATTTTAAGTCTAGAAAGAAGGTCACAAATTGTTGGAAAAGCTCATAGCATGAAGTTGCATGATTGGTCAAAAATGAACTAAAAATGGCATATAAGTTTGAAAAGTTGAATTTGAAAATTGGTTTGAGAGATCCACAAAGCCAAAATAGGTCATCCAATATATCATTTTGATTGGAAACATCATTTTGAGAACATTGGTTTAGATAGAATTTTGATTTGAGGCTTTAAAATGGGTGATGCTTTGTTATTTTGTTACTTGCATTTGAAGTCACCTTTGGAAATCCTAACACAAGGCAAGGAAAAAGCTTGTAATGGCTTATAACACTTCAATATGTCATATAAGGAGAATTTCGCACCAATTTTGCAAGGTTTAAGGCATGATGCATGAGATTTTCAACTTACCATCACATGAGATTCCAAGACTTTTCTAGATGATTCTAGAATGATCTAGCTCTTTCCATCCATCATTATAAAAAGAATGAATCACAAGGAGGAAAAGGTTGGTGAAAGGTTGCTGAGTTTAGTGGAGAGAGTGAGAGAAAGTGCCATTGTTGGATTTCTTCAAGATCAAGTAAGGTGCAATTCCCTCTCCTACAAGCTTCATCCACCTCAACTCTTGCAAACAGAAAGGTGTCCATTATTGGAGGAAGATTTAGAGAAGGTTTCAAGTGCTGAATCAAGTCCTAACACCCCTCACCATTGAAGCTTAACAGGTTGGTATCTTGATCTAGAAGTCCTTAATTATGAGCATTCTGTTAGAATCTTAGGTGTAAGATCAACATGTTAGGTTGGAGGAATGTTTTCTGAGAATTAGAGAAGGATCCATGAGGTTTCGTGGCAGGGTACCATTTTTTGCAAGATTGATAGCAAGCTGGTTAGTGTGTATTAATGGACATGATGTGGTTTAGAATGGCTAGGGTAACATGTGGAACAGATTTATATCATTAGATTGAAGTTTGGTTGAGGTTGATAGCAGAGAAGCATGGTGGAACCCCAACCTTCGTGCTTTCTGTTAGAGCGATTCAGGAGGTTTCATGGCCAAATATTGATATCATTGTGTTCAGGGTAATTGGTAGAGCAAGATTGCTTTTGGAATTTCTTGATTTCACCCAGCCATCAGTGAGAACGATCGAGTGGAAGTTCTGGTTCGAAATTAGGGTTTTCTGAAAACCCTAGGGTTTGTTTGGAGAAGATGAACTCCAGCCGTCAGATGGGTCCAGATCCTTGACTTATTCTCATAATCCAACGGCCTTGGTTCAAATTCAAAATGGAGGGAAGTCTGAGGCTTGCGAAACGCAGCGTATCACTTAGCCAAACGCAGTCGTTTGGTTTAGTGACCGATTCTGGGCTAGCTGGGTCCAATGTGCTACGCGCACCCCCCTTTGATTCAGCCCAAATAAAATCAACTGTCCGTCTCTACTATTGCCACCCCCTCCCTTCTATATTATTTTTATTTGTTTTATATTTTTTGCCATCTTATAAAATTCATTAAAAAATGATAAATGATGATTTTTTACTCATTCTTTTTTCTAGGTTTAGATAATTTTGTGTAGAAAAATATAAAAATAAAAATGAAATTTTATTTTTAATGTGGAATTAATGGTGGTATTTTCTTTTAAATAGGGTATTTTATTTCTTTTAGTTTGTACCTTATCTTGCAAGAATTGTTTTAGGACCTTCCCTTAGGTTTTTTAATTCATTCTTTTTTGTGTTATTAGATATTGAACCCTAGTTTCATGTAGGATTTATCCCTTTATTTTAGAAATTAAATTTGATGTAGTTTGATAGTTAGACATTTAGGTGCTCTAATTAGGGTTTTAGGTTGTGTACTTGAACTTCAACATTTTATTTTTGGGGTTTTTAGGCCAAATTAGTGTATGGGGAATATATGGGACCTAAGGGTAGTTAAATAGGATCCTCTAGAATTTATATTAGGAATTTGTATGGTATTTTAGTATTTTTCATTGATTTTTGAATTGAATGTTGTTTGTGTGGCCTTTAGGGCTAGTTTAGTTTTGTTTTGCCTTGCTTTGGAGTTGTTGTTGGCTTGAGGAGATTGGGCATCATGTGAAGACCTTGTGAAGACCTTGTGGATCACCATTGAAGCTTTGAAGACCTTGCAGAGGAGTTTAGCATAGCTTTTGTTTGTTTTGTTTATAGGTTGATAGGTGCATAGGCAGAGCCCTAGATAGAATACTTTGTTCAATAAACAAGGAGTGTCTTGTTCACCTCCTTTCTTCTCTGTGACATAGAGTCCCTTAAGGGTATTCACCTCTCTCCTTTGGAGGGATTAGTGACCTTGCCCTACAAGGTAGAACTTTGAGAGAGCCTGTCTTTTGATGTTAAGTCCTCAATGGCATCCTTTGGAAGTCAGTGAGTACTGTAACATCCCCCACTCATCTTGTTGACTGAATCTTGTTTGCTGGAGCATTGGAGTCATTGAAGATAGAAGCTAAGGCCTTGAAGAGGATGATTCCTTGAAGATTATTGAAGTCTGAAGACTCTGTGAAGATCAAATTGATGCCTGAAGATCCCTGAAGATAGTGAAGCCTGAAGGTAGAGCTGATCAAAGGAGTTGAAGCTCAGAGGGAGAAGATGAATTGATACTCATGTTGCAGGGTTGATACCTGGAAAGCAAGTGATCTCTGAAGTCTGAAGACTGGGTTGCTGCTGGAGGAGCTGAGGCTTTCTTCTGTTTTCTTTGATGTATTGTGTGTTTTGTCTGATTTGTCTGTTGCATTAGACTAAGCCCATTTAGAATAAGTTCAGTCTAAGAGCATGAGTGCATCTGATTGTATTGTTATTGCTTGGCTTTGCTTGCGGGTATTCGGTAGAGCCCAGCTCCCTTGCCCATGTGTTTATTTTGCTTGATAGCATGATTTCATTTCCTGTCTGTATGATTACAGTTTACTGTTTTGCTTGATAGCATGATTTCATTTTCTGTCTGTATGATTACAGTTTACTGTTTTGCTTGATAGCATGTTGTTTATTTCAGTATGATTACTGTTATTTCATGACTGGCTTGAGGTCGAGACGAGCTTGTGGAGGCTGAAGCCCCACACACATTTCCTCCCTCACTTGCATTGCATGCATTTTACTGTTAAAGCTGATGCTTTTGTCTGTTTTGGTGTATCATTGACATGATCCCTTAGGACTCTCATTTCCTCTGATGAGGATTTGATGATAGACTTTTAGGTTGAAACCTATGCATGACAACATCTAGGAGTTCCCTGTTCAAACCTCAACCATAGGATGAATCCATGGCATGACAACAATAGGACTTGATAGTCTCCCTCCTAGTTGGGCCTGTTCTCTTCTCATCTCGAAGCAGTTTAAGATACAGTAATCATGAATGATTTCTTTCGTACGTTACGAGCCTTAAGCTATCTGAGAAAGGATTGTGGGAGAGTTTCTTTTCCATAGTCTGGATGTTTAGTATGGCACCCTTTGGGTGACATGCGACGCATTCACTCTCAGGTCATAGTCTCTAGTGCGGTTGAGATCGCAAACATAATAAAAAACACTTCTTTTAGGAGATAACCCGTAGTCCCGAACTACGTTTGCTCTGATCTTTCATACCAGATGAAAGTACGTAGGCATAGGATGCGACGTCCTAGCGAGCAACCTTCCCCACCTTCACCCGTAGTTAGCCGAACTACGTTGACTCTGATTTCTCGTTCCAGACGGGAATACGTAGGCATAAAGTGCGACGCTTTGCCGAGTCATTTCTCTTTTCTTTTTCAGCCAGCCTTGATAGGTAGATAGATTATAACCAACCCGTCCAAGTAAACAAACAAGCGAGGATCCCGTCGAGTACGACGAACGTGAGGGGTGCTAATACCTTCCCCTTGCGTAACCGACTCCCGAACCCAGACAATGGTTGCGACGACCTTGTCTTACCCTTTTTCGTCAGGTTTTTCCAATCGTTTCCTTTCCCGCTCTGAGGGATAAATAACGAAAGGTGGCGACTCTTCTGTCATGCCGGCACCTTATTTTCGCGCAAGCGACAGCTGGCGACTCTGCTGGGGACGTGATAGTTTCCTAGGGATCCAACGTCCCGAAAGCGAGTCAGTTTTGGGATCCAACGTCCCTTAAGAGAGTCAATCCTATCGTTTGTATGTTTGCTTGCTGGGTTGCGTTTATTTACCGCATTTTTACTTCTCGCACTTTATTTCCCGCATTTTATTTCTAGTATAATATGATTATTTGTGCTGTTATGGGATGGGAGTTCTGATTGAGTGAGAAGCCAGACCCAGGCTTGAGTGCACCATAGACTTAGAGTGGAAATTAGTGGGCGCGTGCTTGCTTTGCAGGCACTAGTGTCTCATGAAATCCACGCTCAGACGAGGTTCATCCGGTTGGCTTCACTTTCAACCCTTTGGGTTGAGACGGTTGCTGGTTTGGTGGATTGTCGACTCTGGGGACCGATCATTTGTGATTCAGCTAAGTGAGGCCTCTTCAGGACTTGATGATGCCACTCCTTCTGGGAATCGTATCATCAGTTTTGAAAGTCTGTGACGCTGATGAACGCATAGGATGCCGTACCTTGAGTCAGTCTAGGTTCATACCTGTGAGTGGGACTGGGTTTATTGCAGGAAACTTAGACCTTCAGACTACCTGGTTTTCTTGACAGTGAATCAGTTATGTTGGGTTCTCAATTGCAGACATGTTCTTGATAGAGCAAGAGGTTTTTGATCAGAGGATTTTGTCGCCGGGTGTTTGTCTGTTCTTGATAGAGCAGGCTTTGATCAGTATGTTATCATCGGTGGTTTGTTCTGGATGGAGCAGATTTTTGAGTGGGGTCTGAAGATCTCATCAGCAGTTGTTGTTTGTTCTTGATAGGGCAGATTTTGAGTGAGGTCTGAAGATCTCATCAGCAGCTGTGTGTTTGTTCTTGATAGGGCAGATTTTTGATTTGGGGTCTGAAGACTTCAACAGATGTTCCTTGATCTTGCGCCCGGGGTCCTTATTATCAGTCACTTACTCCTGTCAGAGCAGAATTTTGATCTCGATCCCATCAGATGGTTATTCTCAGCAGATCAGATCAGTGGTTTTACACCGGGGTTTCGTCCTCATCAGTGACTGTTGATACCGAATCTCCACAGCAGCCACCTGGATATATTATTGCATACCTGCATCTTGCATTAGTTTACGCATTCATCTGCATTCCATTAACGTGTGTCTGTGTTGCAGGTACCGTTTCCCCGATCCAGGATTTCCCGTCTCCTACTGTTGTTATGGCTTCTCTCAGGAAGACTGTTGCGTACAAATTCCCGACCCCCGATGTGTCGAAGCTGACTGGTTTGATAGCCCTGGCAGGGAATTCTGTGAAGGATAGGTTCAAGAAGTCTTATGGCAAGTTGCTTAGTCTGGTCTACAAACCTTCTGCGTCTGAGTTGAATGGGTTACATGCTCTTCTGCAGTTTTATGATCCTCCCTTGAGGTGTTTCACTTTTCATGACTTCGTTCTCGCGCCGACATTGGAAGAGTATGCTGATATGTTGGGTGTGCCTATCAAAAGGCAGATGCCTTTTGTCCACATGGATGCTGAGCCTGATCTGGTTAGCTTGGCTTCCTCACTCCATTTGAGCGCTTCTGAGTTAGTGGTGACGAGTTGGAACAAGGTCCCAGGGTTCTCTCTGCAGTTTCTGATAGCTAAGGCTCAGCAGTGTGCCAAGGACAAATGTTGGGACGCCTTCAGCGCCATCCTTGCTTTATGCATATATGGCATCATCCTATTTCCCAGCATGCCTGATTTCGTAGACTTTGATGCATTCCATATATTTGCCTCAGGGAATCCAGTCCCTACTCTGATCGGAGACGTTTACCATTCAGTGCATTACAAGAATGAGAACCGGAGAGGGAAGAATGTTTCATGCTGCGTACCGTTGTTGTACATGTGGTTTGATAGTCATTTGCCCAAGAGGGGTTCTTCTGTCTTGTCTGCAGCCACGGTTGAGTGGCCTGAGCGTCTGATGAGCTTGTCGGCAGAAGACATTGTTTGGTTCGTCGACAGAAGCAGGTTAGGCACCAAGATGATCTTCAGTTGTAGTGGGTTTCCTAACGTACCTCTGATAGGTAGGAAGGGTTGCATCAACTACAACCCATCATTGCTAGTTCGTCAGTTTGCATATGCTTTGAGGAATCCACCGAAGGAAGAAGAGGTACGGGAATCTCTGTACCTCACGGGTATTCTAGAGGGGGAGTTGTTGTCCAAGCTTCAGTATGCGTGGAACAATATCAGCACGAGAGGAAAGTCTTTTTTGGGGAAGAGCGACAACCAAGCTTATCCTCCTTATTCAGATTGGATCAGAGCCAGAGCCAACGCTATAGGGATGCCATTCCCTCATGTCAGACCAGAGAGTCCTCCACCAGTCGAAGAGCCTACCACTGTGTCCATTCATCAGCACAACCAGGTATTAGCTGAGCGTGATGAACTGAAGAGGTCAAATGCAGAATTAGAGAAGGAGTTAGCTCAGCTTCGAAGTGAGAGGAACGAAGCCGTGCATGCTCTCAAAAATCAAACAGAGTCGGTGAGCCAGCTGAGTGCAGACTTGGCAAAGCAGATTGCTGATCGGGAACGCTTAGGTCAAGACTTCAGAGCTGCTAATGATGTGCTGGCTACGAAGAAGACGCACTTGGAGGAAGCATACCGGAGAATATCTAAGTTCGACCAGCATTGGAAGACTTCCATGGCCACCAGGAAGGAGCGAGAAGACAAGCTGATGCTGCAGATTTCTAAGCTAGAGACTGAAGTGAAGGACAGTGAGCGGAGGTTTGATGAAGAGACCGCCCGCAGGTACTCCGCTGAAGCCCGTCTCAACAAATCCATTGCTAGCCTGAAGGAGCATAAGCTGATGTTCGAGTCTAAGAAGCGGAAGCTGGAAGATTGCTTTGGCGAAGGCGCTTGGGAGAGTTCAGTTCAGGGGCTTCAGCATACTATCAGGCAGAGGGAACTACTCGTCGAGGGGTTGCTCACTTCGCCAGATCATTCAGAGACAAAGGAGTTATTAGCAGAGTATCGCGCCCGTGGCCGTACTTGACTAGTTATATCCCTGTTGTTTTGATCTTTGATGTACGCTGACCATCACCAGATTTGTTGGCTGAGGTCATGCTGTTGATTTGTACTCGCTGATACTGTGTACTGCCTTGACAGGCCTTTCCATATATATATGAGATTGATGTTTCCGTGATTGGACTCGGATTTCTTCTTCCTCTTGTCATTATCAGCACTGGCACTAAGGCACTAGGATCGGGGAAAAATCTCCCACGCACACAGACACACGCATGCATCTGCATGAAGCATATTTGCATGGTGTATATCTTATTGCTTTTCCTAACCTTTATTCTTAACAGGTTTTTCAGGTTCCGCGCTGCTTTCGATCTCCAGGATTGATCAAAGACCCATCCACCGCTATTTAACTCGCGCTAATCAGACAAGAATCATGGACCAGGTACAGTCAGATGTTCAAGAGCTCCGTGAGCGGATGGATCATTTTATGGAGCTGATGCAGGTGGTCGCGAATGGTCAAGATCAGCTTCGTACTCTGGTTCAACCTCTGATCTCCAGGGTTGACAGTAATGGCATACTTCATGGAGGGGCCGTGCCTACTCCTCCTCAAGGGGATACTCCGCAGAACGTTGTTCCTGCTGCCGGGGGCAACGGCAGTGCTAACGGCAATCTGATGACTAATCTCGGACTCAACGCGGCTGGCGCCGTCAATGGTAGTTTGGGAGCCAATGTTAACATAGGGCCGGTCAACGGCAATGCTGGTGCAGGAAATCTGGTGGTGCCTCAACCGTGGCTGGAGGACCATCAGGATGATGTATTCTCTCAGAGAGGTGTAGAGGCAGAGTTGAATGCTGAAGCTCGACTCAGGTTTAAGGCGCTGGAAGACAAGATGAGGAGCATAGAAAATCAGAACACATTGGGCGTTGACATGTCCAACCTCGGGTTGATTGCTGACTTTAAAGTACCCCACAAGTTCAAGGTGCCTACCTTTGAGAAGTATAAGGGCACCACTTGCCCCCGGGTCCACCTCCGATCTTATTATAGAAAGATGTCCGCTTATTCTGACGATGAGAAGCTGCTGATGCACTTCTTTCTGGATAGTCTTTCTAGGCCATCGCTCGAATGGTATATGGGCTTGGAGCCCGCTGCTGTGCGCACCTGGAAAGAGCTTGCAGAAGCGTTTGTTCTCCACTATCAATATAATAGCGACTTGGCTCCCAACCGAGTTCAGCTTCAGAATCTCTCACAGCGGAACAATGAAAGCTTCAAAGAATACGCCCAGCGGTGGCGTGAATTGGCTGCTCGGGTTCAACCGCCGATGGTTGAGCGTGAGTTGGTGCAAATGTTCGTGGCTACCCTTCCCGGAATCTACTATGAAAAGCTGGTCAGTGGCATGTCTGGAACATTCTCGGCTCTCATCACTTTGGGCGAGCATGTTGAGAACGGTATAAAGATCGGAAAAATTCAGGGCGAATCATCCTCAGCTGGAGGAGGTAGCAAGAAACCCTATACTGGCAAGCGTCGAGAGGGAGATGCCAGTGCTGTCACTAATGCTAGGAGAAAGGGCAAGGGCCCTCAGCCTCAGATTGCTAGCATAAACATTCCAGCTGCTCCGCCGCAGCCGCAACAGCAGCAGCCTCAGCAGCAGCCTCAGCAGCAGAATCAGCAGGGGTATAAAAGATATCAGAATCGGGCTCCTATGGCAAACCGTCATTTTGAAACTCCACCTATGTCATATGCGCAGCTTCTGCAAACTTTGCTGCAGCTTCAGCTAGTTCAAAAGAGGACGTTGGCTCCCTTAACAGGGGCGCCACCACCGGGGTATGATGCCAGTGCTACTTGTGAGTTCCATACTGGGGCACCTGGCCATACGATTGAGAATTGTAAAGCTTTTAAGCACAAAGTCCAGGACTTGGTGGACGCCAAGGTTATCAACTTTTCTGACAACGTGCCCAACGTCACCAAAAACCCGATGCCTCATCATAAGGGGGGCGGAGTGAATGCTGTTATCACTGAAGAGAGTGCGGACTTACTGACTGATGTCAAAAATTTGAAAACTCCACTTAGTTTTGTCAAGGCTAAGTTGCTGAAGAGAGGCTTCTTCCCTGGATGTGGAGAGTTATGTATGGCTTGTGCTACACTTCCTGACGGATGTGAGCAGCTGATCGAAGGTATCCAAAGTCTGATGTCCGAGGGTATTTTGCAATTCAGCCGGAGCGTTGAGAGTGCATCAGGGGAAGTTGTGCTGAAGCTGGCAGACGAAGTTGCTACCATTACCATTCCACGCCACCCTATTACTATCTCGGCGCCTCGTCCGCCTACCATCACCATCACCAGGGCCGGACCAATCCCATTCGAGAGCACCAATGCCGTTCCATGGCATTATGGCGCCGAAGTTTATTGTAATGGTCAGAAGATAGAGCTTGAGCCGTTCGGGTCAACTATGCAGAATCTTACCGAAGTCAGTGGCATCACCAGAAGCGGAAGAGTGTTCGCACCAGCAGAGGTTGCAGCAGAGAAAGTGGTCCAAGCTGACGCTGTGGATAAGGGTAAAGGTAAAGCTATCGAAGAGGTCCCTGCAGGGGCAGAGAAGGACTTGCTGGTTAAAGATGCCGAAGAGTTCATGCGACTAATCAAGAAAAGTGACTACAAAATTGTAGATCATCTTCATCAGACTCCGTCAAAGATCTCGATTCTTAACTTGTTGCTGTGCTCTGAGGCGCACCGCAATGCATTGCTGAAGGTATTGAATGCTGCATACGTGCCGCAGGAGATATCAGTGAATCAACTCGAGGAAGTAGTAGCCCATGTCAATGCTGGTAATGGGCTGGGATTTACAGATCTGGAGCTGACTCCTAAGGGAAGAGATCACAACAGCGCCTTGCACGTCTCGATAGAGTGCAGAGGCACGATTATGTCGCATGTCCTGGTGGATACGGGTTCCTCGCTTAACGTGCTTCCGAAGAAGGCACTGATGAAGTTGGATACCTGTGGACTGCTGTGCACGCCCAGTGATCTGGTCGTGAAAGCCTTTGATGGAACCAAGCGCCACGTCTTCGGAGAATTGACCCTGCCAATTCAGGTTGGTCCAGAGACGTTCAATACAGTTTTCTATATCATGGATATCATGCCCGCCTATAGTTGCCTCTTAGGCCGGCCATGGATCCATTCTGCTGGTGCCGTGACGTCCACGCTGCATCAGAAGCTTAAATATGCTGTCGGGGGCAGCATAATGACCGTCTGTGGTGAGAAGGACATCATGGTAAGCCACCTGTCGTCCTTCAAGTACGTTGAAATGGATGGTGAGATCCATGAGACTCTTTGCCAGGCATTTGAAACTGTCAGGGTGAAGGAAGTGGCTCCTGTCGTCGCAGAGAGGCAAGAGTTGAACCTCTCCTCGTTTAAGGAAGCTAGGGCCGTTGTCGAAGCCGGTTCCACCCCAGGCTGGGGACATGTTTTGGATATACCCATCAAGCAGGATAAGTTTGGATTGGGATATTCTCCGGAAGCTGAAGCTTCATCTTCTTCTGGCAACTCGTCTCGTGGGAAAGGGCCGATCCTATTCACCAAGGGGGGAGTAATTTTCGAGAGTATCAACGCTGCGTCGGAGGACAGCGGAGACAGTGATTGCGATCTTGACGCCTGGATTCAACCGAGCAAGCCGGGCGAGCGCCTCCACAATTGGACCATCAAGGAGATTATCAAGCTGACAAGTGAAGAGTAATGATTTGCTTTTTACAATCTTTGTACAACCCTATGTCCTGCCCGGGGCATAGTGGTTTTACTGTCAGGGCCTTGTTGGATTATGTGTATGTATTTTGTTAATAAATAAAAGGCGTTTTCTTCGTAATCAAATATTGTGTTCTCTGTTATTCCTATTTTATGTTTATTTCGAAAAAACAGCAAAATGGCAACGAGGTTCGTGCTAACCTGCATATTCCTGCTTTAAACTTAACCCTTGTTATTGCAGGATCCACGTAACAGATGACATCGACTCTGGACCCTCTACGGCTCACTACGACTTTGATTGCCCGATCTATCAAGCCGAGGATGAGATTGATGAAGACGAAGACCTTCCGGAAGAATTGGCCCGCTTGTTGAGACAAGAGGAGAAGGTTATTCTGCCTCACGAGGAGGATATTGAGATTGTAAATCTAGGTTCTGAGGAGCTCGTCAGAAATGTCAGAGTTGGGGCTGCGCTGCAGAATGATGTCAAGCATAGACTGGTCGAGATGCTTCGAGAGTATAGTGACGTCTTTGCTTGGTCATATGAGGATATGCCCGGACTCGACACTGATATCGTGGTTCATCGCTTGCCGTTGCGAGAAGATTGCCCCCCAGTCAAGCAAAAGCTCAGGAGGACGAGACCAGACATGGCTGTAAAAATCAAAGAAGAAGTCCAGAAGCAGTTGGACGCAGGATTTCTAGCCGTTACCACTTACCCTCCGTGGGTCGCCAACATAGTGCCTGTACCGAAGAAGGACGGTAAGGTACGCATGTGCGTCGATTATCGGGATTTGAACAGGGCGAGCCCTAAGGATGATTTCCCGTTGCCTCATATCGATGTGTTGGTCGACAATACAGCCCAGTTTTCCGTGTTTTCGTTCATGGATGGCTTCTCCGGTTACAATCAGATTAAGATGGCACCGGAGGACATGGAGAAAACGACGTTCATCACCCCCTGGGGCACATTCTGCTACAAGGTGATGCCCTTCGGTCTGAAGAACGCAGGGGCCACTTACCAGCGAGCAATGGTTACTTTGTTTCATGATATGATTCATCATGATATCGAGGTCTATGTTGATGACATGATTGCAAAGTCCCAAACGGAGGAAGAGCATCTGGTCAATTTGTTGAAGCTGTTTGAAAGGCTTAGGAAGTTCAGGCTGAGGCTGAATCCTAACAAGTGCACTTTCGGAGTGCGGTCCGGAAAGTTATTGGGGTTTATCGTTAGTGAACGAGGTATTGAAGTCGATCCTGCGAAAATAAAAGCTATCCAAGAAATGCCAGCGCCGAAAACAGAGAAAGAAGTTCGTGGTTTCCTGGGCCGAATAAACTACATTGCAAGGTTTATCTCTCAGCTCACGGCCACTTGTGAACCGATGTTCAAGCTTTTAAAGAAAGATCAGGCGATTGCTTGGAATGAGGATTGCCAGAAGGCATTCGATAAAATAAAGCAGTATCTTCAAGAACCTCCAATCTTGATACCCCCAGTGGCTGGACGACCATTAATCATGTACCTGACGGTTCTGGAGAATAGTATGGGGTGTGTTCTCGGTCAGCACGACGAGACGGGCAGAAAAGAGCATGCCATTTATTATTTGAGTAAAAAGTTCACTGAGTGTGAATCTCGATACTCGATGCTGGAGAAGACGTGTTGTGCACTAGCTTGGGCTGCCAAACGTCTACGACAGTATATGCTCAACCACACCACTATGCTGATTTCGAAGATGGATCCGATCAAGTACGTCTTCGAGAAGCAGGCTCTTTCGGGCAGAATTGCCAGATGGCAAATGGTGTTAACAGAATATGATATTCAGTACGTCTCTCAGAAAGCCATTAAGGGAAGCGTATTGTCAGATTACCTTGCCGAACAGCCAATCGAAGACTACCAGCCAATGAAGTTCGAGTTCCCTGACGAGGACATTATGTTTCTCAAAGCGAAGGATTGCGATGAGCCATTGCCCGACGAGGGACCAGATAGGAAGTCTCAGTGGAAGTTGATATTCGACGGAGCAGTTAATTCCTATGGAAGTGGTATCGGGGCTATCATCACGACTCCTCACGGATCCCACATCCCTTTTACTGCGAGACTGACGTTTCCAGTTACCAACAACGAAGCAGAGTACGAAGCATGTATTATGGGTCTAGAAGAGGCAATTGATTTGAGAATCAAGAATCTAGACATATATGGTGACTCAGCGCTTGTAATCAATCAGATTAAAGGGGAGTGGGAAACTCGTCAAGCGAATCTAGTGCCGTACATGAATTATGCCAGGAGGCTGCTTCCGTTCTTCGACCGAGTGGAACTTCACCATGTACCCAGGGCTGAAAATCAAATGGCTGATGCCTTAGCCACGCTAGCTTCAATGTATAAAGTCAATTATTGGAATGAGGCTCTAAGAATTGTACTTTCGCGTCTTGATAGACCGGCATTTATCTTTGCAATCGAGGATGCCACTGACGGCAAGCCATGGTTCCACGACATCCAGACCTTCCTTATGACTAAGGAGTATCCTGCGGGTGCGTCAACCCAGGATAAGAAGACTCTGAGGAGGCTATTTGGAAACTTTTATCTCAATCCTGATGGAGTGCTGTATAAGAGAAACCACGATCTCGTGCTACTCAGATGTGTAGATGAGAAAGAGGCGAGTATGCTCACGGAGGAAGTCCATGAGGGCACATTTGGTACGCACGCCGGCGGGCACGCCATGACAAGGAAGATCCTGAGAGCGGGGTATTACTGGCTGACTATGGAGTCGGATTGCTTCAGATTCGCGAGGAAATGTCACAAATGCCAGATTTATGCTGATAAAGTTCATGTACCGCCGTGCCCATTGAATGTCATGTCTTCCCCTTGGCCGTTCTCCATGTGGGGCATCGACATGATAGGCAAGATCGAGCCCACCGCATCCAATGGTCATCGTTTCATTCTGGTAGCTATCGACTACTTCACCAAATGGGTGGAGGCAGCCTCGTACGCTAATGTGACCAAGCAGGTGGTGGCTAAGTTCATAAAGAGGGACATCGTCTGCCGCTATGGAATTCCCGAGCGGATCATTACTGATAATGGTTCGAATTTGAACAACAAGATGATGAAGGAGCTGTGCCAGAGCTTCAAGATTGAACACCACAACTCATCTCCCTACCGGCCGAAGATGAATGGCGCTGTTGAAGCGGCCAACAAGAACATCAAGAAGATCGTTCAGAAGATGGTTGTGACGTACAAAGATTGGCACGAGATGCTGCCATTTGCCTTGCACGGTTATCGTACGACGGTGCGTACGTCGATCGGGGCAACTCCTTTCTCCTTGGTGTACGGTATGGAAGCGGTCCTACCGTTAGAAGTGGAGATTCCCTCTTTGCGAGTTTTGGTTGATGTAAAACTCGACGAGGCAGAATGGGTTACGAATCGCTTGAACCAACTCAGCCTGATGGACGAGAAGAGGTTAGCATCGATCGCATTTGGTCGTCTGTACCAAAGCCGAATGAAGAAAGCTTACGATAAGAAGGTGCGCCCCAGAAGCTTTCAGACGGGTGATCTCGTCCTGAAGAAAATTCTTCCGCCACACTCCGATCACCGGGGCAAGTGGACTCCGAATTATGAAGGGCCGTATGTCGTCAGCAAGGTCTTCTCGGGAGGAGCTTTGTTGTTATCCACGATGGATGGCGAAGATTTTGCATCCCCGGTGAACGCGGACGCAGTTAAAAAAATACTTTGCTTGAAAGAGACCCGCTGGACAAAAAAGAAAGAGTCCAGGCAAAAAAAGGGCATCCCGGCGAACCAAAAACAGAATAAAAGGTTCGGGCAAAAATTAGGGATATATTGAAAAATGTACACCCGCGAAGTCGAAAACCTACACTGGGCGGCTTCGGCAAAAAAGGGTATCCCGGTGAACTGAAAACCCGAAAGGGCGGTTCACGCAAAAGTTAGGGATTGGAATAAGCAAATGACTGCGTTCCGCGTGTGGACTTTCATTGTTTAGTGGTTCGGAAGACCTGAGGGCCGTTTATCTGAATCAATCTCTTCCAAAGCTGAAGCGTCGGAGAGGTATCAAAGTCGAGTGGGTCTTAGAGGGATCAACTCATGGTGTTCGTCTACGCCTCGATTGCCAACATTTGTATATACTGATGTATATTTATGTTTTCTTTTTCGTGCGGCTTCCTCATTCCAGGAGTTTGCCTCTGTTGTAAAACATTTTGCCCATTCAGGGGTTCATCATCAATAAAATGCACATTATTCAGCAATTCTACTTGTCTGTTTGGCATTCATCTGTTTTGTTTACGAATGAAAACGCCGATGTTTTTGATAAAATGCGCATACATAAACTTGCGGGCCCAGGCCCATTGATGGTTGAAACAATTGATTAACTGAATATTGTCACGAGATAATAACCTGGATAGGACCCTTTGAGGAGGGAGTCTTGTCTTGTTTGTTTGTGTTGTTGCAGGTGTAGCACCTTCCGGAAGATGTGCAGAGCGCACCCCCGGAGCAAGATTCTTCCCCAGCACCGGGTCACAAGTGCAGATTTCGTAGAAATGATCGGGTGCCGAAGCTCGTGCTTTCCCCAGTAAAGTCGCCGAAGTAGGTGCCTCCCCAGCACCGGGTCACAAGTGCAGGTTTCGTAGGGAATTGGTCGTACGCCGAAATATGCAGTGACTAATGGCGCCAGACTGAAGTCTCCAGCGGAATTGAGATTCCCCACCAGAGTCGTGTCCTCTCCTGAAGTTGGATGAGTCTCTCTTCCCCAGTAGAATGTTAGCGCAGCTGATGTTGTATTCCCCTGCAGAGTCGTATTCTCCCCCGAAGGCAGATGATTCTTTCTTCCCCGGCGAAATTGAAATTCCGCACCAGAGTCGTACTCTCCCGTGAAGTAGAATGATTTCTCTCCCCGGCTGAGTCCGCAGAAAAGCAGAATCCTTGGAAGCAGTTGGGATCATGAGTGGATTTTCCCTAGCAGATGGTGAACAGCTGATGCTGTATCTCCCCAGAGTCGTACCCCCTTTGGCGAAGCAGAATGACTTCTCCTTCCTCAGCCGAGTTTGCAGATGTCCAGGAGGGCCGAATCCTTGAAGGTTGATCAGATCATGATTGGTTTTTCCCCAGTGGAATGTGGAGCAGCTGAAGTTGTTTCCCCACAGAGTTATCCCCCCCAGAAGAGTAGCCGAGACGGCCGCGCAGTTTATTCTCGCGATGGATACCCGCAGGTCCGAGTTCTCGTAGAGCTTCGTCCCCCCGCAGCAGATCAACTGAAGTTGTTTTCCCTGCAGCAGTCAACCAGAAGATCGTTTCCCCAGACGGAGCCGATTGATATTGGCGTGTCCATGGTCTCCTCAGCAGGATGATTCCTCTACTGGAGCAGTTCTTTCTCCTTGACAGGAGAATTCCCCTTCGGCATTTATTTTGCCGACGGGATTGCATCATTGTGCATGACTGCATGGCATTTAGCATGGCATTGTACAGGATTGCATAGCATTCAACACTGCATAGCATTCAACACTGCATAGCATTCAACACTGCATAGCATTGTGCATGATTGCGCAGCATTTGGCATAAACGCATATCATTCCCACTGAGTGGAACATGGCGCAGAAGCATACGCATCATGAGCATGATCTAGGTCATTGTTATTCTTGCCTTACAGGTTTTCAGTCGAAGGATCAGTTGCTCAAGAGGATTCCTGACATTCTCTCCAACGAGGTCGATTTCTTGAGATGATTCCCATGACCCCGGTGTAATCCCCATAGTCGCTCGCTCAAGATGATTTTGAGGTCCCCAGCAAAGTCGTCAGTTCGAGGCGATTCTTGAGTTCCTCAGCAGGGTCGTTTGCTTAAGATGATTCTTAAGACCTCAGTACAGCTTCCCGAGTTGTTCGCCTAGTATGATGCTTGAGCTCCCCAGTAGCGTCCCCAGCAAGAGTTGCCCAGGAAGGTTCCTAGAATACCACGCAGAATAAAGTCTCCAGAATGGTTATCGGTTCAAGATGATTCTTGAAGGTGCCTGACGGATTTGTTTGTTCAAGATGATTCTTGAAGTCCTTAGCAGCGTGATATGTCTGCTCCAACAGTGTTGTCTAATCTGAAGATTGACTGCGTAAACGCCTGAAGGCGGTATCAGAAGGTTCCTGTGAGCTCAGATGTCCTTGTTGATGAATCAACGTGTGGCTGAAGACAAGGTTCCAAAGTTTGTAGATATACCAAGATGATCCGTGTTGGTCTGAAGGCCAAGTCAGTTATCTTGAGGTGATGATTGATTGCGACCAAGTGAATAGTATTTCTTCTGACTGAAGTCGAAGATGTTTCTCCAGCTGAAGCGGAGTTTTTGCCTGAAGGCAAAGTGTTTGAATCCCCGTAGAGTCATGAATGGCTCTAGATACCATTTCTTTGACTGAAGTCACAGATTTCCTAAGCTAAAGCGAAGGTGCCTAAGGGCAAGGTTGTCCCCAAGGTCATGAACGACCTAGGATTCATTTTTCGGACTGAAGGCCGAAATATATCCCTGACTGAAGTCACGGATGCTCTATAGCAGAGGTGGAGTTGCCTGAAGGCAGATCCATGTATCCTTGAAGGCCAAGGACCATTTCTTTAGACTGAAGTCGAAGATACCTCCTGCAGAGTTGCCGACGGGCAAAGTTTACATCCTTGGGGGTCAAGGATGTCTATCTTCAGAAGAACTTGAAGATTCTCCAGCGGATCTGGAGTGGCCAGGGGCCAGGGTTTCATCTATCTTCAGAAGAACTTGAAGATTCTCCAGCGGATCTGGAGTGGCCAGGGGCCAGGGTTTCATTTATCTTCAGAAGAACTTGAAGATTCTCCAGCGGATCTGGAGTGGCCAGGGGCCAGGGTTTCATCTATCTTCAGAAATACTTGAAGATTCTCCAGCGGATCTGGAGTGGCCAGGGGCCAGGGTTCCATCTATATTCGGAAATACTTGAATATTTTTTCCAGCGGATCTGGAATGGCCAGGGGCCAGGGTTTCATATATCTTTAATGTTGAAGTTCTACGGCGGGCAGTGTGCAGCAGTATTCCGATGTTCGTTATGGTTCTGAAGGTGAACCCCAGATCAGAGTGTGCTCAGTTAAGTCTCTCATTCCCAGCGGAATAGTTTCAAATACGCAAGTGTACCTTTTGTTCCATTCACCAGGGGTGAACCCCAGGTCAGAATTGTTCAGGGTTGCATCATTTGTCCAGCGGCGAGGTTGGATGTTTGTTCGGCGGCGAGGTTGAACGTTTAGATTTGACGGCGAGGTCAGATCATCATTTGTTCGACGGCGAGGTTGAACGTTTAGATTTGACGGCGAGGTCAGATCATCATTTGTCCAGCGGTGAGGTTGGATGTTTGTTCGGCGGCGAGGTTGAACGTTTAGATTTGACGGCGAGGTCAGATCATCATTTGTCCGGCGGCGAGGTTGGATGTTTGTTCGACGGCGAGGTTGAACGTTTAGATTTGACGGCGAGGTCAGATCATCATTTGTCCAGCGGCGAGGTTGGATGTTTGTTCGGCGGCGAGGTTGAACATTTAGATTTGACGGCGAGGTCAGATCATCATTTGTCCGGCGGCGAGGTTGGATGTTTGTTCGACGGCGAGGTTGAACGTTTAGATTTGACGGCGAGGTCAGATCATCATTTGTCCAGCGGCGAGGTTGGATGTTTGTTCGGCGGCGAGGTTGAACGTTTAGATTTGACGGCAAGGTCAGATCATCATTTGTCCAGCGGCGAGGTTGGATGTTTGTTCGGCGGCGAGGTTGAACGTTTAGATTTGACGGCGAGGTCAGATCATCAGTTGTCCGGCGGCGAGGTTGGATATTTGTTTGACGGCGAGGTCAGACTCTTTAAATCCCCAGTAAAGATGATGTTTGTACGACGGCGATGTCGAGTGTCTCTAAGAGGATGTTTGTTTCCGACGGCGATGTCAGATTCAGTTTTCCAGCAGCGATGTTGGGCGTGTCAAGGTGATCCAGTCTTCCGACGGCGATGTTAGGTGACGCAGATCCTTTAGTTCTCCAGCGGCGATGCGGGGTATTTTGTTCAGTGTTGTATTCTCTCCAGCGGCGATGCGGGGTATTTTGTTCAGTGTTGTATTCTCTCCAGCGGCGATGCGGGGTATTTTGTTCATTGTTGTATTTTCTCCAGCGGCGATGTTGGATATTTTGGTGATTCAGGTTTAGGTCTCCGGCGGCGATGTTGGGCGCATGTTTCCCCGAGTTATGGTTGTTCTTGACGGCGATGTCAGATGATTTGGTGTTCCAGCGGCGATGTTGGGCGTTCCTCAGAATCTTGTTTGACGATAATGTCAGGTGGTTTAGTCTTCCAGCGGCGATGTTGGGAGATGTGGTTGTCTGAAGGCAATATCAGAAGAAGTTAACGAGGATGACTGGTGGCGATGTCAGATCTGTATCTCTCCAGCTAGCGGCCGTGCAGCTAGCATTGCAATATTCGAAGATTTGTTCCCCGCAGAGTACCGTGTGCTCGTGCAGTTGGCAAATTTTCGAGTTTACCGGTATTCAATCGTCTCGCACCCTAATTGGTTGAGAGCCGTTCGCTTCTCACCCAGTCAGGTTCAAGCCGTTTGAATAGGGGCAGCTGTTGCACCCCAAAATTTGACCAACAATTATTTATTCATTGAGTGTTTGAAAGTTGATACCTTCATCAGACAGTTCAAGAGAACCTCAGAGGGAGTGGGTTGAAACCAGGGTTGTGTGCTTCATAGCTTGAGAGTTGTGGGTGCTTCTCAGATGATTCTGAGACTTTGAGAATGAACTTGATGTTTTGAGAAAGTGTATGAGATGTCTTGATAGCCATCATGAAGCCCAGAGAAGTCATTGTGCAAGAGTTCAGAAGATTCAACCATGAATGGTAGAATTAGGGTTTTGACTGGGTCAACCCTAGGATAACTGAAAATTTGGAGAAGGTTGAGACCTAATCCAAGGGCTATGAGATCATGGAATGATGCATAGAGATGTTATAAAGATGGTTCCTAGACCAACTCATCATGATTGAGGAGTTTGAGAAGTTTCAAGTTAGGGTCTCCAAGGATTGTCAGTGAAAAAACCCTAATTTGACCCCTATCTTCCAGGCAGTTTTAGCTCTAGATGTGATTGATATCTCATATTCCCCACAACATGAATGTTGTAGAGATTGTTCTTAGCTTTAATTTGAGTGGTGGAAGTCCTTGATAGGAGTTGCAGAGCTCAAGTTATGGTTTTGACAACTTACAGGTCAGCAGAGGTATGTGAATCTGGGTCCTTGAAAGTCACCCAACTTGCAGACAACTTTTGCCCTAGTAGGATGCTTCCTATGATTTCTTGGTCAACATGAATGTTGGAAGGCATCTTCTTAGCTTTAATTTGAGTGGTATAAGTCCTTGATAGGATTTGTGGAACTCAACTTATGGTTTGAACAAGACAGGGGTATTTTGGTCATTTGTCAGTTATAGGTCATTTTAGCCAATGCCTAAAACTCCTATTTCCAAGCCTCAAATGGAAAAACTCAAAACATGAAAGTTGTTCAAAATATGATTTTAAGTCTAGAAAGAAGGTCACAAATTGTTGGAAAAGCTCATAGCATGAAGTTGCATGATTGGTCAAAAATGAACTAAAAATGGCATATAAGTTTGAAAAGTTGAATTTGAAAATTGGTTTGAGAGATCCACAAAGCCAAAATAGGTCATCCAATATATCATTTTGATTGGAAACATCATTTTGAGAACATTGGTTTAGATAGAATTTTGATTTGAGGCTTTAAAATGGGTGATGCTTTGTTATTTTGTTACTTGCATTTGAAGTCACCTTTGGAAATCCTAACACAAGGCAAGGAAAAAGCTTGTAATGGCTTATAACACTTCAATATGTCATATAAGGAGAATTTCACACCAATTTTGCAAGGTTTAAGGCATGATGCATGAGATTTTCAACTTACCATCACATGAGATTCCAAGACTTTTCTAGATGATTCTAGAATGATCTAGCTCTTTCCATCCATCATTATAAAAAGAATGTATCACAAGGAGGAAAAGGTTGGTGAAAGGTTGCTGAGTTTAGTGGAGAGAGTGAGAGAGAAAGTGCCATTGTTGGATTTCTTCAAGATCAAGTAAGGTGCAATTCCCTCTCCTACAAGCTTCATCCACCTCAACTCTTGCAAACAGAAAGGTGTCCATTATTGGAGGAAGATTTAGAGAAGGTTTCAAGTGCTGAATCAAGTCCTAACACCCCTCACCATTGAAGCTTAACAGGTTGGTATCTTGATCTAGAAGTCCTTAATTATGAGCATTCTGTTAGAATCTTAGGTGTAAGATCAACATGTTAGGTTGGAGGAATGTTTTCTGAGAATTAGAGAAGGATCCATGAGGTTTCGTGGCAGGGTACCATTTTTTGCAAGATTGATAGCAAGCTGGTTAGTGTGTATTAATGGACATGATGTGGTTTAGAATGGCTAGGGTAACATGTGGAACAGATTTATATCATTAGATTGAAGTTTGGTTGAGGTTGATAGCAGAGAATCATGGTGGAACCCCAACCTTCGTGCTTTCTGTTAGAGCGATTCAGGAGGTTTCATGGCCAAATATTGATATCATTGTGTTCAGGGTAATTGGTAGAGCAAGATTGCTTTTGGAATTTCTTGATTTCACCCAGCCATCAGTGAGAACGATCGAGTGGAAGTTCTGGTTCGAAATTAGAGTTTTCTGAAAACCCTAGGGTTTGTTTGGAGAAGATGAACTCCAGCCGTCAGATGGGTCCAGATCCTTGACTTATTCTCATAATCCAACGGCCTTGGTTCAAATTCAAAATGGAGGGAAGTCTGAGGCTTGCGAAACGCAGCGTATCACTTAGCCAAACGCAGTCGTTTGGTTTAGTGACCGATTCTGGGCTAGCTGGGTCCAATGTGCTACGCGCACCCCCCTTTGATTCAGCCCAAATAAAATCAACTGTCCGTCTCTACTATTGCCACCCCCCTCCCTTCTATATTATTTTTATTTGTTTTATATTTTTTGCCATCTTATAAAATTCATTAAAAAATGATAAATGATGATTTTTTACTCATTCTTTTTTCTAGGTTTAGATAATTTTGTGTAGAAAAATATAAAAATAAAAATGAAATTTTATTTTTAATGTGGAATTAATGGTGGTATTTTCTTTTAAATAGGGTATTTTATTTCTTTTAGTTTGTACCTTATCTTGCAAGAATTGTTTTAGGACCTTCCCTTAGGTTTTTTAATTCATTCTTTTTTGTGTGATTAGATGTTGAACCCTAGTTTCATGTAGGATTTATCCCTTGATTTTTGAAATTAAATTTTATGTAGTTTGATAGTTAGACATTTAGGTGCTCTAATTAGGGTTTTAGGTTGTGTACTTGAACTTCAACATTTTATTTTTGGGGTTTTTAGGCCAAATTAGTGTATGGGGAATATATGGGACCTAAGGGTAGTTAAATAGGATCCTCTAGAATTTATATTAGGAATTTGTATGGTATTTTAGTATTTTTCATTGATTTTTGAATTGAATGTTGTTTGTGTGGCCTTTAGGGCTAGTTTAGTTTTGTTTTGCCTTGCTTTGGAGTTGTTGTTGGCTTGAGGAGCTTGGGCATCATGTGAAGACCTTGTGAAGACCTTGTGGATCACCATTGAAGCTTTGAAGACCTTGCAGAGGAGTTTAGCATAGCTTTTGTTTGTTTTGTTTATAGGTTGATAGGTGCATAGGCAGAGCCCTAGATAGAATACTTTGTTCAATAAACAAGGAGTGTCTTGTTCACCTCCTTTCTTCTCTGTGACATAGAGTCCCTTAAGGGTATTCACCTCTCTCCTTTGGAGGGATTAGTGACCTTGCCCTACAAGGTAGAACTTTGAGAGAGCCTGTCTTTTGATGTTAAGTCCTCAATGGCATCCTTTGGAAGTCAGTGAGTACTGTAACATCCCCCACTCATCTTGTTGACTGAATCTTGTTTGCTGGAGCATTGGAGTCATTGAAGATAGAAGCTAAGGCCTTGAAGAGGATGATTCCTTGAAGATTATTGAAGTCTGAAGACTCTGTGAAGATCAAATTGATGCCTGAAGATCCCTAAAGATAGTGAAGCCTGAAGGTAGAGCTGATCAAAGGAGCTGAAGCTCAGAGGGAGAAGATGAGTTGATACTCATGTTGCAGGGTTGATACCTGGAAAGCAAGTGATCTCTGAAGTCTGAAGACTGGGTTGCTGCTGGAGGAGCTGAGGCTTTCTTCTGTTTTCTTTGATGTATTGTGTGTTTTGTCTGATTTGTCTGTTGCATTAGACTAAGCCCATTTAGAATAAGTTCAATCTAAGAGCATGAGTGCATCTGATTGTATTGTTATTGCTTGGCTTTGCTTGCGGGTATTCGGTAGAGCCCAGCTCCCTTGCCCATGTGTTTATTTTGCTTGATAGCATGATTTCATTTCCTGTCTGTATGATTACAGTTTACTGTTTTGCTTGATAGCATGATTTCATTTTCTGTCTGTATGATTACAGTTTACTGTTTTGCTTGATAGCATGTTGTTTATTTCAGTATGATTACTGTTATTTCATGACTGGCTTGAGGTCGAGACGAGCTTGTGGAGGCTGAAGCCCCACACACATTTCCTCCCTCACTTGCATTGCATGCATTTTACTGTTAAAGCTGATGCTTTTGTCTGTTTTGGTGTATCATTGACATGATCCCTTAGGACTCTCATTTCCTCTGATGAGGATTTGATGATAGACTTTTAGGTTGAAACCTATGCATGACAACATCTAGGAGTTCCCTGTTCAAACCTCAACCATAGGATGAATCCATGGCATGACAACAATAGGACTTGATAGTCTCCCTCCTAGTTGGGCCTGTTCTCTTCTCATCTCGAAGCAGTTTAAGATACAGTAATCATGAATGATTTCTTTCGTACGTTACGAGCCTTAAGCTATCTGAGAAAGGATTGTGGGAGAGTTTCTTTTCCACAGTCTGGATGTTTAGTATGGCACCCTTTGGGTGACATGCGACGCATTCACTCTCAGGTCATAGTCTCTAGTGCGGTTGAGATCGCAAACATAATAAAAAACACTTCTTTTAGGAGATAACCCGTAGTCCCGAACTACGTTTGCTCTGATCTTTCATACCAGATGAAAGTACGTAGGCATAGGATGCGACGTCCTAGCGAGCAACCTTCCCCACCTTCACCCGTAGTTAGCCGAACTACGTTGACTCTGATTTCTCGTTCCAGACGGGAATACGTAGGCATAAAGTGCGACGCTTTGCCGAGTCATTTCTCTTTTCTTTTTCAGCCAGCCTTGATAGGTAGATAGATTATAACCAACCCGTCCAAGTAAACAAACAAGCGAGGATCCCGTCGAGTACGACGGACGTGAGGGGTGCTAATACCTTCCCCTTGCGTAACCGACTCCCGAACCCAGACAATGGTTGCGACGACCTTGTCTTACCCTTTTTCGTCAGGTTTTTCCGATCGTTTCCTTTCCCGCTCTGAGGGATAAATAACGAAAGGTGGCGACTCTTCTGTCATGCCGGCACCTTATTTTCGCGCAAGCGACAGCTGGCGACTCTGCTGGGGACGTGATAGTTTCCTAGGGATCCAACGTCCCGAAAGCGAGTCAGTTTTGGGATCCAACGTCCCTTAAGAGAGTCAATCCTATCGTTTGTATGTTTGCTTGCTGGGTTGCGTTTATTTACCGCATTTTTACTTCTCGCACTTTATTTCCCGCATTTTATTTCTAGTATAATATGATTATTTGTGCTGTTATGGGATGGGAGTTCTGATTGAGTGAGAAGCCAGACCCAGGCTTGAGTGCACCATAGACTTAGAGTGGAAATTAGTGGGTGCGTGCTTGCTTTGCAGGCACTAGTGTCTCATGAAATCCACGCTCAGACGAGGTTCATCCGGTTGGCTTCAGTTTCAACCCTTTGGGTTGAGACGGTTGCTGGTTTGGTGGATTGTCGACTCTGGGGACCGATCATTTGTGATTCAGCTAAGTGAGGCCTCTTCAGGACTTGATGATGCCACTCCTTCTGGGAATCGTATCATCAGTTTTGAAAGTCTGTGACGCTGATGAACGCATAGGATGCCGTACCTTGAGTCAGTCTAGGTTCATACCTGTGAGTGGGACTGGGTTTATTGCAGGAAACTTAGACCTTCAGACTACCTGGTTTTCTTGACAGTGAATCAGTTATGTTGGGTTCTCAATTGCAGACATGTTCTTGATAGAGCAAGAGGTTTTTGATCAGAGGATTTTGTCGCCGGGTGTTTGTCTGTTCTTGATAGAGCAGGCTTTGATCAGTATGTTATCATCGGTGGTTTGTTCTGGATGGAGCAGATTTTTGAGTGGGGTCTGAAGATCTCATCAGCAGTTGTTGTTTGTTCTTGATAGGGCAGATTTTGAGTGAGGTCTGAAGATCTCATCAGCAGCTGTGTGTTTGTTCTTGATAGGGCAGATTTTTGATTTGGGGTCTGAAGACTTCAACAGATGTTCCTTGATCTTGCGCCCGGGGTCCTTATTATCAGTCACTTACTCCTGTCAGAGCAGAATTTTGATCTCGATCCCATCAGATGGTTATTCTCAGCAGATCAGATCAGTGGTTTTACACCGGGGTTTCGTCCTCATCAGTGACTGTTGATACCGAATCTCCACAGCAGCCACCTGGATATATTATTGCATACCTGCATCTTGCATTAGTTTACGCATTCATCTGCATTCCATTAACGTGTGTCTGTGTTGCAGGTACCGTTTCCCCGATCCAGGATTTCCCGTCTCCTACTGTTGTTATGGCTTCTCTCAGGAAGACTGTTGCTTACAAATTCCCGACCCCCGATGTGTCGAAGCTGACTGGTTTGATAGCCCTGGCAGGGAATTCTGTGAAGGATAGGTTCAGGAAGTCTTATGGCAAGTTGCTTAGTCTGGTCAGTTTCGTTTGGTATCCAGACTCCCGTTATTACGTTGAGTGTTCAGGCTCCGGTCAGTTTCGTTTGGTATCCAGACTCCGGTTATTACGTTGAGCGTTTAGGCTCCGGTCAGTTTCGTTGGGTATCCAGACTCCGGTTATTACGTTGAGCGTTCAGGATCCGGTCAGTTTCGTTGGGTATCCAGACTCCGGTTTTTACGTTGAGCGTTCAGGCTCCGGTCAGTTTTGTTGGGTATCCAGACTCCGGTTATTACGTTGAGCGTTCAGGCTCCAGTCAGTTTCATTTGGTATCCAGAGTCCGGTTATTATGTTGAGCGTTCAGGCTCTGGTCATTTTCGTTGAGTATCCAGACTCCGGTTATTACGTTGAGCGTTCAGGCTCCATTCAGTTTCGTTGGGTATCCAAACTCCGGTTATTACGTTGAGCGTTCAGGCTCCGGTCAGTTTCGTTTGGTATCCAGACTCCGGTTATTACGTTGAGCGTTTAGGCTCCGATCAGTTTCGTTGGGTATCCAGACTCCGGTTATTACGTTGAGCATTCAGGCTCCAGTCAGTTTCGTTGGGTATCTAGACTCCGGTTTTTACGTTGAGCGTTCAGGCTCCGGTCAGTTTTATTGGGTATCCAGACTCCGGTTATTACGTTGAACGTTCAGGCTCCAGTCAATTTCATTTGGTATCCAGAGTCTGGTTATTACGTTGAGGGTTCAGGCTCCGGTCATTTTCGTTGAGTATCCAGACTCCGGTTATTACGTTGAGCGTTCAGGCTCCAGTCAATTTCGTTGGGTATCCAGACTCCAGTTTTTACATTGAGCGTTCAGGCTCCGGTCAGTTTTGTTGGGTATCCAGACTCCGGTTATTACGTTGAACGTTCAGGTTCCGGTCAGTTTCGTTGGGTATCCAGACTTCGGTTATTACGTTGAACGTTCAGGCTCCGGTCAGTTTCGTTGGGTATCCAGACTCCGGTTATTACGTTGATCGTTCAGGCTCAGGTCAGTTTTGTTGAGTATCCAAACTCCAGTTATTACATTGAGCGTTCAAGCTCTAATCATTTTCGTTGAGTATCCAGATTGCAGTAATTACGTTGAGCGTTCAAGCTCCGGTCAGTTTCGTTGGGTATACAGACTCCGGTTATTACATTGAGCGTTCAGGCTCCGGTCATTTTCGTTGAGTATCCAGACTTCGGTTATTACGTTGAGCGTTCAGGCTCCATTCAGTTTTGTTGGGTATCCAGACTCCGGTTATTACGTTGAGCGTTCAGGCTCCGGTCAGTTTCGTTTGGTATCCAGACTCCGGTTATTACGTTGAGCGTTTAGGCTCCGGTCAGTTTTGTTGGGTATCCAGACTCCGGTTATTACGTTGAGCGTTCAGGCTCCAATCAGTTTCGTTGGGTATCCAGACTCTGGTTTTTACGTTGAGCGTTCAGGCTCTGGTCAGTTTTGTTGGGTATCCAGACTCTGGTTATTACGTTGAACGTTCAGGCTCCGGTCAATTTCATTTGGTATCCAGAGTCTGGTTATTATGTTGAGCGTTCAGGCTCTGGTCATTTTCGTTGAGTATCCAGACTCCGGTTATTACGTTGAGCGTTCAGGCTCCATTCAGTTTCGTTGGGTATCCAGACTCCGGTTATTACGTTGAGCATTCAGGCTCCGGTCAGTTTCGTTTGGTATCCAGACTCCGGTTATTACGTTGAGCGTTTAGGCTCCGATCAGTTTCGTTGGGTATCCAGACTCCGGTTATTACGTTGAGCGTTCAGGCTCCAGTCAGTTTCGTTGGGTATCTAGACTCCGGTTTTTACGTTGAGCGTTCAGGCTCCGGTCAGTTTTATTGGGTATCCAGACTCCGGTTATTACGTTGAACGTTCAGGCTCCGGTCAATTTCATTTGGTATCCAGAGTCTGGTTATTACGTTGAGGGTTCAGGCTCCGGTCATTTTCGTTGAGTATCCAAACTCCGGTTATTACGTTGAGCGTTCAGGCTCTAGTCAATTTCGTTGGGTATCCAGACTCCAGTTTTTACATTGAGCGTTCAGGCTCCGGTCAGTTTTGTTGGGTATCCAGACTCCGGTTATTACGTTGAACGTTCAGGTTCCGGTCAGTTTCGTTGGGTATCCAGACTTCGGTTATTACGTTGAGCGTTCAGGTTCCGGTCAGTTTCGTTGGGTATCCAGACTCCGGTTATTACGTTGAGCGTTCAGGCTCTGGTCAGTTTCGTTTGGTATCCAGACTCCGGTTATTACGTTGAGCGTTTAGGCTCCGGTCAGTTTTGTTGGGTATCCAGACTCCGGTTATTACGTTGAGCGTTCAGTCTCCAATCAGTTTCGTTGGGTATCCAGACTCTGGTTTTTACGTTGAGCGTTCAGGCTCCGGTCAGTTTTGTTGGGTATCCAGACTCTGGTTATTACGTTGAACGTTCAGGCTCCGGTCAATTTCATTTGGTATCCAGAGCCTTGTTATTACGTTGAGGGTTCAGGCTCCGGTCATTTTCGTTGAGTATCCAGACTCCGGTTATTACGTTGAGCGTTCAGGCTCCAGTCAGTTTCGTTGGGTATCCAGACTCCGGTTTTTACGTTGAGCGTTCGGGCTCCGGTCAGTTTTGTTGGGTATCCAGACTCCGGTTATTACGTTGATCGTTCAGGCTCAGGTCAGTTTCGTTGAGTATCCAAACTCCAGTTATTACATTGAGCGTTCAAGCTCTGATCATTTTCGTTGAGTATCCAGATTGCAGTAATTACGTTGAGCGTTCAAGCTCCGATCAGTTTCGTTGGGTATCCAGATTCCGGTTATTACATTGAGCGTTCAGGCTCCGGTCATTTTCGTTGAGTATCCAGACTCCGGTTATTATGTTGAGCGTTCAGGCTCCATTCAGTTTCGTTGGGTATCCAGACTCCGGTTATTAGGTTGAGTGTTCAGGCTCCGGTCAGTTTCGTTTGGTATCCAGACTCCGGTTATTACGTTGAGCGTTTAGGCTCCGGTCAGTTTCGTTGGGTATCCAGACTACAGTTATTACGTTGAGCGTTCAGGCTCCGGTCAGTTTCGTTGGGTATCCAGACTCCGGTTTTTACGTTGAACGTTCAGGCTCCGGTCGGTTTTGTTGGGTATCCAGACTCCGGTTATTACGTTGAGCGTTCAGGCTCCGGTCAGTTTCATTTGGTATCTAGAGTCCGGTTATTATGTTGAGCGTTCAGGCTCCGGTCATTTTCGTTGAGTATCCAGACTCCGGTTATTACGTTGAGCGTTCAGGCTCCATTCAGTTTCGTTGGGTATCCAGAGTCCGGTTATTACGTTGAGCGTTCAGGCTCCGGTCAGTTTCGTTTGGTATCTAGACTCCGGTTATTAAGTTGAGCATTTAGGCTTCGGTCAATTTCGTTGGGTATCCAGACTCCGGTTATTACGTTGAGCGTTCAGGCTCCAGTCTGTTTCGTTGGGTATCCAGACTCCGGTTTTTACGTTGAGCGTTCAGGCTCCGGTCAGTTTTGTTGGGTATCCAGACTCTGGTTATTACGTTGAACGTTCAGGCTCCGGTCAATTTCATTTGGTATCCAGAGTCCGGTTATTACGTTGAGGGTTGAGGCTCCGGTCATTTTCGTTGAGTATCCAGACTCCGGTTTTTACGTTGAGCGTTCAGGCTCCGGTCAGTTTTGTTGGGTATCCAGACTCCGGTTATTACGTTGAACGTTCAGGCTCCGGTCAGTTTCGTTGGGTATCCAGACTTCGGTTATTACGTTGAACGTTCAGGCTCCGGTCAGTTTCGTTGGGTATCCAGACCCCGGTTATTACGTTGATCGTTCAGGCTCAGGTCAGTTTCGTTGAGTATCCAGACTCCGGTTATTACGTTGAGCGTTCAGGCTCCATTCAGTTTCGTTGGGTATCCAGACTCCGGTTATTACGTTGAGCATTCAGGCTCCGGTCAGTTTCGTTTTGTATCCAGACTCCGGTTATTACGTTTAGCGTTTAGGCTCCGGTCAGTTTCGTTTGGTATCCAGACTCCGGTTATTACGTTGAGCGTTCAGGCTCTAGTCAGTTTCGTTGGGTATCCAGACTCCGGTTTTTACGTTGAGCGTTCAGGCTCTGGTCAGTTTTGTTGGGTATCCAGACTCCGGTTATTACGTTGAACGTTCAGGCTCCGGTCAGTTTTGTTGGGTATCCAGACTCTGGTTATTACGTTGATCGTTCAGGCTCAGGTCAGTTTCGTTGAGTATCCAAACTTCAGTTATTACATTGAGCGTTCAAGCTCTGATCATTTTCGTTGAGTATCTAGATTGCAGCAATTACGTTGAGCGTTCAAGCTCCGGTCAGTTTCGTTGGGTATCCAGACCCCGGTTATTACGTTGAGCGTTCAGGCTCCGGTCATTTTCGTTGAGTATCCAGACTCCGGTTATTATGTTGAGCGTTCAGGCTCCATTCAGTTTCGTTGGGTATCCAGACTCCGGTTATTACGTTGAGCGTTCAGGCTCCGGTCAGTTTCGTTTGGTATCCAGACTCCGGTTATTACGATGAGCGTTTAGGCTCCGGTCAATTTCGTTGGGTATCCAGACTCTGGTTATTACGTTGAACGTTCAGGCTCCGGTCAGTTTCGTTGGGTATCCAGACTCCGGTTATTACGTTGGTCGTTCAGGCTCAGGTCAGTTTTGTTGAGTATCCAGACTCCGGTTATTACGTTGAGCGTTCAAGCTCTGATCATTTTCGTTGAGTATCCAGATTGCAGTAATTACGTTGAACATTCAAGCTTCGGTCAGTTTCGTTGGGTATCCAGACTCCGGTTATTATGTTGAGCATTCAGGCTCCATTCAGTTTCGTTGGGTATCCAGACTCCGGTTATTACGTTGAGTGTTCAGGCTCCGGTCAGTATCGTTTGGTATCCAGACTCCGGTTATTACGTTGAGCGTTTAGGCTCCGGTCAGTTTCGTTGGGTATCCAGACTCCGGTTATTACGTTGAGCGTTCAGGCTCCGGTCAGTTTCGTTGGGTATCCAGACTCCGGTTTTTACGTTGAGCGTTCAGGCTCCGGTCAGTTTTGTTGGGTATCCAGACTCCGGTTATTACGTTGAGCGTTCAGGCTCCAGTCAGTTTCATTTGGTATCCAGAGTCCGGTTATTACGTTGAGGGTTCAGGCTCCGGTCATTTTTGTTGAGTATCCAGACTCCGGTTATTACGTTGAGCGTTTAGGCTCCAGTCAGTTTCGTTGGGTATCCAGACTCCGGTTTTTACGTTGAGCGTTCAGGCTCTGGTCAGTTTTGTTGGGTATCCAGACTCCGGTTATTACGTTGAACGTTTAGGCTCCGGTCAGTTTCGTTGGGTATCCAGACTCCGGTTATTACGTTGAACGTTCAGGCTCCGGTCAGTTTCGTTGGGTATCCCGACTCCGGTTATTACGTTGATCGTTCAGGCTCAGGTCAGTTTCGTTGAGTATCCAAACTCCAGTTATTACATTGAGCGTTCAAGCTCTGATCATTTTCGTTGAGTATCCAGATTGCAGTAATTACGTTGAAAATTCAAGCTCCGGTCAGTTTCGTTGGGTATCCAGACTCCGGTTATTACATTGAGCGTTCAGGCTCCGGTCATTTTCGTTGAGTATCCAGACTCCGGTTATTATGTTGAGTGTTCAGGCTCCATTCAGCTTCGTTGGGTATCCAGACTCCGGTTATTACGTTGAGTGTTCAGGCTCCGGTCAGTTTCGTTTGGTATCCAGACTCCGGTTATTACGTTGAGCGTTTAGGCTCCGGTCAGTTTCGTTGGGTATCCAGACTCCGGTTATTACGTTGAGCGTTCAGGCTCCGGTCCGTTTCGTTGGGTATCCAGACTCCGGTTTTTACGTTGAGCGTTCAGGCTCCGGTCAGTTTCGTTTGGTATCCAGACTCCGGTTATTACGATGAGCATTTAGGCTCCGGTCAATTTCGTTGGGTATCCAGACTCCGGTTATTACGTTGAACGTTCAGGCTCCGGTCAGTTTCGTTGGGTATCCAGACTCCGGTTATTACGTTGATCGTTCAGGCTCAGGTCAGTTTCGTTGAGTATCCAGACTCCGGTTATTACGTTGAGCGTTCAGGCTCCGGTCAGTTTCGTTGGGTATCCAGACTCCGGTTTTTACGTTGAGCGTTCAGGCTCCGGTCAGTTTTGTTGGGTATCCAGACTCCGGTTATTACGTTGAACGTACAGGCTCCGGTCAGTTTCATTTGGTATCCAGATCCGGTTATTACGTTGAGGGTTCAGGCTCCGGTCATTTTTGTTGAGTATCCAGACTCCGGTTATTACGTTGAGCGTTTAGGCTCCAGTCAGTTTCGTTGGGTATCCAGACTCCGGTTTTTACGTTGAGCGTTCAGGCTCTGGTCAGTTTTGTTGGGTATCCAGACTCCGGTTATTACGTTGAACGTTTAGGCTCCGGTCAGTTTCGTTGGGTATCCAGACTCCGGTTATTACGTTGAACGTTCAGGCTCCGGTCAGTTTCGTTGGGTATCCAGACTCCGGTTATTACGTTGATCGTTCAGGCTCAGGTCAGTTTCGTTGAGTATCCAAACTCCAGTTATTATATTGAGCGTTCAAGCTCTGATCATTTTCGTTGAGTATCCAGATTGCAGTAATTACGTTGAAAATTCAAGCTCCGGTCAGTTTCGTTGGGTATCCAGACTCCGGTTATTACATTGAGCGTTCTGGCTCCGGTCATTTTCGTTGAGTATCCAGACTCCGGTTATTATGTTGAGTGTTCAGGCTCCATTCAAGTTTCGTTGGGTATCCAGACTCCGGTTATTACGTTGAGTGTTCAGGCTCCGGTCAGTTTCGTTTGGTATCCAGACTCCGGTTATTACGTTGAGCGTTTAGGCTCCGGTCAGTTTCGTTGGGTATCCAGACTCCGGTTATTACGTTGAGCGTTCAGGCTCCGGTCAGTTTCGTTGGGTATCCAGACTCCGGTTTTTACGTTGAGCGTTCAGGCTCCGGTCAGTTTTGTTGGGTATCTAGACTCCGGTTATTACGTTGAGCGTTCAGGCTCCGGTCAGTTTCATTTGGTATCCAGAGTCCGGTTATTACGTTGAGGGTTCAGGCTCCGGTCATTTTTGTTGAGTATCCAGACTCCGGTTATTACGTTGAGCGTTTAGGCTCCAGTCAATTTCGTTGGGTATCCAGACTCCGGTTTTTACGTTGAGCGTTCAGGCTCCGGTCAGTTTTGTTGGGTATCCAGACTCCGGTTATTACGTTGAACGTTTAGGCTCCGGTCAGTTTCGTTGGGTATCCAGACTCCGGTTATTACCTTGAACGTTCAGGCTCCGGTCAGTTTCGTTGGGTATCCAGACTCCGGTTATTACGTTGATCGTTCAGGCTCAGGTCAGTTTCGTTGAGTATCCAAACTCCAGTTATTACATTGAGCGTTCAAGCTCTGATCATTTTCGTTGAGTATCCAGATTGCAGTAATTACGTTGAACATTCAAGCTCCGGTCAGTTTCGTTGGGTATCCAGACTCCGGTTATTACATTGAGCGTTCAGGCTCCGGTCATTTTCGTTGAGTATCCAGACTCCGGTTATTATGTTGAGTGTTCAGGCTCCATTCAGTTTCGTTGGGTATCCAGACTCCGGTTATTACGTTGAGTGTTCAGGCTCCGGTCAGTTTCGTTAGGTATCCAGACTCCGGTTATTACATTGAGCGTTTAGGCTCCAGTCAGTTTCGTTGGGTATCCAGACTCCGGTTATTACGTTGAGCATTCAGGCTCCGGTCAGTTTCATTGGGTATCCAGACTCCGGTTTTTATGTTGAGCGTTCAGGCTCCGGTCAGTTTTGTTGGGTATCCAGACTCCGGTTATTACGTTGAGCGTTCAGGCTCCGGTCAGTTTCATTTGGTATCCAGAGTCCGGTTATTACGTTGAGGGTTCAGGCTCCGGTCATTTTTGTTGAGTATCCAGACTCCGGTTATTACGTTGAGCATTTAGGCTCCAGTCAGTTTCGTTGGGTATCCAGACTCCGGTTTTTACGTTGAGCGTTCAGGCTCCGGTCAGTTTTGTTGGGTATCCAGACTCCGGTTATTACGTTGAACGTTTAGGCTCCGGTCAGTTTCGTTGGGTATCCAGACTCCGGTTATTACGTTGAACGTTCAGGCTCCGGTCAGTTTCGTTGGGTATCCAGACTCCGGTTATTACGTTGATCGTTCAGGCTCAGGTCAGTTTCGTTGAGTATCCAAACTCCAGTTATTACATTGAGCGTTCAAGCTCTGATCATTTTCGTTGAGTATCCAGATTGCAGTAATTACGTTGAACATTCAAGCTCCGGTCAGTTTCGTTGGGTATCCAGACTCCGGTTATTACATTGAGCGTTCAGGCTCCGGTCATTTTCGTTGAGTATCCAGACTCCGGTTATTATGTTTAGCGTTCAGGCTCCATTCAGTTTCGTTGGGTATCCAGACTCCGGTTTTTACGTTGAGCGTTCAGGCTCCGGTCAATTTTGTTGGGTATCTAGACTCCGGTTATTACGTTGAGCGTTTAGGCTCCGGTCAGTTTCGTTGGGTATCCAGACTCCGGTTATTACGTTGAGCGTTCAGGCTCCGGTCAGTTTCGTTGGGTATCCAGACTCCGGTTTTTACGTTGAGCGTTCAGGCTCCGGTCAATTTTGTTGGGTATCCAGACTCCGGTTATTACGTTGAGCGTTCAGGCTCCGGCCAGTTTCATTTGGTATCCAGAGTCCGGTTATTACGTTGAGGGTTCAGGCTCCGGTCATTTTTGTTGAGTATCCAGACTCCGGTTATTACGTTGAGCGTTTAGGCTCCAGTCAGTTTCGTTGGGTATCCAGACTCCGGTTTTTACGTTGAGCGTTCAGGCTCCGGTCAGTTTTGTTGGGTATCCAGACTCCGGTTATTACGTTGAACGTTTAGGCTCCGGTCAGTTTCGTTGGGTATCCAGCCTCCGGTTATTACGTTGAACATTCAGGCTCCGGTCAGTTTCGTTGGATATCCAGACTCCGGTTATTACATTGATCGTTCAGGCTCAGGTCAGTTTCGTTGAGTATCCAAACTCCAGTTATTACATTGAGCGTTCAAGCTCTGATCATTTTCGTTGAGTATCCAGATTGCAGTAATTACGTTGAACATTCAAGCTCCGGTCAGTTTCGTTGGGTATCCAGACTCCGGTTATTACATTGAGCGTTCAGGCTCCGTTCATTTTCATTGAGTATCCAGACTCCGGTTATTATGTTGAGTGTTCAGGCTCCATTCAGTTTCGTTGGGTATCCAGACTCCGGTTATTACGTTGAGTGTTCAGGCTCCGGTCAGTTTCGTTTGGTATCCAGACTTCGGTTATTACGTTGAGCATTTAGGCTCCGGTCAGTTTCGTTGGGTATCCAGACTCCGGTTATTACGTTGAGCGTTCAAGCTCCGGTCAGTTTCGTTGGGTATCCAGACTCCGGTTTTTACGTTGAGCGTTCAGGCTCCGGTCAGTTTTGTTGGGTATCCAGAGTCCGGTTATTACGTTGAGGGTTCAGGCTCCGGTCATTTTTGTTGAGTATCCAGACTCCGGTTATTACGTTGAGCGTTTAGGCTCCAGTCAGTTTCGTTGGGTATCCGGACCCCGGTTTTTACGTTGAGCGTTCAGGCTCCGGTCAATCTTGTTGGGTATCCAGACTCCGGTTATTACGTTGAACGTTTAGGCTCCGGTCAGTTTCGTTGGGTATCCAGACTCTGGTTATTACGTTGAACGTTCAGGCTCCGGTCAGTTTCGTTGGGTATCCAGACTCCGGTTATTACGTTGATCGTTCAGGCTCAGGTCAGTTTCGTTGAGTATCCAAACTCCAGTTATTACATTGAGCGTTCAAGCTCTGATCATTTTCGTTGAGTATCCAGATTGCAGTAATTACGTTGAACATTCAAGCTCCGGTCAGTTTCGTTGGGTATCCAGACTCCGGTTATTACATTGAGCGTTCAGGCTCCGGTCATTTTCGTTGAGTATCCAGACTCCGGTTATTATGTTGAGCGTTCAGGCTCCATTCAGTTTCGTTGGGTATCCAGACTCCGGTTATTACGTTGAGTGTTCAGGCTCCAGTCAGTTTCGTTTGGTATCCAGACTCCGGTTATTACGTTGAGCGTTTAGGCTCCGGTCAGTTTCGTTGGGTATTCAGACTCCGGTTATTACGTTGAGCGTTCAGGCTCCGGTCAGTTTCGTTGGGTGTCCAGACTCCGGTTTTTACGTTGAGCGTTCAGGCTCCGGTCAGTTTTGTTGGGTATCCAGACTCCGGTTATTACGTTGAGCGTTCAGGCTCCGGTCAGTTTCATTTGGTATCCAGAGTCCGGTTATTACGTTGAGGGTTCAGGCTCCGGTCATTTTTGTTGAGTATCCAGACTCCGGTTATTACGTTGAGCGTTCAAGCTCTGATCATTTTCGTTGAGTATCCAGATTGCAGTAATTACGTTGAACATTCAAGCTCCGGTCAGTTTCGTTGGGTATCCAGACTCCGGTTATTACATTGAGCGTTCAGGCTCCGGTCATTTTCGTTGAGTATCCAGACTCCGGTTATTATGTTGAGTGTTCAGGCTCCATTCAGTTTCGTTGGGTATCCAGACTCCGGTTATTACGTTGAGTGTTCAGGCTCCAGTCAGTTTCGTTTGGTATCCAGACTCCGGTTATTACGTTGAGCGTTTAGGCTCCGGTCAGTTTCGTTGGGTATTCAGACTCCGGTTATTACGTTGAGCGTTCAGGCTCCGGTCAGTTTCGTTGGGTATCCAGACTCCGGTTTTTACATTGAGCGTTCAGGCTCCGGTCAGTTTTGTTGGGTATCCAGACTCCGGTTATTACGTTGAGCGTTCAGGCTCCGGTCAGTTTCATTTGGTATCCAGAGTCCGGTTATTACGTTGAGGGTTCAGGCTCCGGTCATTTTTGTTGAGTATCCAGACTCCGGTTATTACGTTGAGCGTTCAAGCTCTGATCATTTTCGTTGAGTATCCAGATTGCAGTAATTACGTTGAACATTCAAGCTCCGGTCAGTTTCGTTGGGTATCCAGACTCCGGTTATTACATTGAGCGTTCAGGCTCCGGTCATTTTCGTTGAGTATCCAGACTCCGGTTATTATGTTGAGTGTTCAGGCTCCATTCAGTTTCGTTGGGTATCCAGACTCCGGTTATTACGTTGAGTGTTCAGGCTCCGGTCAGTTTCGTTAGGTATCCAGACTCCGGTTATTACATTGAGCGTTTAGGCTCCAGTCAGTTTCGTTGGGTATCCAGACTCCGGTTATTACGTTGAGCATTCAGGCTCCGGTCAGTTTCGTTGGGTATCCAGACTCCGGTTTTTATGTTGAGCGTTCAGGTTCCGGTCAGTTTTGTTGGGTATCCAGACTCCGGTTATTACGTTGAGCGTTCAGGCTCCGGTCAGTTTCATTTGGTATCCAGAGTCCGGTTATTACGTTGAGGGTTCAGGCTCCGGTCATTTTTGTTGAGTATCCAGACTCCAGTTATTACGTTGAGCATTTAGGCTCCAGTCAGTTTCGTTGGGTATCCAGACTCCGGTTTTTACGTTGAGCGTTCAGGCTCCGGTCAGTTTTGTTGGGTATCCAGACTCCGGTTATTACGTTGAACGTTTAGGCTCCGGTCAGTTTCGTTGGGTATTCAGACTCCGGTTATTACGTTGAACGTTCAGGCTCCGGTCAGTTTCGTTGGGTATCCAGACTCCGGTTATTACGTTGATCGTTCAGGCTCAGGTCAGTTTCGTTGAGTATCCAAACTCCAGTTATTACATTGAGCGTTCAAGCTCTGATCATTTTCGTTGAGTATCCAGATTGCAGTAATTACGTTGAACATTCAAGCTCCGGTCAGTTTCGTTGGGTATCCAGACTCCGGTTATTACATTGAGCGTTCAGGCTCCGGTCATTTTCGTTGAGTATCCAGACTCCGGTTATTATGTTTAGCGTTCAGGCTCCATTCAGTTTCGTTGGGTATCCAGACTCCGGTTATTACATTGAGTGTTCAGGCTCCGGTCAGTTTCGTTTGGTATCCAGACTCCGGTTATTACGTTGAGCGTTTAGGCTCCGGTCAGTTTCGTTGGGTATCCAGACTCCGGTTATTACGTTGAGCGTTCAGGCTCCGGTCAGTTTCGTTGGGTATCCAGACTCCGGTTTTTACGTTGAGCGTTCAGGCTCCGGTCAATTTTGTTGGGTATCCAGACTCCGGTTATTACGTTGAGCGTTCAGGCTCCGGCCAGTTTCATTTGGTATCCAGAGTCCGGTTATTACGTTGAGGGTTCAGGCTCCGGTCATTTTTGTTGAGTATCCAGACTCCGGTTATTACGTTGAGCGTTTAGGCTCCAGTCAGTTTCGTTGGGTATCCAGACTCCGGTTTTTACGTTGAGCGTTCAGGCTCCGGTCAGTTTTGTTGGGTATCCAGACTCCGGTTATTACGTTGAACGTTTAGGCTCCGGTCAGTTTCGTTGGGTATCCAGCCTCCGGTTATTACGTTGAACATTCAGGCTCCGGTCAGTTTCGTTGGATATCCAGACTCCGGTTATTACGTTGATCGTTCAGGCTCAGGTCAGTTTCGTTGAGTATCCAAACTCCAGTTATTACATTGAGCGTTCAAGCTCTGATCATTTTCGTTGAGTATCCAGATTGCAGTAATTACGTTGAACATTCAAGCTCCGGTCAGTTTCGTTGGGTATCTAGACTCCGGTTATTACATTGAGCGTTCAGGCTCCGTTCATTTTCGTTGAGTATCCAGACTCCGGTTATTATGTTGAGTGTTCAGGCTCCATTCAGTTTCGTTGGGTATCCAGACTCCGGTTATTACGTTGAGTGTTCAGGCTCCGGTCAGTTTCGTTTGGTATCCAGACTCCGGTTATTACGTTGAGCATTTAGGCTCCGGTCAGTTTCGTTGGGTATCCAGACTCCGGTTATTACGTTGAGCGTTCAAGCTCCGGTCAGTTTCGTTGGGTATCCAGACTCCGGTTTTTACGTTGAGCGTTCAGGCTCCGGTCAGTTTTGTTGGGTATCCAGACTCCGGTTATTACGTTGAGCGTTCAGGCTCCGGTCAGTTTCATTTGGTATCCATAGTCCGGTTATTACGTTGAGGGTTCAGGCTCCGGTCATTTTTGTTGAGTATCCAGACTCCGGTTATTACGTTGAGCGTTTAGGCTCCAGTCAGTTTCGTTGGGTATCCGGACCCCGGTTTTTACGTTGAGCGTTCAGGCTCCGGTCAATTTTGTTGGGTATCCAAACTCCGGTTATTACGTTGAACGTTTAGGCTCCGGTCAGTTTCGTTGGGTATCCAGACTCTGGTTATTACGTTGAACGTTCAGGCTCCGGTCAGTTTCGTTGGGTATCCAGACTCCGGTTATTACGTTGATAGTTCAGGCTCAGGTCAGTTTCGTTGAGTATCCAAACTCCAGTTATTACATTGAGCGTTCAAGCTCTGATCATTTTCGTTGAGTATCCAGATTGTAGTAATTACGTTGAACATTCAAGCTCCGGTCAGTTTCGTTGGGTATCCAGACTCCGGTTATTACATTGAGCGTTCAGGCTCCGGTCATTTTCGTTGAGTATCCAGACTCCGGTTATTATGTTGAGCGTTCAGGCTCCATTCAGTTTCGTTGGGTATCCAAACTCCGGTTATTACGTTGAGTGTTCAGGCTCCAGTCAGTTTCGTTTGGTATCCAGACTCCGGTTATTACGTTGAGCGTTTAGGCTCCGGTCAGTTTCGTTGGGTATTCAGACTCCGGTTATTACGTTGAGCGTTCAGGCTCCGGTCAGTTTCGTTGGGTATCCAGACTCCGGTTTTTACGTTGAGCGTTCAGGCTCCGGTCAGTTTTGTTGGGTATCCAGACTCCGGTTATTACGTTGAGCGTTCAGGCTCCGGTCAGTTTCATTTGGTATCCAGAGTCCGGTTATTACGTTGAGGGTTCAGGCTCCGGTCATTTTTGTTGAGTATCCAGACTCCGGTTATTACGTTGAGCGTTTAGGCTCCAGTCAGTTTCGTTGGGTATCCAGACTCCGGTTTTTACGTTGAGCGTTTAGGCTCCGGTCAATTTTGTTGGGTATCTAGACTCCGGTTATTACGTTGAACGTTTAGGCTCCGGTCAGTTTCGTTGGGTATCCAGACTCCGGTTATTACGTTGAGCGTTCAGGCTCCGGTCAGTTTCGTTGGGTATCCAGACTCCGGTTTTTACGTTGAGCGTTCAGGCTCCGGTCAGTTTTGTTGGGTATCCAGACTCCGGTTATTACATTGAGCGTTCAGGCTCCGGCCAGTTTCATTTGGTATCCAGAGTCCGGTTATTACGTTGAGGGTTCAGGCTCCGGTCATTTTTGTTGAGTATCCAGACTCCGGTTATTACGTTGAGCGTTTAGGCTCCAGTCAGTTTTGTTGGGTATCCAGACTCCGGTTTTTACGTTGAGCGTTCAGGCTCCGGTCAGTTTTGTTGGGTATCCAGACTCCGGTTATTACGTTGAACGTTTAGGCTCCGGTCAGTTTCGTTGGGTATCCAGCCTCCGGTTATTACGTTGAACATTCAGGCTCCGGTCAGTTTCGTTGGATATCCAGACTCCGGTTATTACGTTGAACGTTTAGGCTCCGGTCAGTTTCGTTGGGTATCCAGACTCTGGTTATTACGTTGAACATTCAGGCTCTGGTCAGTTTCGTTGGGTATCCAGATTGCAGTAATTACGTTGAACATTCAAGCTCCGGTCAGTTTCGTTGGGTATCCAGACTCCGGTTATTACATTGAGCGTTCAGGCTCCGTTCATTTTCGTTGAGTATCCAGACTCCGGTTATTATGTTGAGTGTTCAGGCTCCATTCAGTTTCGTTGGGTATCCAGACTCCGGTTATTACGTTGAGTGTTCAGGCTCCGGTCAGTTTCGTTTGGTATCCAGACTCCGGTTGTTACGTTGAGCATTTAGGCTCCGGTCAGTTTCGTTGGGTATCCAGACTCCGGTTATTACGTTGAGCGTTCAAGCTCCGGTCAGTTTCGTTGGGTATCCAGACTCCGGTTTTTACGTTGAGCGTTCAGGCTCCGGTCAGTTTTGTTGGGTATCCAGACTCCGGTTATTACGTTGAGCGTTCAGGCTCCGGTCAGTTTCATTTGGTATCCAGAGTCCGGTTATTACGTTGAGGGTTCAGGCTCCGGTCATTTTTGTTGAGTATCCAGACTCCGGTTATTACGTTGAGCGTTTAGGCTCCAGTCAGTTTCGTTGGGTATCCGGACTCCGGTTTTTACGTTGAGCGTTCAGGCTCCGGTCAATTTTGTTGGGTATCCAGACTCCGGTTATTACGTTGAACGTTTAGGCTCCGGTCAGTTTCGTTGGGTATCCAGACTCTGGTTATTACGTTGAACGTTCAGGCTCTGGTCAGTTTCGTTGGGTATCCAGACTCCGATTATTACGTTGATCGTTCAGGCTCAGGTCAGTTTCGTTGAGTATCCAAACTCCAGTTATTACATTGAGCGTTCAAGCTCTGATCATTTTCGTTGAGTATCCAGATTGCAGTAATTACGTTGAACATTCAAGCTCCGGTCAGTTTCGTTGGGTATCCAGACTCCGGTTATTACATTGAGCGTTCAGGCTCCGGTCATTTTCGTTGAGTATCCAGACTCCGGTTATTATGTTGAGCGTTCAGGCTCCATTCAGTTTCGTTGGGTATCCAGACTCCGGTTATTACGTTGAGTGTTCAGGCTCTAGTCAGTTTCGTTTGGTATCCAGACTCCGGTTATTACGTTGAGCGTTTAGGCTCCGGTCAGTTTCGTTGGGTATCCAGACTCCGGTTATTACGTTGAGCGTTCAGGCTCCGGTCAGTTTCGTTGGGTATCCAGACTCTGGTTTTTACGTTGAGCGTTCAGGCTCCGGTCAGTTTCGTTGGATATCCAGACTCCGATTATTACGTTGATCGTTCAGGCTCAGGTCAGTTTCGTTGAGTATCCAAACTCCAGTTATTACATTGAGCGTTCAAGCTCTGATCATTTTCATTGAGTATCCAGATTGCAGTAATTACGTTGAACATTCAAGCTCCGGTCATTTTCGTTGGGTATCCAGACTCCGGTTATTACATTGAGCGTTCAGGCTCCGGTCATTTTCGTTGAGTATCCAGACTCCGGTTATTATGTTGAGCGTTCAGGCTCCATTCAGTTTCGTTGGGTATCCAGACTCCGGTTATTACGTTGAGTGTTCAGGCTCCAGTCAGTTTCGTTTGGTATCCAGACTCCGGTTATTACGTTGAGCGTTTAGGCTCCGGTCAGTTTCGTTGGGTATCCAGACTCCGGTTATTACGTTGAGCGTTCAGGCTCCGGTCAGTTTCGTTGGGTATCCAGACTCCGGTTTTTACGTTGAGCGTTCAGGCTCCGGTCAGTTTTGTTGGGTATCCAGACTCCGGTTATTACGTTGAGCGTTCAGGCTCCGGTCAGTTTCATTTGGTATCCAGAGTCCGGTTATTACGTTGAGCGTTTAGGCTCCAGTTAGTTTCGTTGGGTATCCAGACTCCGGTTTTTACGTTGAGCGTTCAGGCTCCGGTCAGTTTTGTTGGGTATCCAGACTCCGGTTATTACGTTGAACGTTTAGGCTCCGGTCAGTTTCGTTGGGTATCCATACTCCGGTTATTACGTTGAACGTTCAGGCTCCGGTCAGTTTCGTTGGGTATCCAGACTCCGGTTATTACGTTGATCGTTCAGGCTCAGGTCAGTTTCGTTGAGTATCCAAACTCCAGTTATTACATTGAGCGTTCAAGCTCTGATCATTTTCGTTGAGTATCCAGATTGCAGTAATTACGTTGAACATTCAAGCTCCGGTCAGTTTCGTTGGGTATCCAGACTCCGGTTATTACATTGAGCGTTCAGGCTCCGGTCATTTTCGTTGAGTATCCAGACTCCGGTTATTATGTTGAGCGTTTAGGCTCCATTCAGTTTCGTTGGATATCCAGACTCCGGTTATTACGTTGAGTGTTCAGGCTCCGGTCAGTTTCGTTTGGTATCCAGACTCCGGTTATTACGCTGAGCGTTTAGGCTCCGGTCAGTTTCGTTGGGTATCCAGACTCCGGTTATTACGTTGAGCGTTCAGGCTCCGGTCAGTTTCGTTAGGTATTCAGACTCCGGTTTTTACGTTGAGCGTTCAGGCTCCGGTCAGTTTTGTTGGGTATCCAGACTCCGGTTATTACGTTGAGCGTTCAGGCTCCGGTCAGTTTCATTTGGTATCCAGAGTCCGGTTATTACGTTGAGGGTTCAGGCTCCGGTCATTTTTGTTGAGTATCCAGACTCCGGTTATTACGTTGAGCGTTTAGGCTCCAGTCAGTTTCGTTGGTTATCCAGACTCCGGTTTTTACGTTGATCGTTCAGGCTCCGGTCAGTTTTGTTGGGTATCCGACTCCGGTTATTACGTTGAACGTTTAGGCTCCGGTCAGTTTCGCTGGGTATCCAGACTCCGGTTATTACGTTGAACGTTCAGGCTCTGGTCAGTTTCGTTGGGTATCCAGACTCCGGTTATTACGTTGAGCGTTCAGGCTCCGGTCAGTTTCGTTGGGTATCCAGACTCCGGTTTTTACGTTGAGCGTTCAGGCTCCGGTCAGTTTTGTTGGGTATCCAGACTCCGGTTATTACGTTGAGCGTTCAGGCTCCGGTCAGTTTCATTTGGTATCCAGAGTCCGGTTATTACGTTGAGGGTTCAGGCTCCGGTCATTTTTGTTGAGTATCCAGACTCCGGTTATTACGTTGAGCGTTTAGGCTCCAGTTAGTTTCGTTGGGTATCCAGACTCCGGTTTTTACGTTGAGCGTTCAGGCTCCGGTCAGTTTTGTTGGGTATCCAGACTCCGGTTATTACGTTGAACGTTTAGGCTCCGGTCAGTTTTGTTGGGTATCCATACTCCGGTTATTACGTTGAACGTTCAGGCTCCGGTCAGTTTCGTTGGGTATCCAGACTCCGGTTATTACGTTGATCGTTCAGGCTCAGGTCAGTTTCGTTGAGTATCCAAACTCCAGTTATTACATTGAGCGTTCAAGCTCTGATCATTTTCGTTGAGTATCCAGATTGCAGTAATTACGTTGAACATTCAAGCTCCGGTCAGTTTCGTTGGGTATCCAGACTCCGGTTATTACATTGAGCATTCAGGCTTCGGTCATTTTCGTTGAGTATCCAGACTCCGGTTATTATGTTGAGCGTTCAGGCTCCATTCAGTTTCGTTGGGTATCCAGACTCCGGTTATTACGTTGAGTGTTCAGGCTCCGGTCAGTTTCGTTTGGTATCCAGACTCCGGTTATTACGCTGAGCGTTTAGGCTCCGGTCAGTTTCGTTGGGTATCCAGACTCCGGTTATTACGTTGAGCGTTCAGGCTCCGGTCAGTTTCGTTGGGTATCCAGACTCCGGTTTTTACGTTGAGCGTTCAGGCTCCGGTCAGTTTTGTTGGGTATCCAGACTCCGGTTATTACGTTGAGCGTTCAGGCTCCGGTCAGTTTCATTTGGTATCCAGAGTCCGGTTATTACGTTGAGGGTTCAGGCTCCGGTCATTTTTGGTTAGTATCCAGACTCCGGTTATTACGTTGAGCGTTTAGGCTCCAGTCAGTTTCGTTGGTTATCTAGACTCCGGTTTTTACGTTGAGCGTTCAGGCTCCGGTCAGTTTTGTTGGGTATCCGACTCCGGTTATTACGTTGAACGTTTAGGCTCCGGTCAGTTTCGTTGGGTATCCAGACTCCGGTTATTACGTTGAACGTTCAGGCTCTGGTCAGTTTCGTTGGGTATCCAGACTCCGGTTATTACGTTGAGCGTTCAGGCTCCGGTCAGTTTCGTTGGGTATCCAGACTCCGGTTTTTACGTTGAGCGTTCAGGCTCCGGTCAGTTTTGTTGGGTATCCAGACTCCGGTTATTACGTTGAGCGTTCAGGCTCCGGTCAGTTTCATTTGGTATCCAGAGTCCGGTTATTACGTTGAGTGTTCAGGCTCCGGTCATTTTTGTTGAGTATCCAGACTCCGGTTATTACGTTGAGTGTTTAGGCTCCAGTCAGTTTCGTTGGGTATCCAGACTTCGGTTTTTACGTTGAGCGTTCAGGCTCCGGTCAGTTTTGTTGGGTATCCAGACTCCGGTTATTACGTTGAACGTTTAGGCTCCGGTCAGTTTCGTTGGGTATCCAGACTCCGGTTATTACGTTTAACATTCAGGCTCCGGTCAGTTTCGTTGGGTATCCAGACTCCGGTTATTACGTTGATCGTTCAGGCTCAGGTCAGTTTCGTTGAGTATCCAAACTCCAGTTATTACATTGAGCGTTCAAGCTCTGATCATTTTCGTTGAGTATCCAGATTGCAGTAATTACGTTGAACATTCAAGCTCCGGTCAGTTTCGTTGGGTATCCAGACTCCGGTTATTACATTGAGCGTTCAGGCTCCGGTCATTTTCGTTGAGTATCTAGACTCCGGTTATTATGTTGAGCGTTCAGGCTCCATTCAGTTTCTTTGGGTATCCAGACTCCGGTTATTACGTTGAGTGTTCAGGCTCCGGTCAGTTTCGTTTGGTATCCAGACTCCGGTTATTACGCTGAGCGTTTAGGCTCCGGTCAGTTTCGTTGGGTATCCAGACTCCGGTTATTACGTTGAGCATTCAGGCTCCGGTCAGTTTCGTTGGGTATCCAGACTCCGGTTTTTATGTTGAGCGTTCAGGCTCCGGTCAGTTTTGTTGGGTATCCAGACTCCGGTTATTACGTTGAGCGTTCAGGCTCCGGTCAGTTTCATTTGGTATCCAGAGTCCGGTTATTACGTTGAGGGTTCAGGCTCCGGTCATTTTTGTTGAGTATCCAGACTCCGGTTATTACGTTGAGCGTTTAGGCTCCAGTCAGTTTCGTTGGTTATCCAGACTCCGGTTTTTACGTTGAGCGTTCAGGCTCCGGTCAGTTTTGTTGGGTATCCGACTCCGGTTATTACGTTGAACGTTTAGGCTCCGGTCAGTTTTGTTGGGTATCCAGACTCCGGTTATTACGTTGAACGTTCAGGCTCATGTCAGTTTCGTTGGGTATCCAGACTCCGGTTATTACGTTGAGCGTTCAGGCTCCGGTCAGTTTCGTTGGGTATCCAGACTCCGGTTTTTACGTTGAGCGTTCAGGCTCCGGTCAGTTTTGTTGGGTATCCAGACTCCGGTTATTACGTTGAGCGTTCAGGCTCCGGTCAGTTTCATTTGGTATCCAGAGTCCGGTTATTACGTTGAGTGTTCAGGCTCCGGTCATTTTTGTTGAGTATCCAGACTCCGGTTATTACGTTGAGTGTTTAGGCTCCAGTCAGTTTCGTTGGGTATCCAGACTCCGGTTTATACGTTGAGCGTTCAGGCTCCGGTCAGTTTTGTTGGGTATCCAGACTCCGGTTATTACGTTGAACGTTTAGGCTCCGGTCAGTTTCGTTGGGTATCCAGACTCCGGTTATTACGTTGAACGTTCAGGCTCCGGTCAGTTTCGTTGGGTATCCAGACTCCGGTTATTACGTTGATCGTTCAGGCTCAGGTCAGTTTCGTTGAGTATCCAAACTCCAGTTATTACATTGAGCGTTCAAGCTCTGATCATTTTTGTTGAGTATCCAGATTGCAGTAATTACGTTGAACATTCAAGCTCCGGTCAGTTTCGTTGGGTATCCAGACTCCGGTTATTACATTGAGCGTTCAGGCTCCGGTCATTTTCGTTGAGTATCCAGACTCCGGTTATTATGTTGAGCGTTCAGGCTCCATTCAGTTTCGTTGGGTATCCAGACTCCGGTTATTACGTTGAGTGTTCAGGCTCCGGTCAGTTTCGTTTGGTATCCAGACTCCGGTTATTACGTTGAGCGTTTAGGCTCCGGTCAGTTTCGTTGGGTATCCAGACTCCGGTTATTACGTTGAGCGTTCAGGCTCCGGTCAGTTTTGTTGGGTATCCAGACTCCGGTTATTACGTTGAGCGTTCAGGCTCCGGTCAGTTTCATTTGGTATCCAGAGTCCGGTTATTACGTTGAGGGTTCAGGCTCCGGTCATTTTTGTTGAGTATCCAGACTCCGGTTATTACGTTGAGCGTTTAGGCTCCAGTCAGTTTCGTTGGTTATCCAGACTCCGGTTTTTACGTTGAGCGTTCAGGCTCCGGTCAGTTTTGTTGGGTATCCGACTCCGGTTATTACGTTGAACGTTTAGGCTCCGGTCAGTTTCGTTGGGTATCCAGACTCCGGTTATTACGTTGAACGTTCAGGCTCTGGTCAGTTTCGTTGGGTATCCAGACTCCGGTTATTACGTTGAGCGTTCAGGCTCCGGTCAGTTTCGTTGGGTATCCAGACTCCGGTTTTTACGTTGAGCGTTCAGGCTCCGGTCAGTTTTGTTGGGTATCCAGACTCCGGTTATTACGTTGAGCGTTCAGGCTCCGGTCAGTTTCATTTGGTATCCAGAGTCCGGTTATTACGTTGAGTGTTCAGGCTCCGGTCATTTTTGTTGAGTATCCAGACTCCAGTTATTACGTTGAGTGTTTAGGCTCCAGTCAGTTTCGTTGGGTATCCAGACTCCGGTTTTTACGTTGAGCGTTCAGGCTCCGGTCAGTTTTGTTGGGTATCCAGACTCCGGTTATTACGTTGAACGTTTAGGCTCCGGTCAGTTTCGTTGGGTATCCAGACTCCGGTTATTACGTTGAACGTTCAGGCTCCGGTCAGTTTCGTTGGGTATCCAGACTCCGGTTATTACGTTGATCGTTCAGGCTCAGGTCAGTTTCGTTGAGTATCTAAACTCCAGTTATTACATTGAGCGTTCAAGCTCTGATCATTTTCGTTGAGTATCCAGATTGCAGTAATTACGTTGAACATTCAAGCTCCGGTCAGTTTCGTTGGGTATCCAGACTCCGGTTATTACATTGAGCGTTCAGGCTCCGGTCATTTTCGTTGAGTATCCAGACTCCGGTTATTACGTTGAGTGTTCAGGCTCCATTCAGTTTCGTTGGGTATCCAGACTCCGGTTATTACGTTGAGTGTTCAGGCTCCGGTCAGTTTCGTTTGGTATCCAGACTCCGGTTATTACGTTGAGCGTTTAGGCTCCGGTCAGTTTCGTTGGGTATCCAGACTCCGGTTATTACGTTGAACGTTCAGGCTCCGGTCAGTTTCGTTGGGTATCCAGACTCCGGTTTTTATGTTGAGCGTTCAGGCTCCGGTCAGTTTTGTTGGGTATCCAGACTCCGGTTATTACGTTGAGCGTTCAGGCTCCGGTCAGTTTCATTTGGTATCCAGAGTCCGGTTATTACGTTGAGGGTTCAGGCTCCGGTCATTTTTGTTGAGTATCCAGACTCCGGTTATTACGTTGAGCGTTTAGGCTCCAGTCAGTTTCGTTGGTTATCCAGACTCCGGTTTTTACGTTGAGCGTCCAGGCTCCGGTCAGTTTTGTTGGGTATCCGACTCCGGTTATTACGTTGAACGTTTAGGCTCCGGTCAGTTTCGTTGGGTATCCAGACTCCGGTTATTACGTTGAACGTTCAGGCTCTGGTCAGTTTCGTTGGGTATCCAGACTCCGGTTATTACGTTGAGCGTTCAGGCTCCGGTCAGTTTCGTTGGGTATCCAGACTCCGGTTTTTACGTTGAGCGTTCAGGCTCCGGTCAGTTTTGTTGGGTATCCAGACTCCGGTTATTACGTTGAGCGTTCAGGCTCCGGTCAGTTTCATTTGGTATCCAGAGTCCGGTTATTACGTTGAGTGTTCAGGCTCCGGTCATTTTTGTTGAGTATCCAGACTCCGGTTATTACGTTGAGTGTTTAGGCTCCAGTCAGTTTCGTTGGGTATCCAGACTCCGGTTTTTACGTTGAGCGTTCAGGCTCCGGTCAGTTTTGTTGGGTATCCAGACTCCGGTTATTACGTTGAACATTTAGGCTCCGGTCAGTTTCGTTGGGTATCCAGACTCCGGTTATTACGTTGAACGTTCAGGCTCCGGTCAGTTTCGTTGGGTATCCAGACTCCGGTTATTACGTTGATCGTTCAGGCTCAGGTCAGTTTCGTTGAGTATCTAAACTCCAGTTATTACATTGAGCGTTCAAGCTCTGATCATTTTCGTTGAGTATCCAGATTGCAGTAATTACGTTGAACATTCAAGCTCCGGTCAGTTTCGTTGGGTATCCAGACTCCGGTTATTACATTGAGCGTTCAGGCTCCGGTCATTTTCGTTGAGTATCCAGACTCCGGTTATTATGTTGAGCGTTCAGGCTCCATTCAGTTTCGTTGGGTATCCAGACTCCGGTTATTACGTTGAGTGTTCAGGCTCCGGTCAGTTTCGTTTGGTATCCAGACTCCGGTTATTACGTTGAGCGTTTAGGCTCCGGTCAGTTTCGTTGGGTATCCAGACTCCGGTTATTACGTTGAACGTTCAGGCTCCGGTCAGTTTCGTTGGGTATCCAGACTCCGGTTTTTATGTTGAGCGTTCAGGCTCCGGTCAGTTTTGTTGGGTATCCAGACTCCGGTTATTACGTTGAGCGTTCAGGCTCCGGTCAGTTTCATTTGGTATCCAGAGTCCGGTTATTATGTTGAGCGTTCAGGCTCTGGTCATTTTCGTTGAGTATCCAGACTCCGGTTATTACGTTGAGTGTTCAGGCTCCATTCAGTTTCGTTGGGTATCCAGACTCCGGTTATTACGTTGAGCGTTCAGGCTCCGGTCAATTTCGTTTGGTATCCAGACTCCGGTTATTACGTTGAGCGTTTAGGCTCCGGTCAGTTTCGTTGGGTATCCAGACTCCGGTTATTACGTTGAGCGTTCAGGCGCCAGTCAGTTTCGTTGGGTATCTAGACTCCGGTTTTTACGTTGAGCGTTCAGGCTCCGGTCAGTTTTGTTGGGTATCCAGACTCCGGTTATTACGTTGAACGTTCAGGCTCCGGTCAATTTCATTTGGTATCCAGAGTCCGGTTATTACGTTGAGGGTTCAGGCTCCGGTCATTTTCACTGAGTATCCAGACTCCGGTTATTACGTTGAGCGTTCAGGCTCCGGTCAGTTTCATTTGGTATCCAGAGTCCGGTTATTACGTTGAGGGTTCAGGCTCCGGTCATTTTTGTTGAGTATCCAGACTCCGGTTATTACGTTGAGCGTTTAGGCTCCAGTCAGTTTCGTTGGGTATCCAGACTCCGGTTTTTACGTTGAGCGTTCAGGCTCCGGTCAGTTTTGTTGGGTATCCAGACTCCGGTTATTACGTTGAACGTTTAGGCTCCGGTCAGTTTCGTTGGGTATCCAGACTCCGGTTATTACGTTGAACGTTCAGGCTCCGGTCAGTTTCGTTGGGTATCCAGACTCCGGTAATTACGTTGATCGTTCAGGCTCAGATCAGTTTCGTTGAGTATCCAAACTCCAGTTATTACATTGAGCGTTCAAGCTCTGATCATTTTCGTTGAGTATCCAGATTGCAGTAATTACGTTGAACATTCAAGCTCCGGTCAGTTTCGTTGGGTATCCAGACTCCGGTTATTACATTGAGCGTTCAGGCTCCGGTCATTTTCGTTGAGTATCCAGACTCCGGTTATTATGTTGAGCGTTCAGGCTCCATTCAGTTTCGTTGGGTATCCAGACTCCGGTTATTACGTTGAGTGTTCAGGCTCCGGTCAGTTTCGTTTGGTATCCAGACTCCGGTTATTACGTTGAGCGTTTAGGCTCCGGTCAGTTTCGTTGGGTATCCAGACTCCGGTTATTACGTTGAACGTTCAGGCTCCGGTCAGTTTCGTTGGGTATCCAGACTCCGGTTTTTATGTTGAGCGTTCAGGCTCCGGTCAGTTTTGTTGGGTATCCAGACTCCGGTTATTACGTTGAGCGTTCAGGCTCCGGTCAGTTTCATTTGGTATCCAGAGTCCGGTTATTATGTTGAGCATTCAGGCTCTGGTCATTTTCGTTGAGTATCCAGACTCCGGTTATTACGTTGAGCGTTCAGGCTCCATTCAGTTTCGTTGGGTATCCAGACTCCGGTTATTACGTTGAGCGTTCAGGCTCCGGTCAATTTCGTTTGGTATCCAGACTCCGGTTATTACGTTGAGCGTTTAGGCTCCGGTCAGTTTCGTTGGGTATCCAGACTCCGGTTATTACGTTGAGCGTTCAGGCGCCAGTCAGTTTCGTTGGGTATCCAGACTCCGGTTATTACGTTGAACGTTCAGGCTCCGGTCAATTTCATTTGGTATCCAGAGTCCGGTTATTACGTTGAGGGTTCAGGCTCCGGTCATTTTCACTGAGTATCCAGACTCCGGTTATTACGTTGAGCGTTCAGGGTCCGGTCAGTTTCATTTGGTATCCAGAGTCCGGTTATTACGTTGAGGGTTCAGGCTCCGGTCATTTTTGTTGAGTATCCAGACTCTAGTTATTACGTTGAGCATTTAGGCTCCAGTCAGTTTCGTTGGGTATCCAGACTCCGGTTTTTACGTTGAGCGTTCAGGCTCCGGTCAGTTTTGTTGGGTATCCAGACTCCGGTTATTACGTTGAACGTTTAGGCTCCGGTCAGTTTCGTTGGGTATCCAAACTCCGGTTATTACGTTGAACGTTCAGGCTCCGGTCAGTTTCGTTGGGTATCCAGACTCCGGTTATTACGTTGATCGTTCAGGCTCAGATCAGTTTCGTTGAGTATCCAAACTCCAGTTATTACATTGAGCGTTCAAGCTCTGATCATTTTCGTTGAGTATCCAGATTGCAGTAATTACGTTGAACATTCAAGCTCCGGTCAGTTTCGTTGGGTATCCAGACTCCGGTTATTACATTGAGCGTTCAGGCTCCGGTCATTTTCGTTGAGTATCCAGACTCCGGTTATTATGTTGAGCGTTCAGGCTCCATTCAGTTTCGTTGGGTATCCAGACTCCGGTTATTACGTTGAGTGTTCAGGCTCCGGTCAGTTTCGTTTGGTATCCAGACTCCGGTTATTACGTTGAGCGTTTAGGCTCCGGTCAGTTTCGTTGGGTATCCAGACTCCGGTTATTACGTTGAACGTTCAGGCTCCGGTCAGTTTCGTTGGGTATCCAGACTCCGGTTTTTATGTTGAGCGTTCAGGCTCCGGTCAGTTTTGTTGGGTATCCAGACTCCGGTTATTACGTTGAGCGTTCAGGCTCCGGTCAGTTTCATTTGGTATCCAGAGTCCGGTTATTATGTTGAGCGTTCAGGCTCTGGTCATTTTCGTTGAGTATCCAGACTCCGGTTATTACGTTGAGCGTTCAGGCTCCATTCAGTTTCGTTGGGTATCCAGACTCCGGTTATTACGTTGAGCGTTCAGGCTCCGGTCAATTTCGTTTGGTATCCAGACTCCGGTTATTACGTTGAGCGTTTAGGCTCCGGTCAGTTTCGTTGGGTATCCAGACTCCGGTTATTACGTTGAGCGTTCAGGCGCCAGTCAGTTTCGTTGGGTATCCAGACTCCGGTTATTACGTTGAGCGTTCAGGCTCCGGTCAATTTCATTTGGTATCCAGAGTCCGGTTATTACGTTGAGGGTTCAGGCTCCGGTCATTTTCACTGAGTATCCAGACTCCGGTTATTACGTTGAGCGTTCAGGGTCCGGTCAGTTTCATTTGGTATCCAGAGTCCGGTTATTACGTTGAGGGTTCAGGCTCCGGTCATTTTTGTTGAGTATCCAGACTCCAGTTATTACGTTGAGCATTTAGGCTCCAGTCAGTTTCGTTGGGTATCCAGACTCCGGTTTTTACGTTGAGCGTTCAGGCTCCGGTCAGTTTTGTTGGGTATCCAGACTCCGGTTATTACGTTGAACGTTTAGGCTCCGGTCAGTTTCGTTGGGTATCCAAACTCCGGTTATTACGTTGAACGTTCAGGCTCCGGTCAGTTTCGTTGGGTATCCAGACTCCGGTTATTACGTTGATCGTTCAGGCTCAGATCAGTTTCGTTGAGTATCCAAACTCCAGTTATTACATTGAGCGTTCAAGCTCTGATCATTTTCGTTGAGTATCCAGATTGCAGTAATTACGTTGAACATTCAAGCTCCGGTCAGTTTCGTTGGGTATCCAGACTCCGGTTATTACATTGAGCGTTCAGGCTCCGGTCATTTTCGTTGAGTATCCAGACTCCGGTTATTATGTTGAGCGTTCAGGCTCCATTCAGTTTCGTTGGGTATCCAGAGTCCGGTTATTACGTTGAGTGTTCAGGCTCCGGTCAGTTTCGTTTGGTATCCAGACTCCGGTTATTACGTTGAGCGTTTAGGCTCCGGTCAGTTTCGTTGGGTATCCAGACTCCGGTTATTACGTTGAACGTTCAGGCTCCGGTCAGTTTCGTTGGGTATCCAGACTCCGGTTTTTATGTTGAGCGTTCAGGCTCCGGTTAGTTTTGTTGGGTATCCAGACTCCGGTTATTACGTTGAGCGTTCACGCTCCGGTCAGTTTCATTTGGTATCCAGAGTCCGGTTATTATGTTGAGCGTTCAGGCTCTGGTCATTTTCGTTGAGTATCCAGACTCCGGTTATTACCTTGAGCGTTCAGGCTCCATTCAGTTTCGTTGGGTATCCAGACTCTGGTTATTACGTTGAGCGTTCAGGCTCCGGTCAATTTCGTTTGGTATCCAGACTCCGGTTATTACGTTGAGCGTTTAGGCTCCGGTCAGTTTCGTTGGGTATCCAGACTCCGGTTATTACGTTGAGCGTTCAGGCGCCAGTCAGTTTCGTTGGGTATCTAGACTCCGGTTTTTACGTTGAGCGTTCAGGCTCCGGTCAGTTTTGTTGGGTATCCAGACTCCGGTTATTACGTTGAACGTTCAGGCTCCGGTCAATTTCATTTGGTATCCAGAGTCCGGTTATTACGTTGAGGGTTCAGGCTCCGGTCATTTTCACTGAGTATCCAGACTCCGGTTATTACGTTGAGCGTTCAGGCTCCGGTCAGTTTCATTTGGTATCCAGAGTCCGGTTATTACGTTGAGGGTTCATGCTCCGGTCATTTTTGTTGAGTATCCAGACTCCGGTTATTACGTTGAGCGTTTAGGCTCCAGTCAGTTTCGTTGGGTATCCAGACTCCGGTTTTTACGTTGAGCGTTCAGGCTCCGGTCAGTTTTGTTGGGTATCCAGACTCCGGTTATTACGTTGAACGTTTAGGCTCCGGTCAGTTTCGTTGGGTATCCAGACTCCGGTTATTACGTTGAGCGTTCAGGCGCCAGTCAGTTTCGTTGGGTATCCAGACTCCGGTTATTACGTTGAACGTTCAGGCTCCGGTCAATTTCATTTGGTATCCAGAGTCCGGTTATTACGTTGAGGGTTCAGGCTCCGGTCATTTTCACTGAGTATCCAGACTCCGGTTATTACGTTGAGCGTTCAGGGTCCGGTCAGTTTCATTTGGTATCCAGAGTCCGGTTATTACGTTGAGGGTTCAGGCTCCGGTCATTTTTGTTGAGTATCCAGACTCCAGTTATTACGTTGAGCATTTAGGCTCCAGTCAGTTTCGTTGGGTATCCAGACTCCGGTTTTTACGTTGAGCGTTCAGGCTCCGGTCAGTTTTGTTGGGTATCCAGACTCCGGTTATTACGTTGAACGTTTAGGCTCCGGTCAGTTTCGTTGGGTATCCAAACTCCGGTTATTACGTTGAACGTTCAGGCTCCGGTCAGTTTCGTTGGGTATCCAGACTCCGGTTATTACGTTGATCGTTCAGGCTCAGATCAGTTTCGTTGAGTATCCAAACTCCAGTTATTACATTGAGCGTTCAAGCTCTGATCATTTTCGTTGAGTATCCAGATTGCAGTAATTACGTTGAACATTCAAGCTCCGGTCAGTTTCGTTGGGTATCCAGACTCCGGTTATTACATTGAGCGTTCAGGCTCCGGTCATTTTCGTTGAGTATCCAGACTCCGGTTATTATGTTGAGCGTTCAGGCTCCATTCAGTTTCGTTGGGTATCCAGACTCCGGTTATTACGTTGAGTGTTCAGGCTCCGGTCAGTTTCGTTTGGTATCCAGACTCCGGTTATTACGTTGAGCGTTTAGGCTCCGGTCAGTTTCGTTGGGTATCCAGACTCCGGTTATTACGTTGAACGTTCAGGCTCCGGTCAGTTTCGTTGGGTATCCAGACTCCGGTTTTTATGTTGAGCGTTCAGGCTCCGGTTAGTTTTGTTGGGTATCCAGACTCCGGTTATTACGTTGAGCGTTCACGCTCCGGTCAGTTTCATTTGGTATCCAGAGTCCGGTTATTATGTTGAGCGTTCAGGCTCTGGTCATTTTCGTTGAGTATCCAGACTCCGGTTATTACCTTGAGCGTTCAGGCTCCATTCAGTTTCGTTGGGTATCCAGACTCTGGTTATTACGTTGAGCGTTCAGGCTCCGGTCAATTTCGTTTGGTATCCAGACTCCGGTTATTACGTTGAGCGTTTAGGCTCCGGTCAGTTTCGTTGGGTATCCAGACTCCGGTTATTACGTTGAGCGTTCAGGCGCCAGTCAGTTTCGTTGGGTATCTAGACTCCGGTTTTTACGTTGAGCGTTCAGGCTCCGGTCAGTTTTGTTGGGTATCCAGACTCCGGTTATTACGTTGAACGTTCAGGCTCCGGTCAATTTCATTTGGTATCCAGAGTCCGGTTATTACGTTGAGGGTTCAGGCTCCGGTCATTTTCACTGAGTATCCAGACTCCGGTTATTACGTTGAGCGTTCAGGCTCCGGTCAGTTTCATTTGGTATCCAGAGTCCGGTTATTACGTTGAGGGTTCAGGCTCCGGTCATTTTTGTTGAGTATCCAGACTCCGGTTATTACGTTGAGCGTTTAGGCTCCAGTCAGTTTCGTTGGGTATCCAGACTCCGGTTTTTACGTTGAGCGTTCAGGCTCCGGTCAGTTTTGTTGGGTATCCAGACTCCGGTTATTACGTTGAACGTTTAGGCTCCGGTCAGTTTCGTTGGGTATCCAGACTCCGGTTATTACGTTGAGCGTTCAGGCGCCAGTCAGTTTCGTTGGGTATCCAGACTCCGGTTATTACGTTGAACGTTCAGGCTCCGGTCAATTTCATTTGGTATCCAGAGTCCGGTTATTACGTTGAGGGTTCAGGCTCCGGTCATTTTCACTGAGTATCCAGACTCCGGTTATTACGTTGAGCGTTCAGGGTCCGGTCAGTTTCATTTGGTATCCAGAGTCCGGTTATTACGTTGAGGGTTCAGGCTCCGGTCATTTTTGTTGAGTATCCAGACTCCAGTTATTACGTTGAGCATTTAGGCTCCAGTCAGTTTCGTTGGGTATCCAGACTCCGGTTTTTACGTTGAGCGTTCAGGCTCCGGTCAGTTTTGTTGGGTATCCAGACTCCGGTTATTACGTTGAACGTTTAGGCTCCGGTCAGTTTCGTTGGGTATCCAAACTCCGGTTATTACGTTGAACGTTCAGGCTCCGGTCAGTTTCGTTGGGTATCCAGACTCCGGTTATTACGTTGATCGTTCAGGCTCAGATCAGTTTCGTTGAGTATCCAAACTCCAGTTATTACATTGAGCGTTCAAGCTCTGATCATTTTCGTTGAGTATCCAGATTGCAGTAATTACGTTGAACATTCAAGCTCCGGTCAGTTTCGTTGGGTATCCAGACTCCGGTTATTACATTGAGCGTTCAGGCTCCGGTCATTTTCGTTGAGTATCCAGACTCCGGTTATTATGTTGAGCGTTCAGGCTCCATTCAGTTTCGTTGGGTATCCAGACTCCGGTTATTACGTTGAGTGTTCAGGCTCCGGTCAGTTTCGTTTGGTATCCAGACTCCGGTTATTACGTTGAGCGTTTAGGCTCCGGTCAGTTTCGTTGGGTATCCAGACTCCGGTTATTACGTTGAACGTTCAGGCTCCGGTCAGTTTCGTTGGGTATCCAGACTCCGGTTTTTATGTTGAGCGTTCAGGCTCCGGTCAGTTTTGTTGGGTATCTAGACTCCGGTTATTACGTTGAGCGTTCAGGCTCCGGTCAGTTTCATTTGGTATCCAGAGTCCGGTTATTATGTTGAGCGTTCAGGCTCTGGTCATTTTCGTTGAGTATCCAGACTCCGGTTATTACGTTGAGCGTTCAGGCTCCATTCAGTTTCGTTGGGTATCCAGACTCCGGTTATTACGTTGAGCGTTCAGGCTCCGGTCAATTTCGTTTGGTATCCAGACTCCGGTTATTACGTTGAGCGTTTAGGCTCCGGTCAGTTTCGTTGGGTATCCAGACTCCGGTTATTACGTTGAGCGTTCAGGCGCCAGTCAGTTTCGTTGGGTATCCAGACTCCGGTTATTACGTTGAGCGTTCAGGCTCCGGTCAATTTCATTTGGTATCCAGAGTCCGGTTATTACGTTGAGGGTTCAGGCTCCGGTCATTTTCACTGAGTATCCAGACTCCGGTTATTACGTTGAGCGTTCAGGGTCCGGTCAGTTTCATTTGGTATCCAGAGTCCGGTTATTACGTTGAGGGTTCAGGCTCCGGTCATTTTTGTTGAGTATCCAGACTCCAGTTATTACGTTGAGCATTTAGGCTCCAGTCAGTTTCGTTGGGTATCCAGACTCCGGTTTTTACGTTGAGCGTTCAGGCTCCGGTCAGTTTTGTTGGGTATCCAGACTCCGGTTATTACGTTGAACGTTTAGGCTCCGGTCAGTTTCGTTGGGTATCCAAACTCCGGTTATTACGTTGAACGTTCAGGCTCCGGTCAGTTTCGTTGGGTATCCAGACTCCGGTTATTACGTTGATCGTTCAGGCTCAGATCAGTTTCGTTGAGTATCCAAACTCCAGTTATTACATTGAGCGTTCAAGCTCTGATCATTTTCGTTGAGTATCCAGATTGCAGTAATTACGTTGAACATTCAAGCTCCGGTCAGTTTCGTTGGGTATCCAGACTCCGGTTATTACATTGAGCGTTCAGGCTCCGGTCATTTTCGTTGAGTATCCAGACTCCGGTTATTATGTTGAGCGTTCAGGCTCCATTCAGTTTCGTTGGGTATCCAGACTCCGGTTATTACGTTGAGTGTTCAGGCTCCGGTCAGTTTCGTTTGGTATCCAGACTCCGGTTATTACGTTGAGCGTTTAGGCTCCGGTCAGTTTCGTTGGGTATCCAGACTCCGGTTATTACGTTGAACGTTCAGGCTCCGGTCAGTTTCGTTGGGTATCCAGACTCCGGTTTTTATGTTGAGCGTTCAGGCTCCGGTTAGTTTTGTTGGGTATCCAGACTCCGGTTATTACGTTGAGCGTTCACGCTCCGGTCAGTTTCATTTGGTATCCAGAGTCCGGTTATTATGTTGAGCGTTCAGGCTCTGGTCATTTTCGTTGAGTATCCAGACTCCGGTTATTACCTTGAGCGTTCAGGCTCCATTCAGTTTCGTTGGGTATCCAGACTCTGGTTATTACGTTGAGCGTTCAGGCTCCGGTCAATTTCGTTTGGTATCCAGACTCCGGTTATTACGTTGAGCGTTTAGGCTCCGGTCAGTTTCGTTGGGTATCCAGACTCCGGTTATTACGTTGAGCGTTCAGGCGCCAGTCAGTTTCGTTGGGTATCTAGACTCCGGTTTTTACGTTGAGCGTTCAGGCTCCGGTCAGTTTTGTTGGGTATCCAGACTCCGGTTATTACGTTGAACGTTCAGGCTCCGGTCAATTTCATTTGGTATCCAGAGTCCGGTTATTACGTTGAGGGTTCAGGCTCCGGTCATTTTCACTGAGTATCCAGACTCCGGTTATTACGTTGAGCGTTCAGGCTCCGGTCAGTTTCATTTGGTATCCAGAGTCCGGTTATTACGTTGAGGGTTCAGGCTCCGGTCATTTTTGTTGAGTATCCAGACTCCGGTTATTACGTTGAGCGTTTAGGCTCCAGTCAGTTTCGTTGGGTATCCAGACTCCGGTTTTTACGTTGAGCGTTCAGGCTCCGGTCAGTTTTGTTGGGTATCCAGACTCCGGTTATTACGTTGAACGTTTAGGCTCCGGTCAGTTTCGTTGGGTATCCAGACTCCGGTTATTACGTTGAACGTTCAGGCTCCGGTCAGTTTCGTTGGGTATCCAGACTCCGGTTATTATGTTGATCGTTCAGGCTCAGGTCAGTTTCGTTGAGTATCCAAACTCCAGTTATTACATTGAGTGTTCAAGCTCTGATCATTTTCGTTGAGTATCCAGATTGCAGTAATTACGTTGAACATTCAAGCTCCGGTCAGTTTCGTTGGGTATCCAGACTCCGGTTATTACATTGAGCGTTCAGGCTCCGGTCATTTTCGTTGAGTATCCAGACTCCGGTTATGATGTTGAGCGTTCAGGCTCCATTCAGTTTCGTTGGATATCCAGACTCCGGTTATTACGTTGAGTGTTCAGGCTCCGGTCAGTTTCGTTTGGTATCCAGACTCCGGTTATTATGTTGAGCGTTTAGGCTCCGGTCAGTTTCGTTGGGTATCCAGACTCCGGTTATTACGTTGAACGTTCAGGCTCCGGTCAGTTTCGTTGGGTATCCAGACTCCGGTTTTTATGTTGAGCGTTCAGGCTCCGGTCAGTTTTGTTGGGTATCCAGACTCCGGTTATTACGTTGAGCGTTCAGGCTCCGGTCAGTTTCATTTGGTATCCAGAGTCCGGTTATTATGTTGAGCGTTCAGGCTCTGTTCATTTTCGTTGAGTATCCAGACTCCGGTTATTACGTTGAGCGTTCAGGCTCCATTCAGTTTCGTTGGGTATCCAGACTCCGGTTATTACGTTGAGCGTTCAGGCTCCGGTCAATTTCGTTTGGTATCTAGACTCCGGTTATTACGTTGAGAGTTTAGGCTCCGGTCAGTTTCGTTGGGTATCCAGACTCCGGTTATTACGTTGAGCGTTCAGGCGCCAGTCAGTTTCGTTGGGTATCTAGACTCCGGTTTTTACGTTGAGCGTTCAGGCTCCGGTCAGTTTTGTTGGGTATCCAGACTCCGGTTATTACGTAGAACGTTCAGGCTCCGGTCAATTTCATTTGGTATCCAGAGTCCGGTTATTACGTTGAGGGTTCAGGCTCCGGTCATTTTTGTTGAGTATCCAGACTCCGGTTATTACGTTGAGCGTTCAGGCTCCGGTCAGTTTCATTAGGTATCCAGAGTCCGGTTATTACGTTGAGGGTTCAGGCTCCGGTCATTTTTGTTGAGTATCCAGACTCCGGTTATTACGTTGAGCGTTTAGGCTCCAGTCAGTTTCGTTGGGTATCCAGACTCCGGTTTTTACGTTGAGCGTTCAGGCTCCGGTCAGTTTTGTTGGGTATCCAGACTCCGGTTATTACGTTGAACGTTTAGGCTCCGGTCAGTTTCGTTGGGTATCTAGACTCCGGTTATTACGTTGAACGTTTAGGCTCCGGTCAGTTTCGTTGGGTATCCAGACTCCGGTTATTACGTTGATCGTTCAGGCTCAGGTCAGTTTCGTTGAGTATCCAAACTCCAGTTATTACATTGAGCGTTCAAGCTCTGATCATTTTCGTTGAGTATCCAGATTGCAGTAATTACGTTGAACATTCAAGCTCCGGTCAGTTTCGTTGGGTATCCAAACTCCGGTTATTACATTGAGCGTTCAGGCTCCGGTCATTTTCGTTGAGTATCCAGACTCCGGTTATTATGTTGAGCGTTCAGGCTCCATTCAGTTTCGTTGGGTATCCAGACTCCGGTTATTACGTTGAGTGTTCAGGCTCCGGTCAGTTTCGTTTGGTATCCAGACTCCGGTTATTACGTTGAGCGTTTAGGCTCCGGTCAGTTTCGTTGGGTATCCAGACTCCGGTTATTACGTTGAGCGTTCAGGCTCCGGTCAATTTCGTTGGGTATCCATACTCCGGTTTTTACCTTGAGCGTTCAGGCTCCGGTCAGTTTTGTTGGGTATCCAGACTCCGGTTATTACGTTGAGCGTTCAGGCTCCGGTCAGTTTCATTTGGTATCCAGAGTCCGGTTATTACGTTGAGGGTTCAGGCTCCGGTCATTTTTGTTGAGTATCCAGACTCCGGTTATTGCGTTGAGCGTTTATGCTCCAGTCAGTTTCGTTGGTTATCCAGACTCCGGTTTTTACGTTGAGCGTTCAGGCTCCGGTCAGTTTTGTTGGGTATCCAGACTCCGGTTATTACGTTGAACGTTTAGGCTCCGGTCAGTTTCGTTGGGTATCCAGACTCCGGTTATTACGTTGAACGTTCAGGCTCTGGTCAGTTTCGTTGGGTATCCAGACTCCGGTTATTACGTTGAGCGTTCAGGCTCCGGTCAGTTTCGTTGGGTATCCAGACTCCGGTTTTTACATTGAGCGTTCAGGCTCCGGTCAGTTTTGTTGGGTATCCAGACTCCGGTTATTACGTTGAGCGTTCAGGCTCCGGTCAGTTTCATTTGGTATCCAGAGTCCGGTTATTACGTTGAGTGTTCAGGCTCCGGTCATTTTTGTTGAGTATCCAGACTCCGGTTATTACGTTGAGCGTTTAGGCTCCAGTCAGTTTCGTTGGGTATCCAGACTCCGGTTTTTACGTTGAGCGTTCAGGCTCCGGTCAGTTTTGTTGGGTATCTAGACTCCGGTTATTACGTTGAACGTTTAGGCTCCGGTCAGTTTCGTTGGGTATCCAGACTCCGGTTATTACGTTGAACGTTCTGGCTCCGGTCAGTTTCGTTTGGTATCCAAACTCCAGTTATTACATTGAGCGTTCAAGCTCTGATCATTTTCGTTGAGTATCCAGATTGGAGTAATTACGTTGAACATTCAAGCTCCGGTCAGTTTCGTTGGGTATCCAGACTCCGGTTATTACATTGAGCGTTCAGGCTCCGGTCATTTTCGTTGAGTATCCAGACTCCGGTTATTATGTTGAGCGTTCAGGCTCCATTCAGTTTCGTTGGGTATCCAGACTCCGGTTATTACTTTGAGTGTTCAGGCTCCGGTCAGTTTCGTTTGGTATCCAGACTCCGGTTATTACGTTGAGCGTTTAGGCTCCGGTCAGTTTCGTTGGGTATCCAGACTCCGGTTATTACGTTGAACGTTCAGGCTCCGGTCAGTTTCGTTGGGTATCCAGACTCCGGTTTTTATGTTGAGCGTTCAGGCTCCGGTCAGTTTTGTTGGGTATCCAGACTCCGGTTATTACGTTGAGCGTTCAGGCTCCGGTCAGTTTCATTTGGTATCCAGAGTCCGGTTATTATGTTGAGCGTTCAGGCTCTGGTCATTTTCGTTGAGTATCCAGACTCCGGTTATTACGTTGAGCGTTCAGGCTCCATTCAGTTTCGTTGGGTATCCAGACTCCGGTTATTACGTTGAGCGTTCAGGCTCCGGTCAATTTCGTTTGGTATCTAGACTCCGGTTATTTCGTTGAGCGTTTAGGCTCCGGTCAGTTTCGTTGGGTATCCAGACTCCGGTTATTACGTTGAGCGTTCAGGCGCCAGTCACTTTCGTTGGGTATCTAGACTCCGGTTTTTACGTTGAGCGTTCAGGCTCCGGTCAGTTTTGTTGGGTATCCAGACTCCGGTTATTACGTTGAACGTTCAGGCTCCGGTCAATTTCATTTGGTATCCAGAGTCCGGTTATTACGTTGAGGGTTCAGGCTCCGGTCATTTTCACTGAGTATCCAGACTCCGGTTATTACGTTGAGCGTTCAGGGTCCGGTCAGTTTCATTTGGTATCCAGAGTCCGGTTATTACGTTGAGGGTTCAGGCTCCGGTCATTTTTGTTGAGTATCCAGACTCCGGTTATTACGTTGAGCGTTTAGGCTCCAGTCAGTTTCGTTGGGTATCCAGACTCCGGTTTTTACGTTGAGCGTTCAGGCTCCGGTCAGTTTTGTTGGGTATCCAGACTCCGGTTATTACGTTGAACGTTTAGGCTCCGGTCAGTTTCGTTGGGTATCCAGACTCCGGTTATTACGTTGAACGTTCAGGCTCCGGTCAGTTTCGTTGGGTATCCAGACTCTGGTTATTACGTTGATCGTTCAGGCTCAGATCAGTTTCGTTGAGTATCCAAACTCCAGTTATTACATTGAGCGTTCAAGCTCTGATCATTTTCGTTGACTATCCAGATTGCAGTAATTACGTTGAACATTCAAGCTCCGGTCAGTTTCGTTGGGTATCCAGACTCCGGTTATTACATTGAGCGTTCAGGCTCCGGTCATTTTCGTTGAGTATCCAGACTCCGGTTATTATGTTGAGCGTTCAGGCTCCATTCAGTTTCGTTGGGTATCCAGACTCCGGTTATTACGTTGAGTGTTCAGGCTCCGGTCAGTTTCGTTTGGTATCCAGCCTCCGGTTATTACGTTGAGCGTTTAGGCTCCGGTCAGTTTCGTTGGGTATCCAGACTCCGGTTATTACGTTGAACGTTCAGGCTCCGGTCAGTTTCGTTGGGTATCCAGACTCCGGTTTTTATGTTGAGCATTCAGGCTCAGGTCAGTTTTGTTGGGTATCCAGACTCCGGTTATTACGTTGAGCGTTCAGGCTCCGGTCAGTTTCATTTGGTATCCAGATTCCGGTTATTACGTTGAGCGTTCAGGCTCTGGTCATTTTCGTTGAGTATCCAGACTCCGGTTATTACGTTGAGCGTTCAGGCTCCATTCAGTTTCGTTAGGTATCCAGACTCCGGTTATTACGTTGAGCGTTCAGGCTCCGGTCAATTTCGTTGGGTATCCAGACTCCGGTTATTATGTTGAGCGTTTAGGCTCCGGTCAGTTTCGTTGGGTATCCAGACTCCGGTTATTACGTTGAGCGTTCAGGCTCCGGTCATTTTTGTTGAGTATCCAGACTCCAGTTATTACGTTGAGCGTTTAGGCTCCAGTCAGTTTCGTTGGGTATCCAGACTCCGGTTTTTACGTTGAGCGTTCAGGCTCCGGTCAGTTTTGTTGGGTATCTAGACTCCGGTTATTACGTTGAACGTTTAGGCTCCGGTCAGTTTCGTTGGGTATCCAGACTCCGGTTATTACGTTGAACGTTCTGGCTCCGGTCAGTTTCGTTTGGTATCCAAACTCCAGTTATTACATTGAGCGTTCAAGCTCTGATCATTTTCGTTGAGTATCCAGATTGGAGTAATTACGTTGAACATTCAAGCTCCGGTCAGTTTCGTTGGGTATCCAGACTCCGGTTATTACATTGAGCGTTCAGGCTCCGGTCATTTTCGTTGAGTATCCAGACTCCGGTTATTATGTTGAGCGTTCAGGCTCCATTCAGTTTCGTTGGGTATCCAGACTCCGGTTATTACTTTGAGTGTTCAGGCTCCGGTCAGTTTCGTTTGGTATCCAGACTCCGGTTATTACGTTGAGCGTTTAGGCTCCGGTCAGTTTCGTTGGGTATCCAGACTCCGGTTATTACGTTGAACGTTCAGGCTCCGGTCAGTTTCGTTGGGTATCCAGACTCCGGTTTTTATGTTGAGCGTTCAGGCTCCGGTCAGTTTTGTTGGGTATCCAGACTCCGGTTATTACGTTGAGCGTTCAGGCTCCGGTCAGTTTCATTTGGTATCCAGAGTCCGGTTATTATGTTGAGCGTTCAGGCTCTGGTCATTTTCGTTGAGTATCCAGACTCCGGTTATTACGTTGAGCGTTCAGGCTCCATTCAGTTTCGTTGGGTATCCAGACTCCGGTTATTACGTTGAGCGTTCAGGCTCCGGTCAATTTCGTTTGGTATCTAGACTCCGGTTATTTCGTTGAGCGTTTAGGCTCCGGTCAGTTTCGTTGGGTATCCAGACTCCGGTTATTACGTTGAGCGTTCAGGCGCCAGTCACTTTCGTTGGGTATCTAGACTCCGGTTTTTACGTTGAGCGTTCAGGCTCCGGTCAGTTTTGTTGGGTATCCAGACTCCGGTTATTACGTTGAACGTTCAGGCTCCGGTCAATTTCATTTGGTATCCAGAGTCCGGTTATTACGTTGAGGGTTCAGGCTCCGGTCATTTTCACTGAGTATCCAGACTCCGGTTATTACGTTGAGCGTTCAGGGTCCGGTCAGTTTCATTTGGTATCCAGAGTCCGGTTATTACGTTGAGGGTTCAGGCTCCGGTCATTTTTGTTGAGTATCCAGACTCCGGTTATTACGTTGAGCGTTTAGGCTCCAGTCAGTTTCGTTGGGTATCCAGACTCCGGTTTTTACGTTGAGCGTTCAGGCTCCGGTCAGTTTTGTTGGGTATCCAGACTCCGGTTATTACGTTGAACGTTTAGGCTCCGGTCAGTTTCGTTGGGTATCCAGACTCCGGTTATTACGTTGAACGTTCAGGCTCCGGTCAGTTTCGTTGGGTATCCAGACTCTGGTTATTACGTTGATCGTTCAGGCTCAGATCAGTTTCGTTGAGTATCCAAACTCCAGTTATTACATTGAGCGTTCAAGCTCTGATCATTTTCGTTGACTATCCAGATTGCAGTAATTACGTTGAACATTCAAGCTCCGGTCAGTTTCGTTGGGTATCCAGACTCCGGTTATTACATTGAGCGTTCAGGCTCCGGTCATTTTCGTTGAGTATCCAGACTCCGGTTATTATGTTGAGCGTTCAGGCTCCAGTCAGTTTCGTTGGGTATCCAGACTCCGGTTATTACGTTGAGTGTTCAGGCTCCGGTCAGTTTCGTTTGGTATCCAGCCTCCGGTTATTACGTTGAGCGTTTAGGCTCCGGTCAGTTTCGTTGGGTATCCAGACTCCGGTTATTACGTTGAACGTTCAGGCTCCGGTCAGTTTCGTTGGGTATCCAGACTCCGGTTTTTATGTTGAGCATTCAGGCTCAGGTCAGTTTTGTTGGGTATCCAGACTCCGGTTATTACGTTGAGCGTTCAGGCTCCGGTCAGTTTCATTTGGTATCCAGATTCCGGTTATTACGTTGAGCGTTCAGGCTCTGGTCATTTTCGTTGAGTATCCAGACTCCGGTTATTACGTTGAGCGTTCAGGCTCCATTCAGTTTCGTTAGGTATCCAGACTCCGGTTATTACGTTGAGCGTTCAGGCTCCGGTCAATTTCGTTGGGTATCCAGACTCCGGTTATTATGTTGAGCGTTTAGGCTCCGGTCAGTTTCGTTGGGTATCCAGACTCCGGTTATTACGTTGAGCGTTCAGGCGCCAGTCAGTTTCGTTGGGTATCTAGACTCTGGTTTTTACGTTGAGCGTTCAGGCTCCGGTCAGTTTTGTTGGGTATCCATACTCCGGTTATTACGTTGAACGTTCAGGCTCCGGTCAATTTCATTTGGTATCCAGAGTCCGGTTATTACGTTGAGGGTTCAGGCTCCGGTCATTTTCACTGAGTATCCAGACTCCGGTTATTACGTTGAGCGTTCAGGCTCCGGTCAGTTTCATTTGGTATCCAGAGTCCGGTTATTACGTTGAGGGTTCAGGCTCCGGTCATTTTTGTTGAGTATCCAGACTCCGGTTATTACGTTGAGCGTTTAGGCTCCAGTCAGTTTCGTTGGGTATCCAGACTCCGGTTTTTACGTTGAGCGTTCAGGCTCCGGTCAGTTTTGTTGGGTATCCAGACTCCGGTTATTACGTTGAACGTTTAGGCTCCGGTCAGTTTCGTTGGGTATCCAGACTCCGGTTATTACTTTGATCGTTCAGGCTCAGGTCAGTTTCGTTGAGTATCCAAACTCCAGTTATTACATTGAGCGTTCAAGCTCTGATCATTTTTGTTGAGTATCCAGATTGCAGTAATTACGTTGAACATTCAAGCTCCGGTCAGTTTCGTTGGGTATCCAGACTCCGGTTATTACATTGAGCGTTCAGGCTCCGGTCATTTTCGTTGAGTATCCAGACTCCGGTTATTATGTTGAGCGTTCAGGCTCCATTCAGTTTCGTTGGGTATCCAGACTCCGGTTATTACGTTGAGTGTTCAGGCTCCGGTCAGTTTCGTTTGGTATCCAGACTCCGGTTATTACGTTGAGCGTTTAGGCTCCGGTCAGTTTCGTTGGGTATCCAGACTCCGGTTATTACGTTGAACGTTCAGGCTCCGGTCAGTTTCGTTGGGTATCCAGACTCCGGTTTTTATGTTGAGCGTTCAGGCTCCGGTCAGTTTTGTTGGGTATCCAGACTCCGGTTATTACGTTGAGCGTTCAGGCTCCGGTCAGTTTCATTTGGTATCCAGAGTCCGGTTATTATGTTGAGCGTTCAGGCTCTGGTCATTTTCGTTGAGTATCCAGACTCCGGTTATTACGTTGAGCGTTCAGGCTCCATTCAGTTTCGTTGGGTATCCAGACTCCGGTTATTACGTTGAGCGTTCAGGCTCCGGTCAATTTCGTTTGGTATCTAGACTCCGGTTATTACGTTGAGCGTTTAGGCTCCGGTCAGTTTCGTTTGGTATCCAGACTCCGGTTATTACGTTGAGCGTTCAGGCGCCAGTCAGTTTCGTTGGGTATCTAGACTCCGGTTTTTACGTTGAGCGTTCAGGCTCCGGTCAGTTTTGTTGGGTATCCAGACTCCGGTTATTACGTTGAACGTTCAGGCTCCGGTCAATTTCATTTGGTATCCAGAGTCCGGTTATTACGTTGAGGGTTCAGGCTCCGGTCATTTTCACTGAGTATCCAGACTCCGGTTATTACGTTGAGCGTTCAGGGTCCGGTCAGTTTCATTTGGTATCCAGAGTCCGGTTATTACGTTGAGGGTTCAGGCTCCGGTCATTTTTGTTGAGTATCCAGACTCCGGTTATTACGTTGAAGTTTAGGCTCCAGTCAGTTTCGTTGGGTATCCAGACTCCGGTTTTTACGTTGAGCGTTCAGGCTCCGGTCAGTTTTGTTGGGTATCCAGACTCCGGTTATTACGTTGAACGTTTAGGCTCCGGTCAGTTTCGTTGGGTATCCAGACTCCGGTTATTACGTTGATCGTTCAGGCTCAGATCAGTTTCGTTGAGTATCCAAACTCCAGTTATTACATTGAGCGTTCAAGCTCTGATCATTTTCGTTGAGTATCCAGATTGCAGTAATTACGTTGAACATTCAAGCTCCGGTCAGTTTCGTTGGGTATCCAGACTCCGGTTATTACATTGAGCGTTCAGGCTCCGGTCATTTTCGTTGAGTATCCAGACTCCGGTTATTATGTTGAGCGTTCAGGCTCCGGTCAGTTTCGTTTGGTATCCAGCCTCCGGTTATTACGTTGAGCGTTTAGGCTCCGGTCAGTTTCGTTGGGTATCCAGACTCCGGTTATTACGTTGAACGTTCAGGCTCCGGTCAGTTTCGTTGGGTATCCAGACTCCGGTTTTTATGTTGAGCATTCAGGCTCAGGTCAGTTTTGTTGGGTATCCAGACTCCGGTTATTACGTTGAGCGTTCAGGCTCCGGTCAGTTTCATTTGGTATCCAGATTCCGGTTATTACGTTGAGCGTTCAGGCTCTGGTCATTTTCGTTGAGTATCCAGACTCCGGTTATTACGTTGAGCGTTCAGGCTCCATTCAGTTTCGTTGGGTATCCAGACTCCGGTTATTACGTTGAGCGTTCAGGCTCCGGTCAATTTCGTTGGGTATCCAGACTCCGGTTATTACGTTGAGCGTTTAGGCTCCGGTCAGTTTCGTTGGGTATCCAGACTCCGGTTATTACGTTGAGCGTTCAGGCGCCAGTCAGTTTCGTTGGGTATCTAGACTCCGGTTTTTATGTTGAGCGTTCAGGCTCCGGTCAGTTTTGTTGGGTATCCATACTCCGGTTATTACGTTGAACGTTCAGGCTCCGGTCAATTTCATTTGGTATCCAGAGTCCGGTTATTACGTTGAGGGTTCAGGCTCCGGTCATTTTCACTGAGTATCCAGACTCCGGTTATTACGTTGAGCGTTCAGGCTCCGGTCAGTTTCATTTGGTATCCAGAGTCCGGTTATTACGTTGAGGGTTCAGGCTCCGGTCATTTTTGTTGAGTATCCAGACTCCGGTTATTACGTTGAGCGTTTAGGCTCCAGTCAGTTTCGTTGGGTATCCAGACTCCGGTTTTTACGTTGAGCGTTCAGGCTCCGGTCAGTTTTGTTGGGTATCCAGACTCCGGTTATTACGTTGAACGTTTAGGCTCCGGTCAGTTTCGTTGGGTATCCAGACTCCGGTTATTACGCTGAACGTTCAGGCTCCGGTCAGTTTCGTTGGGTATCCAGACTCCGGTTATTACGTTGATCGTTCAGGCTCAGGTCAGTTTCGTTGAGTATACAAACTCCAGTTATTACATTGAGCGTTCAAGCTCTGATCATTTTTGTTGAGTATCCAGATTGCAGTAATTACGTTGAACATTCAAGCTCCGGTCAGTTTCGTTGGGTATCCAGACTCCGGTTATTACATTGAGCGTTCAGGCTCCGGTCATTTTCGTTGAGTATCCAGACTCCGGTTATTATGTTGAGCGTTCAGGCTCCATTCAGTTTCGTTGGGTATCCAGACTCCGGTTATTACGTTGAGTGTTCAGGCTCCGGTCAGTTTCGTTTGGTATCCAGACTCCGGTTATTACGTTGAGCGTTTAGGCTCCGGTCAGTTTCGTTGGGTATCCAGACTCCGGTTATTACGTTGAACGTTCAGGCTCCGGTCAGTTTCGTTGGGTATCCAGACTCCGGTTTTTATGTTGAGCGTTCAGGCTCCGGTCAGTTTTGTTGGGTATCCAGACTCCGGTTATTACGTTGAGCGTTCAGGCTCCGGTCAGTTTCATTTGGTATCCAGAGTCCGGTTATTATGTTGAGCGTTCAGGCTCTGGTCATTTTCGTTGAGTATCCAGACTCCGGTTATTACGTTGAGCGTTCAGGCTCCATTCAGTTTCGTTGGGTATCCAGACTCCGGTTATTACGTTGAGCGTTCATGCTCCGGTCAATTTCGTTTGATATCTAGACTCCGGTTATTACGTTGAGCGTTTAGGCTCCGGTCAGTTTCGTTGGGTATCCAGACTCCGGTTATTACGTTGAGCGTTCAGGCGCCAGTCAGTTTCGTTGGGTATCTAGACTCCGGTTTTTACGTTGAGCGTTCAGGCTCCGGTCAGTTTTGTTGGGTATCCAGACTCCGGTTATTACGTTGAACGTTCAGGCTCCGGTCAATTTCATTTGGTATCCAGAGTCCGGTTATTACGTTGAGGGTTCAGGCTCCGGTCATTTTCACTGAGTATCCAGACTCCGGTTATTACGTTGAGCGTTCAGGGTCCGGTCAGTTTCATTTGGTATCCAGAGTCCGGTTATTACGTTGAGGGTTCAGGCTCCGGTCATTTTTGTTGAGTATCCAGACTCCGGTTATTACGTTGAGCGTTTAGGCTCCAGTCAGTTTCGTTGGTTATCCAGACTCCGGTTTTTACGTTGAGCGTTCAGGCTCCGGTCAGTTTTGTTGGGTATCCAGACTCCGGTTATTACGTTGAACGTTTAGGCTCCGGTCAGTTTCGTTGGGTATCCAGACTCCGGTTATTACGTTGAACGTTCAGGCTCCGGTCAGTTTCGTTGGGTATCCAGACTCCGGTTATTACGTTGATCGTTCAGGCTCAGATCAGTTTCGTTGAGTATCCAAACTCCAGTTATTACATTGAGCGTTCAAGCTCTGATCATTTTCGTTGAGTATCCAGATTGCAGTAATTACGTTGAACATTCAAGCTCCGGTCAGTTTCGTTGGGTATCCAGATTCCGGTTATTACATTGAGCGTTCAGGCTCCGGTCATTTTCGTTGAGTATCCAGACTCCGGTTATTATGTTGAGCGTTCAGGCTCCATTCAGTTTCGTTGGGTATCCAGACTCCGGTTATTACGTTGAGTGTTCAGGCTCCGGTCAGTTTCGTTTGGTATCCAGACTCCGGTTATTACGTTGAGCGTTTAGGCTCCGGTCAGTTTCGTTGGGTATCCAGACTCCGGTTATTACGTTGAACGTTCAGGCTCCGGTCAGTTTCGTTGGGTATCCAGACTCCGGTTTTTATGTTGAGCGTTCAGGCTCCGGTCAGTTTTGTTGGGTATCCAGACTCCGGTTATTACGTTGAGCGTTCAGGCTCCGGTCAGTTTCATTTGGTATCCAGAGTCCGGTTATTATGTTGAGCGTTCAGGCTCTGGTCATTTTCGTTGAGTATCCAGACTCCGGTTATTACGTTGAGCGTTCAGGCTCCATTCAGTTTCGTTGGGTATCCAGACTCCGGTTATTACGTTGAGCGTTCAGGCTCCGGTCAATTTCGTTTGGTATCTAGACTCCGGTTATTACGTTGAGCGTTTAGGCTCCGGTCAGTTTCGTTGGGTATCCAGACTCCGGTTATTACGTTGAGCGTTCAGGCGCCAGTCAGTTTCGTTGGGTATCTAGACTCCGGTTTTTACGTTGAGCGTTCAGGCTCCGGTCAGTTTTGTTGGGTATCCAGACTCCGGTTATTACGTTGAACGTTCAGGCTCCGGTCAATTTCATTTGGTATCCAGAGTCCGGTTATTACGTTGAGGGTTCAGGCTCCGGTCATTTTCACTGAGTATCCAGACTCCGGTTATTACGTTGAGCGTTCAGGGTCCGGTCAGTTTCATTTGGTATCCAGAGTCCGGTTATTACGTTGAGGGTTCAGGCTCCGGTCATTTTTGTTGAGTATCCAGACTCCGGTTATTACGTTGAAGTTTAGGCTCCAGTCAGTTTCGTTGGGTATCCAGACTCCGGTTTTTACGTTGAGCGTTCAGGCTCCGGTCAGTTTTGTTGGGTATCCAGACTCCGGTTATTACGTTGAACGTTTAGGCTCCGGTCAGTTTCGTTGGGTATCCAGACTCCGGTTATTACGTTGAACGTTCAGGCTCCGGTCAGTTTCGTTGGGTATCCAGACTCCGGTTATTACGTTGATCGTTCAGGCTCAGATCAGTTTCGTTGAGTATCCAAACTCCAGTTATTACATTGAGCGTTCAAGCTCTGATCATTTTCGTTGAGTATCCAGATTGCAGTAATTACGTTGAACATTCAAGCTCCGGTCAGTTTCGTTGGGTATCCAGACTCCGGTTATTACATTGAGCGTTCAGGCTCCGGTCATTTTCGTTGAGTATCCAGACTCCGGTTATTATGTTGAGCGTTCAGGCTCCATTCAGTTTCGTTGGGTATCCAGACTCCGGTTATTACGTTGAGTGTTCAGGCTCCGGTCAGTTTCGTTTGGTATCCAGACTCCGGTTATTACGTTGAGCGTTTAGGCTCCGGTCAGTTTCGTTGGGTATCCAGACTCCGGTTATTACGTTGAACGTTCAGGCTCCGGTCAGTTTCGTTGGGTATCCAGACTCCGGTTTTTATGTTGAGCGTTCAGGCTCCGGTCAGTTTTGTTGGGTATCCAGACTCCGGTTATTACGTTGAGCGTTCAGGCTCCGGTCAGTTTCATTTGGTATCCAGAGTCCGGTTATTATGTTGAGCGTTCAGGCTCTGGTCATTTTCGTTGAGTATCCAGACTCCGGTTATTACGTTGAGCGTTCAGGCTCCATTCAGTTTCGTTGGGTATCCAGACTCCGGTTATTACGTTGAGCGTTCAGGCTCCGGTCAATTTCGTTTGGTATCTAGACTCCGGTTATTACGTTGAGCGTTTAGGCTCCGGTCAGTTTCGTTGGGTATCCAGACTCCGGTTATTACGTTGAGCGTTCAGGCGCCAGTCAGTTTCGTTGGGTATCTAGACTTCGGTTTTTACGTTGAGCGTTCAGGCTCCGGTCAGTTTTGTTGGGTATCCAGACTCCGGTTTTTACGTTGAGCGTTCAGGCTCCGGTCAGTTTTGTTGGGTATCCAGACTCCGGTTATTACGTTGAAGTTTAGGCTCCAGTCAGTTTCGTTGGGTATCCAGACTCCGGTTTTTACGTTGAGCGTTCAGGCTCCGGTCAGTTTTGTTGGGTATCCAGACTCCGGTTATTACGTTGAACGTTTAGGCTCCGGTCAGTTTCGTTGGGTATCCAGACTCCGGTTATTACGTTGAACGTTCAGGCTCCGGTCAGTTTCGTTGGGTATCCAGACTCCGGTTATTACGTTGATCGTTCAGGCTCAGATCAGTTTCGTTGAGTATCCAAACTCCAGTTATTACATTGAGCGTTCAAGCTCTGATCATTTTCGTTGAGTATCCAGATTGCAGTAATTACGTTGAACATTCAAGCTCCGGTCAGTTTCGTTGGGTATCCAGACTCCGGTTATTACATTGAGCGTTCAGGCTCCGGTCATTTTCGTTGAGTATCCAGACTCCGGTTATTATGTTGAGCGTTCAGGCTCCGGTCAGTTTCGTTTGGTATCCAGCCTCCGGTTATTACGTTGAGCGTTTAGGCTCCGGTCAGTTTCGTTGGGTATCCAGACTCCGGTTATTACGTTGAACGTTCAGGCTCCGGTCAGTTTCGTTGGGTATCCAGACTCCGGTTTTTATGTTGAGCATTCAGGCTCAGGTCAGTTTTGTTGGGTATCCAGACTCCGGTTATTACGTTGAGCGTTCAGGCTCCGGTCAGTTTCATTTGGTATCCAGATTCCGGTTATTACGTTGAGCGTTCAGGCTCTGGTCATTTTCGTTGAGTATCCAGACTCCGGTTATTACGTTGAGCGTTCAGGCTCCATTCAGTTTCGTTGGGTATCCAGACTCCGGTTATTACGTTGAGCGTTCAGGCTCCGGTCAATTTCGTTGGGTATCCAGACTCCGGTTATTACGTTGAGCGTTTAGGCTCCGGTCAGTTTCATTTGGTATCCAGAGTCCGGTTATTATGTTGAGCGTTCAGGCTCTGGTCATTTTCGTTGAGTATCCAGACTCCGGTTATTACGTTGAGCGTTCAGGCTCCATTCAGTTTCGTTGGGTATCCAGACTCCGGTTATTACGTTGAGCGTTCAGGCTCCGGTCAATTTCGTTTGGTATCTAGACTCCAGTTATTACGTTGAGCGTTTAGGCTCCGGTCAGTTTCGTTGGGTATCCAGACTCCGGTTATTACGTTGAGCGTTCAGGCGCCAGTCAGTTTCGTTGGATATCTAGACTTCGGTTTTTACGTTGAGCGTTCAGGCTCCGGTCAGTTTTGTTGGGTATCCAGACTCCGGTTATTACGTTGAACGTTCAGGCTCCGGTCAATTTCATTTGGTATCCAGAGTCCGGTTATTATGTTGAGGGTTCAGGCTCCGGTCATTTTCACTGAGTATCCAGACTCCGGTTATTACGTTGAGCGTTCAGGCTCCGGTCAGTTTCATTTGGTATCCAGAGTCCGGTTATTACGTTGAGGGTTCAGGCTCCGGTCATTTTTGTTGAGTATCCAGACTCCGGTTATTACGTTGAGCGTTCAGGCTCCATTCAGTTTCGTTGGGTATCCAGACTCCGGTTATTACGTTGAGCGTTCAGGCTCCGGTCAATTTCGTTTGGTATCTAGACTCCGGTTATTACGTTGAGCGTTTAGGCTCCGGTCAGTTTCGTTGGGTATCCAGACTCCGGTTATTACGTTGAGCGTTCAGGCGCCAGTCAGTTTCGTTGGGTATCTAGACTTCGGTTTTTACGTTGAGCGTTCAGGCTCCGGTCAGTTTTGTTGGGTATCCAGACTCCGGTTATTACGTTGAACGTTCAGGCTCCGGTCAATTTCATTTGGTATCCAGAGTCCGGTTATTATGTTGAGGGTTCAGGCTCCGGTCATTTTCACTGAGTATCCAGACTCCGGTTATTACGTTGAGCGTTCAGGCTCCGGTCAGTTTCATTTGGTATCCAGAGTCCGGTTATTACGTTGAGGGTTCAGGCTCCGGTCATTTTTGTTGAGTATCCAGACTCCGGTTATTACGTTGAAGTTTAGGCTCCAGTCAGTTTCGTTGGGTATCCAGACTCCGGTTTTTACGTTGAGCGTTCAGGCTCCGGTCAGTTTTGTTGGGTATCCAGACTCCGGTTATTACGTTGAACGTTTAGGCTCCGGTCAGTTTCGTTGGGTATCCAGACTCCGGTTATTACGTTGAACGTTCAGGCTCCGGTCAGTTTCGTTGGGTATCCAGACTCCGGTTATTACGTTGATCGTTCAGGCTCAGATCAGTTTCGTTGAGTATCCAAACTCCAGTTATTACATTGAGCGTTCAAGCTCTGATCATTTTCGTTGAGTATCCAGATTGCAGTAATTACGTTGAACATTCAAGCTCCGGTCAGTTTCGTTGGGTATCCAGACTCCGGTTATTACATTGAGCGTTCAGGCTCCGGTCATTTTCGTTGAGTATCCAGACTCCGGTTATTATGTTGAGCGTTCAGGCTCCGGTCAGTTTCGTTTGGTATCCAGCCTCCGGTTATTACGTTGAGCGTTTAGGCTCCGGTCAGTTTCGTTGGGTATCCAGACTCCGGTTATTACGTTGAACGTTCAGGCTCCGGTCAGTTTCGTTGGGTATCCAGACTCCGGTTTTTATGTTGAGCATTCAGGCTCAGGTCAGTTTTGTTGGGTATCCAGACTCCGGTTATTACGTTGAGCGTTCAGGCTCCGGTCAGTTTCATTTGGTATCCAGATTCCGGTTATTACGTTGAGCGTTCAGGCTCTGGTCATTTTCGTTGAGTATCCAGACTCCGGTTATTACGTTGAGCGTTCAGGCTCCATTCAGTTTCGTTGGGTATCCAGACTCCGGTTATTACGTTGAGCGTTCAGGCTCCGGTCAATTTCGTTGGGTATCCAGACTCCGGTTATTACGTTGAGCGTTTAGGCTCCGGTCAGTTTCGTTGGGTATCCAGACTCCGGTTATTACGTTGAGCGTTCAGGCGCCAGTCAGTTTCGTTGGGTATCTAGACTCCGGTTTTTACGTTGAGCGTTCAGGCTCCGGTCAGTTTTGTTGGGTATCCATACTCCGGTTATTACGTTGAACGTTCAGGCTCCGGTCAATTTCATTTGGTATCCAGAGTCCGGTTATTACGTTGAGGGTTCAGGCTCCGGTCATTTTCACTGAGTATCCAGACTCCGGTTATTACGTTGAGGTTCAGGCTCCGGTCAGTTTCATTTGGTATCCAGAGTCCGGTTATTACGTTGAGGGTTCAGGCTCCGGTCATTTTTGTTGAGTATCCAGACTCCGGTTATTACGTTGAGCGTTTAGGCTCCAGTCAGTTTCGTTGGGTATCCAGACTCCGGTTTTTACGTTGAGCGTTCAGGCTCCGGTCAGTTTTGTTGGGTATCCAGACTCCGGTTATTACGTTGAACGTTTAGGCTCCGGTCAGTTTCGTTGGGTATCCAGACTCCGGTTATTACGCTGAACGTTCAGGCTCAGGTCAGTTTCGTTGGGTATCCAGACTCCGGTTATTACGTTGATCGTTCAGGCTCAGGTCAGTTTCGTTGAGTATACAAACTCCAGTTATTACATTGAGCGTTCAAGCTCTGATCATTTTTGTTGAGTATCCAGATTGCAGTAATTACGTTGAACATTCAAGCTCCGGTCAGTTTCGTTGGGTATCCAGACTCCGGTTATTACATTGAGCGTTCAGGCTCCGGTCATTTTCGTTGAGTATCCAGACTCCGGTTATTATGTTGAGCGTTCAGGCTCCGGTCAGTTTCGTTTGGTATCCAGCCTCCGGTTATTACGTTGAGCGTTTAGGCTCCGGTCAGTTTCGTTGGGTATCCAGACTCCGGTTATTACGTTGAACGTTCAGGCTCCGGTCAGTTTCGTTGGGTATCCAGACTCCGGTTTTTATGTTGAGCATTCAGGCTCAGGTCAGTTTTGTTGGGTATCCAGACTCCGGTTATTACGTTGAGCGTTCAGGCTCCGGTCAGTTTCATTTGGTATCCAGATTCCGGTTATTACGTTGAGCGTTCAGGCTCTGGTCATTTTCGTTGAGTATCCAGACTCCGGTTATTACGTTGAGCGTTCAGGCTCCATTCAGTTTCGTTGGGTATCCAGACTCCGGTTATTACGTTGAGCGTTCAGGCTCCGGTCAATTTCGTTGGGTATCCAGACTCCGGTTATTACGTTGAGCGTTTAGGCTCCGGTCAGTTTCGTTGGGTATCCAGACTCCGGTTATTACGTTGAGCGTTCAGGCGCCAGTCAGTTTCGTTGGGTATCTAGACTCCGGTTTTTACGTTGAGCGTTCAGGCTCCGGTCAGTTTTGTTGGGTATCCATACTCCGGTTATTACGTTGAACGTTCAGGCTCCGGTCAATTTCATTTGGTATCCAGAGTCCGGTTATTACGTTGAGGGTTCAGGCTCCGGTCATTTTCACTGAGTATCCAGACTCCGGTTATTACGTTGAGGTTCAGGCTCCGGTCAGTTTCATTTGGTATCCAGAGTCCGGTTATTACGTTGAGGGTTCAGGCTCCGGTCATTTTTGTTGAGTATCCAGACTCCGGTTATTACGTTGAGCGTTTAGGCTCCAGTCAGTTTCGTTGGGTATCCAGACTCCGGTTTTTACGTTGAGCGTTCAGGCTCCGGTCAGTTTTGTTGGGTATCCAGACTCCGGTTATTACGTTGAACGTTTAGGCTCCGGTCAGTTTCGTTGGGTATCCAGACTCCGGTTATTACGCTGAACGTTCAGGCTCAGGTCAGTTTCGTTGGGTATCCAGACTCCGGTTATTACGTTGATCGTTCAGGCTCAGGTCAGTTTCGTTGAGTATACAAACTCCAGTTATTACATTGAGCGTTCAAGCTCTGATCATTTTTGTTGAGTATCCAGATTGCAGTAATTACGTTGAACATTCAAGCTCCGGTCAGTTTCGTTGGGTATCCAGACTCCGGTTATTACATTGAGCGTTCAGGCTCCGGTCATTTTCGTTGAGTATCCAGACTCCGGTTATTATGTTGAGCGTTCAGGCTCCATTCAGTTTCGTTGGGTATCCAGACTCCGGTTATTACGTTGAGTGTTCAGGCTCCGGTCAGTTTCGTTTGGTATCCAGACTCCGGTTATTACGTTGAGCGTTTAGGCTCCGGTCAGTTTCGTTGGGTATCCAGATTCCGGTTATTACGTTGAACGTTCAGGCTCCGGTCAGTTTCGTTGGGTATCCAGACTCCGGTTTTTATGTTGAGCGTTCAGGCTCCGGTCAGTTTTGTTGGGTATCCAGACTCCGGTTATTACGTTGAGCGTTCAAGCTCCGGTCAGTTTCATTTGGTATCCAGAGTCCGGTTATTATGTTGAGCGTTCAGGCTTTGGTCATTTTCGTTGAGTATCCAGACTCCGGTTATTACGTTGAGCGTTCAGGCTCCATTCAGTTTCGTTGGGTATCCAGACTCCGGTTATTACGTTGAGCGTTCAGGCTCCGGTCAATTTCGTTTGGTATCTAGACTCCGGTTATTACGTTGAGCGTTTAGGCTCCGGTCAGTTTCGTTGGGTATCCAGACTCCGGTTATTACGTTGAGCGTTCAGGCGCCAGTCAGTTTCGTTGGGTATCTAGACTCCGGTTTTTACGTTGAGCGTTCAGGCTCCGGTCAGTTTTGTTGGGTATCAAGACTCCGGTTATTACGTTGAACATTCAGGCTCCGGTCAATTTCATTTGGTATCCAGAGTCCGGTTATTACGTTGAGGGTTCAGGCTCCGGTCATTTTCACTGAGTATCCAGACTCCGGTTATTACGTTGAGCGTTCAGGGTCCGGTCAGTTTCATTTGGTATCCAGAGTCCGGTTATTACGTTGAGGGTTCAGGCTCCGGTCATTTTTGTTGAGTATCCAGACTCCGGTTATTACGTTGAGCGTTTAGGCTCCAGTCAGTTTCGTTGGGTATCCAGACTCCGGTTTTTACGTTGAGCGTTCAGGCTCCGGTCAGTTTTGTTGGGTATCCAGACTCCGGTTATTACGTTGAACGTTTAGGCTCCGGTCAGTTTCGTTGGGTATCCAGACTCCGGTTATTACGTTGAACGTTCAGGCTCCGGTCAGTTTCGTTGGGTATCCAGACTCAGGTTATTACGTTGATCGTTCAGGCACAGATCAGTTTCGTTGAGTATCCAAACTCCAGTTATTACATTGAGCGTTCAAGCTCTGATCATTTTCGTTGAGTATCCAGATTGCAGTAATTACGTTGAACATTCAAGCTCCGGTCAGTTTCGTTGGGTATCCAGACTCCGGTTATTACATTGAGCGTTCAGGCTCCGGTCATTTTCGTTGAGTATCCAGACTCCGGTTATTATGTTGAGCGTTCAGGCTCCGGTCAGTTTCGTTTGGTATCCAGCCTCCGGTTATTACGTTGAGCGTTTAGGCTCCGGTCAGTTTCGTTGGGTATCCAGACTCCGGTTATTACGTTGAACGTTCAGGCTCCGGTCAGTTTCGTTGGGTATCCAGACTCCGGTTTTTATGTTGAGCATTCAGGCTCAGGTCAGTTTTGTTGGGTATCCAGACTCCGGTTATTACGTTGAGCGTTCAGGCTCCGGTCAGTTTCATTTGGTATCCAGATTCCGGTTATTACGTTGAGCGTTCAGGCTCTGGTCATTTTCGTTGAGTATCCAGACTCCGGTTATTACGTTGAGCGTTCAGGCTCCATTCAGTTTCGTTGGGTATCCAGACTCCAGTTATTACGTTGAGCGTTCAGGCTCCGGTCAATTTCGTTGGGTATCCAGACTCCGGTTATTACGTTGAGCGTTTAGGCTCCGGTCAGTTTCGTTGGGTATCCAGACTCCGGTTATTACGTTGAGCGTTCAGGCGCCAGTCAGTTTCGTTGGGTATCTAGACTCCGGTTTTTACGTTGAGCGTTCAGGCTCCGGTCAGTTTTGTTGGGTATCCATACTCCGGTTATTACGTTGAACGTTCAGGCTCCGGTCAATTTCATTTGGTATCCAGAGTCCGGTTATTACGTTGAGGGTTCAGGCTCCGGTCATTTTCACTGAGTATCCAGACTCCGGTTATTACGTTGAGCGTTCAGGCTCCGGTCAGTTTCATTTGGTATCCAGAGTCCGGTTATTACGTTGAGCGTTTAGGCTCCAGTCAGTTTCGTTGGGTATCCAGACTCCGGTTTTTACGTTGAGCGTTCAGGCTCCGGTCAGTTTTGTTGGGTATCCAGACTCCGGTTATTACGTTGAACGTTTAGGCTCCGGTCAGTTTCGTTGGGTATCCAGACTCCGGTTATTACGTTGAACGTTCAGGCTCCGGTCAGTTTCGTTGGGTATCCAGACTCCGGTTATTACGTTGAACGTTCAGGCTCCGGTCAATTTCATTTGGTATCCAGAGTCCGGTTATTACGTTGAGGGTTCAGGCTCCGGTCATTTTCACTGAGTATCCAGACTCCGGTTATTACGTTGAGCGTTCAGTCTCCGGTCAGTTTCATTTGGTATCCAGACTCCGGTTATTACGTTGAACGTTCAGGCTCCGGTCAGTTTCGTTGGGTATCCAGACTCCGGTTTTTATGTTGAGCATTCAGGCTCAGGTCAGTTTTGTTGGGTATCCAGACTCCGGTTATTACGTTGAGCGTTCAGGCTCCGGTCAGTTTCATTTGGTATCCAGATTCCGGTTATTACGTTGAGCGTTCAGGCTCTGGTCATTTTCGTTGAGTATCCAGACTCCGGTTATTACGTTGAGCGTTCAGGCTCCATTCAGTTTCGTTGGGTATCCAGACTCCAGTTATTACGTTGAGCGTTCAGGCTCCGGTCAATTTCGTTGGGTATCCAGACTCCGGTTATTACGTTGAGCGTTTAGGCTCCGGTCAGTTTCGTTGGGTATCCAGACTCCGGTTATTACGTTGAGCGTTCAGGCGCCAGTCAGTTTCGTTGGGTATCTAGACTCCGGTTTTTACGTTGAGCGTTCAGGCTCCGGTCAGTTTTGTTGGGTATCCATACTCCGGTTATTACGTTGAACGTTCAGGCTCCGGTCAATTTCATTTGGTATCCAGAGTCCGGTTATTACGTTGAGGGTTCAGGCTCCGGTCATTTTCACTGAGTATCCAGACTCCGGTTATTACGTTGAGCGTTCAGGCTCCGGTCAGTTTCATTTGGTATCCATACTCCGGTTATTACGTTGAACGTTCAGGCTCCGGTCAATTTCATTTGGTATCCAGAGTCCGGTTATTACGTTGAGGGTTCAGGCTCCGGTCATTTTCACTGAGTATCCAGACTCCGGTTATTACGTTGAGCGTTCAGGCTCCGGTCAGTTTCATTTGGTATCCAGAGTCCGGTTATTACGTTGAGCGTTTAGGCTCCAGTCAGTTTCGTTGGGTATCCAGACTCCGGTTTTTACGTTGAGCGTTCAGGCTCCGGTCAGTTTTGTTGGGTATCCAGACTCCGGTTATTACGTTGAACGTTTAGGCTCCGGTCAGTTTCGTTGGGTATCCAGACTCCGGTTATTACGTTGAACGTTCAGGCTCCGGTCAGTTTCGTTGGGTATCCAGACTCAGGTTATTACGTTGAACGTTCAGGCTCCGGTCAATTTCATTTGGTATCCAGAGTCCGGTTATTACGTTGAGGGTTCAGGCTCCGGTCATTTTCACTGAGTATCCAGACTCCGGTTATTACGTTGAGCGTTCAGTCTCCGGTCAGTTTCATTTGGTATCCAGACTCCGGTTATTACGTTGAACGTTCAGGCTCCGGTCAGTTTCGTTGGGTATCCAGACTCCGGTTTTTATGTTGAGCATTCAGGCTCAGGTCAGTTTTGTTGGGTATCCAGACTCCGGTTATTACGTTGAGCGTTCAGGCTCCGGTCAGTTTCATTTGGTATCCAGATTCCGGTTATTACGTTGAGCGTTCAGGCTCTGGTCATTTTCGTTGAGTATCCAGACTCCGGTTATTACGTTGAGCGTTCAGGCTCCATTCAGTTTCGTTGGGTATCCAGACTCCAGTTATTACGTTGAGCGTTCAGGCTCCGGTCAGTTTCGTTGGGTATCCAGACTCCGGTTTTTATGTTGAGCGTTCAGGCTCCGGTCAGTTTTGTTGGGTATCCAGACTCCGGTTATTACGTTGAGCGTTCAGGCTCCGGTCAGTTTCATTTGGTATCCAGAGTCCGGTTATTATGTTGAGCGTTCAGGCTTTGGTCATTTTCGTTGAGTATCCAGACTCCGGTTATTACGTTGAGCGTTCAGGCTCCATTCAGTTTCGTTGGGTATCCAGACTCCGGTTATTATGTTGAGCGTTCAGGCTCCGGTCAATTTCGTTTGGTATCTAGACTCCGGTTATTACGTTGAGCGTTTAGGCTCCGGTCAGTTTCGTTGGGTATCCAGACTCCGGTTATTACGTTGAGCGTTCAGGCGCCAGACAGTTTCGTTGGGTATCTAGACTCCGGTTTTTACGTTGAGCGTTCAGGCTCCGGTCAGTTTTGTTGGGTATCCAGACTCCGGTTATTACGTTGAACGTTCAGGCTCCGGTCAATTTCATTTGGTATCCAGAGTCCGGTTATTACGTTGAGGGTTCAGGCTCCGGTCATTTTCACTGAGTATCCAGACTCCGGTTATTACGTTGAGCGTTCAGGGTCCGGTCAGTTTCATTTGGTATCCAGAGTCCGGTTATTACGTTGAGGGTTCAGGCTCCGGTCATTTTTGTTGAGTATCCAGACTCCGGTTATTACGTTGAGCGTTTAGGCTCCAGTCAGTTTCGTTGGGTATCCAGACTCCGGTTTTTACGTTGAGCGTTCAGGCTCCGGTCAGTTTTGTTGGGTATCCAGACTCCGGTTATTACGTTGAACGTTTAGGCTCCGGTCAGTTTCGTTGGGTATCCAGACTCCGGTTATTACGTTGAACGTTCAGGCTCCGGTCAGTTTCGTTGGGTATCCAGACTCCGGTTATTACGTTGATCGTTCAGGCTCAGATCAGTTTCGTTGAGTATCCAAACTCCAGTTATTACATTGAGCGTTCAAGCTCTGATCATTTTCGTTGAGTATCCAGATTGCAGTAATTACGTTGAACATTCAAGCTCTGGTCAGTTTCGTTGGGTATCCAGATTCCGGTTATTACATTGAGCGTTCAGGCTCCGGTCATTTTCGTTGAGTATCCAGACTCCGGTTATTATGTTGAGCGTTCAGGCTCCATTCAGTTTCGTTGGGTATCCAGACTCCGGTTATTACGTTGAGTGTTCAGGCTCCGGTCAGTTTCGTTTGGTATCCAGACTCCGGTTATTACGTTGAGCGTTTAGGCTCCGGTCAGTTTCGTTGGGTATCCAGACTCCGGTTATTACGTTGAACGTTCAGGCTCCGGTCAGTTTCGTTGGGTATCCAGACTCCGGTTTTTATGTTGAGCGTTCAGGCTCCGGTCAGTTTTGTTGGGTATCCAGACTCCGGTTATTACGTTGAGCGTTCAGGCTCCGGTCAGTTTCATTTGGTATCCAGAGTCCGGTTATTATGTTGAGCGTTCAGGCTCTGGTCATTTTCGTTGAGTATCCAGACTCCGGTTATTACGTTGAGCGTTCAGGCTCCATTCAGTTTCGTTGGGTATCCAGACTCTGGTTATTACGTTGAGCGTTCAGGCTCCGGTCAATTTCGTTTGGTATCCAGACTCCGGTTATTACGTTGAGCGTTTAGGCTCCGGTCAGTTTCGCTGGGTATCCAGACTCCGGTTATTACGTTGAGCGTTCAGGCGCCAGTCAGTTTCGTTGGGTATCTAGACTCCGGTTTTTACGTTGAGCGTTCAGGCTCCGGTCAGTTTTGTTGGGTATCCAGACTCCGGTTATTACGTTGAACGTTCAGGCTCCGGTCAATTTCATTTGGTATCCAGAGTCCGGTTATTACGTTGAGGGTTCAGGCTCCGGTCATTTTCACTGAGTATCCAGACTCCGGTTATTACGTTGAGCGTTCAGGCTCCGGTCAGTTTCATTTGGTATCCAGAGTCCGGTTATTACGTTGAGGGTTCAGGCTCCGGTCATTTTTGTTGAGTATCCAGACTCCGGTTATTATGTTGAGCGTTTAGGCTCCAGTCAGTTTCGTTGGGTATCCAGACTCCGGTTTTTACGTTGAGCGTTCAGGCTCCGGTCAGTTTTGTTGGATATCTAGACTCCGGTTATTACGTTGAACGTTTAGGCTCCGGTCAGTTTCGTTGGGTATCCAGACTCCGGTTATTACGTTGAACGTTCAGGCTCCGGTCAGTTTCGTTGGGTATCAGGACTCCGGTTATTACGTTGATCGTTCAGGCTCAGGTCAGTTTCGTTGAGTATCCAAACTCCAGTTATTACATTGAGCGTTCAAGCTCTGATCATTTTCGTTGAGTATCCAGATTGCAGTAATTACGTTGAACATTCAAGCTCCGGTCAGTTTCGTTGGGTATCCAGACTCCGGTTATTACATTGAGCGTTCAGGCTCCGGTCATTTTCGTTGAGTATCCAGACTCCGGTTATGATGTTGAGCGTTCAGGCTCCATTCAGTTTCGTTGGGTATCCAGACTCCGGTTATTACGTTGAGTGTTCAGGCTCCGGTCAGTTTCGTTTGGTATCCAGACTCCGGTTATTACGTTGAGCGTTTAGGCTCCGGTCAGTTTCGTTGGGTATCCAGACTCCGGTTATTACGTTGAACATTCAGGCTCCGGTCAGTTTCGTTGGGTATCCAGACTCCGGTTTTTATGTTGAGCGTTCAGGCTCCGGTTAGTTTTGTTGGGTATCCAGACTCCGGTTATTACGTTGAGCGTTCAGGCTCCGGTCAGTTTCATTTGGTATCCAGAGTCCGGTTATTATGTTGAGCGTTCAGGCTTTGGTCATTTTCGTTGAGTATCCAGACTCCGGTTATTACGTTGAGCGTTCAGGCTCCATTCAGTTTCGTTGGGTATCCAGACTCCGGTTATTACGTTGAGCGTTCAGGCTCCGGTCAATTTCGTTTGGTATCCAGACTCCGGTTATTACGTTGAGCGTTTAGGCTCCGGTCAGTTTCGTTGGGTATCCAGACTCCGGTTATTACGTTGAGCGTTCAGGCGCCAGTCAGTTTCGTTGGGTATCTAGACTCCGGTTTTTACGTTGAGCGTTCAGGCTCTGGTCAGTTTTGTTGGGTATCCAGACTCCGGTTATTACGTTGAACGTTCAGGCTCCGGTCAATTTCATTTGGTATCCATAGTCCGGTTATTACGTTGAGGGTTCAGGCTCCGGTCATTTTTGTTGAGTATCCAGACTTCGGTTATTACGTTGAGCGTTCAGGCTCAGGTCAGTTTCTTTAGGTATCCAGAGTCCGGTTATTACGTTGAGGGTTCAGGCTCCGGTCATTTTTGTTGAGTATCCAGACTCCGGTTATTACGTTGAGCGTTTAGGCTCCAGTCAGTTTCGTTGGGTATCCAGACTCCGGTTTTTACGTTGAGCATTCAGGCTCCGGTCAGTTTTGTTGGGTATCCAGACTTCGGTTATTACGTTGAACGTTTAGGCTCCGGTCAGTTTCGTTGGGTATCTAGACTCCGGTTATTACGTTGAACGTTTAGGCTCCGGTCAGTTTCGTTAGGTATCCAGACTCCGGTTATTACGTTGATCGTTCAGGCTCAGGTCAGTTTCGTTGAGTATCCAAACTCCAGTTATTACATTGAGCGTTCAAGCTCTGATCATTTTCGTTGAGTATCCAGATTGCAGTAATTACGTTGAACATTCAAGCTCCGGTCAGTTTCGTTGGGTATCCAAACTCCGGTTATTACATTGAGCGTTCAGGCTCCGGTCATTTTCGTTGAGTATCCAGACTCCGGTTATTATGTTGAGCGTTCAGGCTCCATTCAGTTTCGTTGGGTATCCAGACTCCGGTTATTACGTTGAGTGTTCAGGCTCCGGTCAGTTTCGTTTGGTATCCAGACTCCGGTTATTACGTTGAGCGTTTAGGCTCCGGTCAGTTTCGTTGGGTATCCAGACTCCGGTTATTACGTTGAGCGTTCAGGCTCCGGTCAGTTTCGTTGGGTATCCATACTCCGGTTTTTACCTTGAGCGTTCAGGCTCCGGTCAGTTTTGTTGGGTATCCAGACTCCGGTTATTACGTTGAGCGTTCAGGCTCCGGTCAGTTTCATTTGGTATCCAGAGTCCGGTTATTACGTTGAGGGTTCAGGCTCCGGTCATTTTTGTTGAGTATCCAGACTCCGGTTATTACGTTGAGCGTTCAGGCGCCAGTCAGTTTCGTTGGGTATCTAGACTCCGGTTATTACGTTGAGCGTTCAGGCTCCGGTCAATTTCGTTTGGTATCCAAACTCCGGTTATTACGTTGAGCGTTTAGGCTCCGGTCAGTTTCGTTGGGTATCCAGACTCCGGTTATTACGTTGAGCATTCAGGCGCCAGTCAGTTTCGTTGGGTATCTAGACTCCGGTTTTTACGTTGAGCGTTCAGGCTCCGGTCAGTTTTGTTGGGTATCCAGACTCCGGTTATTACGTTGAACGTTCAGGCTCCGGTCAATTTCATTTGGTATCCAGAGTACGGTTATTACGTTGAGGGTTCAGGCTCCGGTCATTTTCGTTGAGTATCCAGACTCCGGTTATTACGTTGAGCGTTCAGGCTCCAGTCAATTTCGTTGGGTATCCAGACTCCAGTTTTTACGTTGAGCGTTCAGGCTCCGGTCAGTTTTGTTGGGTATCCAGACTCCGGTTTTTACGTTGAGCGTTCAGGTTCCGGTCAGTTTCGTTGGGTATCCAGACTCCGGTTATTACGTTGAACGTTTAGGCTCCAGTCAGTTTCGTTGGGTATCCAGACTCCGGTTATTACGTTGAACGTTCAGGCTCCGGTCAGTTTCGTTGGGTATCCAGACTCCGGTTATTACGTTGATCGTTCAGGCTCAGGTCAGTTTCGTTGAGTATCCAAACTCCAGTTATTACATTGAGCGTTCAAGCTCTGATCATTTTCGTTGAGTATCCAGATTACAGTAATTACGTTGAACATTCAAGCTCCGGTCAGTTTCGTTGGGTATCCAGACTCCGGTTATTATATTGAGCCTTCAGGCTCCGGTCATTTTCGTTGAGTATCCAGACTCCGGTTATTATGTTGAGCGTTCAGGCTCCATTCAGTTTCGTTGGGTATCCAGACTTCGGTTATTACGTTGAGTGTTCAGGCTCCGGTCAGTTTCGTTTGGTATCCAGCCTCCGGTTATTACGTTGAGCGTTTAGGCTCCGGTCAGTTTCGTTGGGAATCCAGACTCCGGTTATTACGTTGAACGTTCATGCTCCGGTCTGTTTCGTTGGGTATCCAGACTCCGGTTTTTATGTTGAGCATTCAGGCTCAGGTCAGTTTTGTTGGGTATCCAGACTCCGGTTATTACGTATAGGGTTCAGGCTCCGGTCAGTTTCATTTGGTATCCAGATTCCGGTTATTACGTTGAGCGTTCAGGCTCTGGTCATTTTCGTTGAGTATCCAGACTCCGGTTATTACGTTGAGCGTTCAGGCTCCATTCAGTTTCGTTGGGTATCCAGACTCCGGTTATTACGTTGAGCGTTCAGGCTCCGGTCAATTTCATTTGGTATCCAGAGTCCGGTTATTACGTTGAGGGTTCAGGCTCCGGTCATTTTCGTTGAGTATCCAGACTCCGGTTATTACGTTGAGCATTCAGGCTCCAGTCAATTTTGTTGGGTATCCAGACTCCAGTTTTTACGTTGAGCGTTCAGGCTCCGGTCAGTTTTGTTGGGTATCCAGACTCCGGTTATTACGTTGAACGTTCAGGTTCCGGTCAGTTTCGTTGGGTATCCAGACTTCGGTTATTACGTTGAACGTTCAGGCTCCGGTCAGTTTCGTTGGGTATCCAGACTCCGGTTATTACATTGAGCGTTCAGGCTCCGGTCATTTTCGTTGAGTATCCAGACTCCGGTTATTATGTTGAGCGTTCAGGCTCCATTCAGTTTCGTTGGGTATCCAGACTCCGGTTATTACGTTGAGTGTTCATGCTCCGGTCAGTTTCGTTTGGTATCCAGACTCCGGTTATTACGTTGAGGGTTCAGGGTCCGGTCAGTTTCATTTGGTATCCAGAGTCCGGTTATTACGTTGAGGGTTCAGGCTCCGGTCATTTTTGTTGAGTATCCAGACTCCGGTTATTACGTTGAGCGTTTAGGCTCCAGTCAGTTTCGTTGGGTATCCAGACTCCGGTTTTTACGTTGAGCGTTCAGGCTCCGGTCAGTTTTGTTGGGTATCCAGACTCCGGTTATTACGTTGAACGTTTAGGCTCCGGTCAGTTTCGTTGGGTATCCAGACTCCGGTTATTACGTTGAACGTTCAGGCTCCGGTCAGTTTCGTTGGGTATCCAGACTCCGGTTATTACGTTGATCGTTCAGGCTCAGATCAGTTTCGTTGAGTATCCAAACTCCAGTTATTACATTGAGCGTTCAAGCTCTGATCATTTTCGTTGAGTATCCAGATTGCAGTAATTACGTTGAACATTCAAGCTCCGGTCAGTTTCGTTGGGTATCCAGACTCCGGTTATTACATTGAGCGTTCAGGCTCCGGTCATTTTCGTTGAGTATCCAGACTCCGGTTATTATGTTGAGCGTTCAGGCTCCATTCAGTTTCGTTGGGTATCCAGACTCCGGTTATTACGTTGAGTGTTCAGGCTCCGGTCAGTTTCGTTTGGTATCCAGACTCCGGTTATTACGTTGAGCGTTTAGGCTCCGGTCAGTTTCGTTGGGTATCCAGACTCCGGTTATTACGTTGAACGTTCAGGCTCCGGTCAGTTTCGTTGGGTATCCAGACTCCGGTTTTTATGTTGAGCGTTCAGGCTCCGGTCAGTTTTGTTGGGTATCCAGACTCCGGTTATTACGTTGAGCGTTCAGGCTCCGGTCAGTTTCATTTGGTATCCAGAGTCCGGTTATTATGTTGAGCGTTCAGGCTCTGGTCATTTTCGTTGAGTATCCAGACTCCGGTTATTACGTTGAGCGTTCAGGCTCCATTCAGTTTCGTTGGGTATCCAGACTCCAGTTTTTACGTTGAGCGTTCAGGCTCCGGTCAATTTCGTTTGGTATCCAGACTCCGGTTATTACGTTGAGCGTTTAGGCTCCGGTCAGTTTCGTTGGGTATCCAGACTCCGGTTATTACGTTGAGCGTTCAGGCGCCAGTCAGTTTCGTTGGGTATCTAGACTCCGGTTTTTACGTTGAGCGTTCAGGCTCCGGTCAGTTTTGTTGGGTATCCAGACTCCGGTTATTACGTTGAACGTTCAGGCTCCGGTCAATTTCATTTGGTATCCAGAGTCCGGTTATTACGTTGAGGGTTCAGGCTCCGGTCATTTTCACTGAGTATCCAGACTCCGGTTATTACGTTGAGCGTTCAGGCTCCGGTCAGTTTCATTTGGTATCCAGAGTCCGGTTATTACGTTGAGGGTTCAGGCTCCGGTCATTTTTGTTGAGTATCCAGACTCCGGTTATTACGTTGAGCGTTTAGGCTCCAGTCAGTTTCGTTGGGTATCCAGACTCCGGTTTTTACGTTGAGCGTTCAGGCTCCGGTCAGTTTTGTTGGGTATCCAGACTCCGGTTATTACGTTGAACGTTTAGGCTCCGGTCAGTTTCGTTGGGTATCTAGACTCCGGTTATTACGTTGAACGTTCAGGCTCCGGTCAGTTTCGTTGGGTATCCAGACTCCGGTTTTTATGTTGAGCGTTCAGGCTCCGGTCAGTTTTGTTGGGTATCCAGACTCCGGTTATTACGTTGAGCGTTCAGGCTCCGGTCAGTTTCATTTGGTATCCAGAGTCCGGTTATTATGTTGAGCGTTCAGGCTTTGGTCATTTTCGTTGAGTATCCAGACTCCGGTTATTACGTTGAGCGTTCAGGCTCCATTCAGTTTCGTTGGGTATCCAGACTCCGGTTATTACGTTGAGCGTTCAGGCTCCGGTCAATTTCGTTTGGTATCCAGACTCCGGTTATTACGTTGAGCGTTTAGGCTCCGGTCAGTTTCGTTGGGTATCCAGACTCCGGTTATTACGTTGAGCGTTCAGGCGCCAGTCAGTTTCGTTGGGTATCTAGACTCCGGTTTTTACGTTGAGCGTTCAGGCTCTGGTCAGTTTTGTTGGGTATCCAGACTCCGGTTATTACGTTGAACGTTCAGGCTCCGGTCAATTTCATTTGGTATCCAGAGTCCGGTTATTACGTTGAGGGTTCAGGCTCCGGTCATTTTTGTTGAGTATCCAGACTTCGGTTATTACGTTGAGCGTTCAGGCTCAGGTCAGTTTCATTAGGTATCCAGAGTCCGGTTATTACGTTGAGGGTTCAGGCTCCGGTCATTTTTGTTGAGTATCCAGACTCCGGTTATTACGTTGAGCGTTTAGGCTCCAGTCAGTTTCGTTGGGTATCCAGACTCCGGTTTTTACGTTGAGCGTTCAGGCTCCGGTCAGTTTTGTTGGGTATCCAGACTCCGGTTATTACGTTGAACGTTTAGGCTCCGGTCAGTTTCGTTGGGTATCTAGACTCCGGTTATTACGTTGAACGTTTAGGCTCCGGTCAGTTTCGTTGGGTATCCAGACTCCGGTTATTACGTTGATCGTTCAGGCTCAGGTCAGTTTCGTTGAGTATCCAAACTCCAGTTATTACATTGAGCGTTCAAGCTCTGATCATTTTCGTTGAGTATCCAGATTGCAGTAATTACGTTGAACATTCAAGCTCCGGTCAGTTTCGTTGGGTATCCAAACTCCGGTTATTACATTGAGCGTTCAGGCTCCGGTCATTTTCGTTGAGTATCCAGACTCCGGTTATTATGTTGAGCGTTCAGGCTCCATTCAGTTTCGTTGGGTATCCAGACTCCGGTTATTACGTTGAGTGTTCAGGCTCCGGTCAGTTTCATTTGGTATCCAGAGTCCGGTTATTACGTTGAGGGTTCAGGCTCCGGTCATTTTTGTTGAGTATCCAGACTCCGGTTATTACGTTGAGCGTTTAGGCTCCAGTCAGTTTCGTTGGGTATCCAGACTCCGGTTTTTACGTTGAGCGTTCAGGCTCCGGTCAGTTTTGTTGGGTATCCAGACTCCGGTTATTACGTTGAACGTTTAGGCTCCGGTCAGTTTCGTTGGGTATCTAGACTCCGGTTATTACGTTGAACGTTCAGGCTCCGGTCAGTTTCGTTGGGTATCCAGACTCCGGTTTTTATGTTGAGCGTTCAGGCTCCGGTCAGTTTTGTTGGGTATCCAGACTCCGGTTATTACGTTGAGCGTTCAGGCTCCGGTCAGTTTCATTTGGTATCCAGAGTCCGGTTATTATGTTGAGCGTTCAGGCTTTGGTCATTTTCGTTGAGTATCCAGACTCCGGTTATTACGTTGAGCGTTCAGGCTCCATTCAGTTTCGTTGGGTATCCAGACTCCGGTTATTACGTTGAGCGTTCAGGCTCCGGTCAATTTCGTTTGGTATCCAGACTCCGGTTATTACGTTGAGCGTTTAGGCTCCGGTCAGTTTCGTTGGATATCCAGACTCCGGTTATTACGTTGAGCGTTCAGGCGCCAGTCAGTTTCGTTGGGTATCTAGACTCCGGTTTTTACGTTGAACGTTCAGGCTCTGGTCAGTTTTGTTGGGTATCCAGACTCCGGTTATTACGTTGAACGTTCAGGCTCCGGTCAATTTCATTTGGTATCCAGAGTCCGGTTATTACGTTGAGGGTTCAGGCTCCGGTCATTTTTGTTGAGTATCCAGACTTCGGTTATTACGTTGAGCGTTCAGGCTCAGGTCAGTTTCATTAGGTATCCAGAGTCCGGTTATTACGTTGAGGGTTCAGGCTCCGGTCATTTTTGTTGAGTATCCAGACTCCGGTTATTACGTTGAGCGTTTAGGCTCCAGTCAGTTTCGTTGGGTATCCAGACTCCGGTTTTTACGTTGAGCGTTCAGGCTCCGGTCAGTTTTGTTGGGTATCCAGACTCCGGTTATTACGTTGAACGTTTAGGCTCCGGTCAGTTTCGTTGGGTATCTAGACTCCGGTTATTACGTTGAACGTTTAGGCTCCGGTCAGTTTCGTTGGGTATCCAGACTCCGATTATTACGTTGATCGTTCAGGCTCAGGTCAGTTTCGTTGAGTATCCAAACTCCAGTTATTACATTGAGCGTTCAAGCTCTGATCATTTTCGTTGAGTATCCAGATTGCAGTAATTACGTTGAACATTCAAGCTCCGGTCAGTTTCGTTGGGTATCCAAACTCCGGTTATTACATTGAGCGTTCAGGCTCCGGTCATTTTCGTTGAGTATCCAGACTCCGGTTATTATGTTGAGCGTTCAGGCTCCATTCAGTTTCGTTGGGTATCCAGACTCCGGTTATTACGTTGAGTGTTCAGGCTCCGGTCAGTTTCGTTTGGTATCCAGACTCCGGTTATTACGTTGAGCGTTTAGGCTCCGGTCAGTTTCGTTGGGTATCCAGACTCCGGTTATTACGTTGAGCGTTCAGGCTCCGGTCAGTTTCGTTGGGTATCCATACTCCGGTTTTTACCTTGAGCGTTCAGGCTCCGGTCAGTTTTGTTGGGTATCCAGACTCCGGTTATTACGTTGAGCGTTCAGGCTCCGGTCAGTTTCATTTGGTATCCAGAGTCCGGTTATTACGTTGAGGGTTCAGGCTCCGGTCATTTTTGTTGAGTATCCAGACTCCGGTTATTACGTTGAGCGTTCAGGCGCCAGTCAGTTTCGTTGGGTATCTAGACTCCGGTTATTACGTTGAGCGTTCAGGCTCCGGTCAATTTCGTTTGGTATCCAGACTCCGGTTATTACGTTGAGCGTTTAGGCTCCGGTCAGTTTCGTTGGGTATCCAGACTCCGGTTATTACGTTGAGCATTCAGGCGCCAGTCAGTTTCGTTGGGTATCTAGACTCCGGTTTTTACGTTGAGCGTTCAGGCTCCGGTCAGTTTTGTTGGGTATCCAGACTCCGGTTATTACGTTGAACGTTCAGGCTCCGGTCAATTTCATTTGGTATCCAGAGTCCGGTTATTACGTTGAGGGTTCAGGCTCCAGTCATTTTCGTTGAGTATCCAGACTCCGGTTATTACGTTGAGCGTTCAGGCTCCAGTCAATTTCGTTGGGTATCCAGACTCCAGTTTTTACGTTGAGCGTTCAGGCTCCGGTCAGTTTTGTTGGGTATCCAGACTCCGGTTTTTACGTTGAGCGTTCAGGTTCCGGTCAGTTTCGTTGGGTATCCAGACTCCGGTTATTACGTTGAACGTTTAGGCTCCAGTCAGTTTCGTTGGGTATCTAGACTCCGGTTATTACGTTGAACGTTCAGGCTCCGGTCAGTTTCGTTGGGTATCCAGACTCCGGTTATTACGTTAATCGTTCAGGCTCAGGTCAGTTTCGTTGAGTATCCAAACTCCAGTTATTACATTGAGCGTTCAAGCTCTGATCATTTTCGTTGAGTATCCAGATTACAGTAATTACGTTGAACATTCAAGCTCCGGTCAGTTTCGTTGGGTATCCAGACTCCGGTTATTACATTGAGCGTTCAGGCTCCGGTCATTTTCGTTGAGTATCCAGACTCCGGTTATTATGTTGAGCGTTCAGGCTCCATTCAGTTTCGTTGGGTATCCAGACTCCGGTTATTACGTTGAGTGTTCAGGCTCCGGTCAGTTTCGTTTGGTATCCAGCCTCCGGTTATTACGTTGAGCGTTTAGGCTCCGGTCAGTTTCGTTGGGTATCCAGACTCCGGTTATTACGTTGAACGTTCATGCTCCGGTCAGTTTCGTTGGGTATCCAGACTCCGGTTTTTATGTTGAGCATTCAGGCTCAGGTCAGTTTTATTGGGTATCCAGACTCCGGTTATTACGTTGAGCGTTCAGGCTCCGGTCAGTTTCATTTGGTATCCAGATTCCGGTTATTACGTTGAGCGTTCAGGCTCTGGTCATTTTCGTTGAGTATCCAGACTCCGGTTATTACGTTGAGCGTTCAGGCTCCATTCAGTTTCGTTGGGTATCCAGACTCTGGTTATTACGTTGAGCGTTCAGGCTCCGGTCAATTTCATTTGGTATCCAGAGTCCGGTTATTACGTTGAGGGTTCAGGCTCCGGTCATTTTCGTTGAGTATCCAGACTCCGGTTATTACGTTGAGCATTCAGGCTCCAGTCAATTTTGTTGGGTATCCAGACTCCAGTTTTTACGTTGAGCGTTCAGGCTCCGGTCAGTTTTGTTGGGTATCCAGACTCCGGTTATTACGTTGAACGTTCAGGTTCCGGTCAGTTTCGTTGGGTATCCAGACTTCGGTTATTACGTTGAACGTTCAGGCTCCGGTCAGTTTCGTTGGGTATCCAGACTCCGGTTATTACATTGAGCGTTCAGGCTCCGGTCATTTTCGTTGAGTATCCAGACTCCGGTTATTATGTTGAGCGTTCAGGCTCCATTCAGTTTCGTTGGGTATCCAGACTCCGGTTATTACGTTGAGTGTTCAGGCTCCGGTCAGTTTCGTTTGGTATCCAGACTCCGGTTATTACGTTGAGCGTTTAGGCTCCGGTCAGTTTCGTTGGGTATCCAGACTCCAGTTTTTACGTTGAGCGTTCAGGCTCCGGTCAATTTTGTTGGGTATCCAGACTCCGGTTATTACGTTGAGCGTTCAGGCTCCGGTCAGTTTCATTTGGTATCCAGAGTCCGGTTATTACGTTGAGGGTTCATGCTCCGGTCATTTTTGTTGAGTATCCAGACTCCGGTTATTACGTTGAGCGTTTAGGCTCCAGTCAGTTTCGTTGGTTATCCAGACTCCGGTTTTTACGTTGAGCGTTCAGGCTCCGGTCAGTTTTGTTGGGTATCCAGACTCCGGTTATTACGTTGAACGTTTAGGCTCCGGTCAGTTTCGTTGGGTATCCAGACTCCGGTTATTACGTTGAACGTTCAGGCTCTGGTCAGTTTCGTTGGGTATCCAGACTCCGGTTATTACGTTGAGCGTTCAGGCTCCGGTCAGTTTCGTTGGGTATCCTGACTCTGGTTTTTACGTTGAGCGTTCAGGCTCCGGTCAGTTTTGTTGGGTATCCAGACTCCGGTTATTACGTTGAGCGTTCAGGCTCCGGTCAGTTTCATTTGGTATCCAGAGTCCGGTTATTACGTTGAGGGTTCAGGCTCCGGTCATTTTTGTTGAGTATCCAGACTCCGGTTATTACGTTGAGCGTTTAGGCTCCAGTCAGTTTCGTTAGGTATCCAGACTCCGGTTTTTACGTTGAGCGTTCAGGCTCGGGTCAGTTTTGTTGGGTATCCAGACTCCGGTTATTACGTTGAACGTTTAGGCTCCGGTCAGTTTCGTTGGGTATCCAGACTTCGGTTATTACGTTGAACGTTATGGCTCCGGTCAGTTTCGTTGGGTATCCAGACTCCGGTTATTACGTTGATCGTTCAGGCTCAGGTCAGTTTCGTTGAGTATCCAAACTCCAGTTATTACATTGAGCGTTCAAGCTCTGATCATTTTCGTTAAGTATCCAGATTGCAGTAATTACGTTGAACATTCAAGCTCCGGTCAGTTTCGTTGGGTATCCAGACTCCGGTTATTACATTGAGCGTTCAGGCTCCGGTCATTTTCGTTGAGTATCCAGACTCCGGTTATTATGTTGAGCGTTCAGGCTCCATTCAGTTTCGTTGGGTATCCAGACTCCGGTTATTACGTTGAGTGTTCAGGCTCCGGTCAGTTTCGTTTGGTATCCAAACTCCGGTTATTACCTTGAGCGTTTAGGCTCCGGTCAGTTTCTTTGGGTATCCAGACTCCGGTTATTACGTTGAACGTTCAGGCTCCGGTCCGTTTCGTTGGGTATCCAGACTCCGGTTTTTATATTGAGCGTTCAGGCTCCGGTCAGTTTTGTTGGGTATCCAGACTCCGGTTATTACGTTGAACGTTCAGGCTCCGGTCAGTTTCATTTGGTATCCAGAGTCCGGTTATTTTTTTGAGCGTTCAGGCTCCGGTCAGTTTTGTTGGGTATCCAGACTCCGGTTATTACGTTGAGCGTTCAGGCTCCGATCAATTTTGTTTGGTATCCAGAGTCCGGTTATTATGTTGAGCGTTCAGGCTCTGGTCATTTTCGTTGAGTATCCAGACTCCGGTTATTATGTTGAGCGTTCAGGCTCCATTCAGTTTCGTTGGGTATCCAGACTCCGGTTATTACGTTGAGCGTTCAGGCTCCGGTCAATTTCGTTTGGTATCCAGACTCCGGTTATTACGTTGAGCGTTTAGGCTCCGGTCCGTTTCGTTGGGTATCCAGACTCCGGTTATTACGTTGAGGGTTCAGGCTCCAGTCAGTTTCATTTGGTATCCAGAGTCCGGTTATTATGTTGAGCGTTCAGGCTCTGGTCATTTTCGTTGAGTATCCAGACTCCGGTTATTACGTTGAGCGTTCAGGCTCCATTCAGTTTCGTTGGGTATCCAGACTCCGGTTATTACGTTGAGCGTTCAGGCTCCGGTCAATTTCGTTTGGTATCCAGACTCCGGTTATTACGTTGAGCGTTTAGGCTCCGGTCAGTTTCGTTGGGTATCCAGACTCCGGTTTTTACGTTGAGCGTTCAGGCTCCGGTCAATTTTGTTGGGTATCCAGACTCCGGTTATTACGTTGAGCGTTCAGGCTCCGGTCAGTTTCATTTGGTATCCAGAGTCCGGTTATTACGTTGAGGGTTCATGCTCCGGTCATTTTTGTTGAGTATCCAGACTCCGGTTATTACGTTGAGCGTTTAGGCTCCAGTCAGTTTCGTTGGTTATCCAGACTCCGGTTTTTAAATTGAGCGTTCAGGCTCCGGTCAGTTTTGTTGGGTATCCAGACTCCGGTTATTACGTTGAACGTTTAGGCTCCGGTCAGTTTCGTTGGGTATCCAGACTCCGGTTATTACGTTGAACGTTCAGGCTCTGGTCAGTTTCGTTGGGTATCCAGACTCCGGTTATTACGTTGAGCGTTCAGGCTCCGGTCAGTTTCGTTGGGTATCCTGACTCTGGTTTTTACGTTGAGCGTTCAGGCTCCGGTCAGTTTTGTTGGGTATCCAGACTCCGGTTATTACGTTGAACGTTTAGGCTCCGGTCAGTTTCGTTGGGTATCTAGACTCCGGTTATTACGTTGAGGGTTCAGGCTCCGGTCATTTTTGTTGAGTATCCAGACTCCGGTTATTACGTTGAGCGTTTAGGCTCCAGTCAGTTTCGTTAGGTATCCAGACTCCGGTTTTTACGTTGAGCGTTCAGGCTCGGGTCAGTTTTGTTGGGTATCCAGACTCCGGTTATTACGTTGAACGTTTAGGCTCCGGTCAGTTTCGTTGGGTATCCAGACTTCGGTTATTACGTTGAACGTTATGGCTCCGGTCAGTTTCGTTGGGTATCCAGACTCCGGTTATTACGTTGATCGTTCAGGCTCAGGTCAGTTTCGTTGAGTATCCAAACTCCAGTTATTACATTGAGCGTTCAAGCTCTGATCATTTTCGTTAAGTATCCAGATTGCAGTAATTACGTTGAACATTCAAGCTCCGGTCAGTTTCGTTGGGTATCCAGACTCCGGTTATTACATTGAGCGTTCAGGCTCCGGTCATTTTCGTTGAGTATCCAGACTCCGGTTATTATGTTGAGCGTTCAGGCTCCATTCAGTTTCGTTGGGTATCCAGACTCCGGTTATTACGTTGAGTGTTCAGGCTCCGGTCAGTTTCGTTTGGTATCCAAACTCCGGTTATTACGTTGAGCGTTTAGGCTCCGGTCAGTTTCGTTGGGTATCCAGACTCCGGTTATTACGTTGAACGTTCAGGCTCCGGTCCGTTTCGTTGGGTATCCAGACTCCGGTTTTTATATTGAGCGTTCAGGCTCCGGTCAGTTTTGTTGGGTATCCAGACTCCGGTTATTACGTTGAACGTTCAGGCTCCGGTCAGTTTCATTTGGTATCCAGAGTCCGGTTATTTTTTTGAGCGTTCAGGCTCCGGTCAGTTTTGTTGGGTATCCAGACTCCGGTTATTACGTTGAGCGTTCAGGCTCCGATCAATTTCGTTTGGTATCCAGAGTCCGGTTATTATGTTGAGCGTTCAGGCTCTGGTCATTTTCGTTGAGTATCCAGACTCCGGTTATTATGTTGAGCGTTCAGGCTCCATTCAGTTTCGTTGGGTATCCAGACTCCAGTTATTACGTTGAGCGTTCAGGCTCCGGTCAATTTCGTTTGGTATCCAGACTCCGGTTATTACGTTGAGCGTTTAGGCTCCGGTCCGTTTCGTTGGGTATCCAGACTCCGGTTATTACGTTGAGGGTTCAGGCTCCAGTCAGTTTCATTTGGTATCCAGAGTCCGGTTATTATGTTGAGCGTTCAGGCTCTGGTCATTTTCGTTGAGTATCCAGACTCCGGTTATTACGTTGAGCGTTCAGGCTCCATTCAGTTTCGTTGGGTATCCAGACTCCGGTTATTACGTTGAGCGTTCAGGCTCCGGTCAATTTCGTTTGGTATCCAGACTCCGGTTATTACGTTGAGCGTTTAGGCTCCGGTCAGTTTCGTTGGGTATCCAGACTCCGGTTTTTACGTTGAGCGTTCAGGCTCCGGTCAATTTTGTTGGGTATCCAGACTCCGGTTATTACGTTGAGCGTTCAGGCTCCGGTCAGTTTCATTTGGTATCCAGAGTCCGGTTATTACGTTGAGGGTTCATGCTCCGGTCATTTTTGTTGAGTATCCAGACTCCGGTTATTACGTTGAGCGTTTAGGCTCCAGTCAGTTTCGTTGGTTATCCAGACTCCGGTTTTTACCTTGAGCGTTCAGGCTCCGGTCAGTTTTGTTGGGTATCCAGACTCCGGTTATTACGTTGAACGTTTAGGCTCCGGTCAGTTTCGTTGGGTATCCAGACTCCGGTTATTACGTTGAACGTTCAGGCTCTGGTCAGTTTCGTTGGGTATCCAGACTCCGGTTATTACGTTGAGCGTTCAGGCTCCGGTCAGTTTCGTTGGGTATCCTGACTCTGGTTTTTACGTTGAGCGTTCAGGCTCCGGTCAGTTTTGTTGGGTATCCAGACTCCGGTTATTACGTTGAGCGTTCAGCCTCCGGTCAGTTTCATTTGGTATCCAGAGTCCGGTTATTACGTTGAGGGTTCAGGCTCCGGTCATTTTTGTTGAGTATCCAGACTCCGGTTATTACGTTGAGCGTTTAGGCTCCAGTCAGTTTCGTTAGGTATCCAGACTCCGGTTTTTACGTTGAGCGTTCAGGCTCGGGTCAGTTTTGTTGGGTATCCAGACTCCGGTTATTACGTTGAACGTTTAGGCTCCGGTCAGTTTCGTTGGGTATCCAGACTTCGGTTATTACGTTGAACGTTATGGCTCCGGTCAGTTTCGTTGGGTATCCAGACTCCGGTTATTACGTTGATCGTTCAGGCTCAGGTCAGTTTCGTTGAGTATCCAAACTCCAGTTATTACATTGAGCGTTCAAGCTCTGATCATTTTCGTTAAGTATCCAGATTGCAGTAATTACGTTGAACATTCAAGCTCCGGTCAGTTTCGTTGGGTATCCAGACTCCGGTTATTACATTGAGCGTTCAGGCTCCGGTCATTTTCGTTGAGTATCCAGACTCCGGTTATTATGTTGAGCGTTCAGGCTCCATTCAGTTTCGTTGGGTATCCAGACTCCGGTTATTACGTTGAGTGTTCAGGCTCCGGTCAGTTTCGTTTGGTATCCAAACTCCGGTTATTACGTTGAGCGTTTAGGCTCCGGTCAGTTTCGTTGGGTATCCAGACTCCGGTTATTACGTTGAACGTTCAGGCTCCGGTCCGTTTCGTTGGGTATCCAGACTCCGGTTTTTATATTGAGCGTTCAGGCTCCGGTCAGTTTTGTTGGGTATCCAGACTCCGGTTATTACGTTGAACGTTCAGGCTCCGGTCAGTTTCATTTGGTATCCAGAGTCCGGTTATTTTTTTGAGCGTTCAGGCTCCGGTCAGTTTTGTTGGGTATCCAGACTCCGGTTATTACGTTGAGCGTTCAGGCTCCGATCAATTTCGTTTGGTATCCAGAGTCCGGTTATTATGTTGAGCGTTCAGGCTCTGGTCATTTTCGTTGAGTATCCAGACTCCGGTTATTATGTTGAGCGTTCAGGCTCCATTCAGTTTCGTTGGGTATCCAGACTCCGGTTATTACGTTGAGCGTTCAGGCTCCGGTCAATTTCGTTTGGTATCCAGACTCCGGTTATTACGTTGAGCGTTTAGGCTCCGGTCAGTTTCGTTGGGTATCCAGACTCCGGTTATTACGTTGAGGGTTCAGGCTCCAGTCAGTTTCATTTGGTATCCAGAGTCCGGTTATTATGTTGAGCGTTCAGGCTCTGGTCATTTTCGTTGAGTATCCAGACTCCGGTTATTACGTTGAGCGTTCAGGCTCCATTCAGTTTCGTTGGGTATCCAGACTCCGGTTATTACGTTGAGCGTTCAGGCTCCGGTCAATTTCGTTTGGTATCCAGACTCCGGTTATTACGTTGAGCGTTTAGGCTCCGGTCAGTTTCGTTGGGTATCCAGACTCCGGTTATTACGTTGAGCATTCAGGCGCCAGTCAGTTTCGTTGGGTATCTAGACTCCGGTTATTACGTTGAGCGTTCAGGCTCCGGTCAATTTCGTTTGGTATCCAGACTCCGGTTATTACGTTGAGCGTTTAGGCTCCGGTCAGTTTCGTTGGGTATCCAGACTCCGGTTATTACGTTGAGCATTCAGGCGCCAGTCAGTTTCGTTGGGTATCTAGACTCCGGTTTTTACGTTGAGCGTTCATGCTCCGGTCAGTTTTGTTGGGTATCCAGACTCCGGTTATTACGTTGAACGTTCAGGCTCCGGTCAATTTCATTTGGTATCCAGAGTCCGGTTATTACGTTGAGGGTTCAGGCTCCGGTCATTTTCGTTGAGTATCCAGACTCCGGTTATTACGTTGAGCGTTCAGGCTCCAGTCAATTTCGTTGGGTATCCAGACTCCAGTTTTTACGTTGAGCGTTCAGGCTCCGGTCAGTTTTGTTGGGTATCCAGACTCCGGTTATTACGTTGAACGTTCAGGTTCCGGTCAGTTTCGTTGGGTATCCAGACTCCGGTTATTACGTTGAACGTTCAGGCTCCAGTCAGTTTCGTTGGGTATCCAGACTCCGGTTATTACGTTGAACGTTCAGGCTCCGGTCAGTTTCGTTGGGTATCCAGACTCCGGTTATTACGTTGATCGTTCAGGCTCAGGTCAGTTTCGTTGAGTATCCAAACTCCAGTTATTACATTGAGCGTTCAAGCTCTGATCATTTTCGTTGAGTATCCAGATTACTGTAATTATGTTGAACATTCAAGCTCCGGTCAGTTTCGTTGGGTATCCAGACTCCGGTTATTACATTGAGCGTTCAGGCTCCGGTCATTTTCGTTGAGTATCCAGACTCCGGTTATTATGTTGAGCGTTCAGGCTCCATTCAGTTTCGTTGGGTATCCAGACTCCGGTTATTACGTTGAGTGTTCAGGCTCCGGTCAGTTTCGTTTGGTATCCAGCCTCCGGTTATTACGTTGAGCGTTTAGGCTCCGGTCAGTTTCGTTGGGTATCCAGACTCCGGTTATTACGTTGAACGTTCATGCTCCGGTCAGTTTCGTTGGGTATCCAGACTCCGGTTTTTATGTTGAGCATTCAGGCTCAGGTCAGTTTTGTTGGGTATCCAGACTCCGGTTATTACGTTGAGCGTTCAGGCTCCGGTCAGTTTTGTTGGGTATCCAGACTCCGGTTATTACGTTGAACGTTCAGGCTCCAGTCAGTTTCGTTGGGTATCCAGACTCCGGTTATTACGTTGAACGTTCAGGCTCCGGTCATTTTCGTTGAGTATCCAGACTCCGGCTATTATGCTGAGCGTTCAGGCTCCATTCAGTTTCGTTGGGTATCCAGACTCCGGTTATTACGTTGAGTGTTCAGGCTCCGGTCAGTTTCGTTTGGTATCCAGACTCCGGTTATTACGTTGAGCGTTTAGGCTCCGGTCAGTTTCGTTGGGTATCCAGACTCCGGTTATTACGTTGAGCGTTTAGGCTCCAGTCAGTTTCGTTGGGTATCCAGACTCCGGTTTTTACGTTGAGCGTTCAGGCTCCGGTCAGTTTTGTTGGGTATCCAGACTCCGGTTATTACGATGAACGTTTAGGCTCCGGTCAGTTTCGTTGGGTATCCAGACTCCGGTTATTACGTTGAACGTTCAGGCTCCGGTCAGTTTCGTTGGGTATCCAGACTCCGGTTATTACGTTGAACGTTCAGGCTCCGGTCAATTTCATTTGGTATCCAGAGTCCGGTTATTACGTTGAGGGTTCAGGCTCCGGTCATTTTCGTTGAGTTTCCAGACTCCGGTTATTACGTTGAGCGTTCAGGCTCCAGTCAGTTTCGTTGGTTATCCAGACTCCAGTTTTTACGTTGAGCGTTCAGGCTCCGGTCAGTTTTGTTGGGTATCCAGACTCCGGTTATTACGTTGAACGTTCAGGTTCCGGTCAGTTTCGTTGGGTATCCAGACTTCGGTTATTACGTTGAACGTTCAGGCTCCGGTCAGTTTCGTTGGGTATCCAGACTCCGGTTATTACGTTGATCGTTCAGGCTCAGGTCAGTTTCGTTGAGTATCCAAACTCCAGTTATTACATTGAGCGTTCAAGCTCTGATCATTTTCGTTAAGTATCCAGATTGCAGTAATTACGTTGAACATTCAAGCTCCGGTCAGTTTCGTTGGGTATCCAGACTCCGGTTATTACATTGAGCGTTCAGGCTCCGGTCATTTTCGTTGAGTATCCAGACTCCGGTTATTATGTTGAGCGTTCAGGCTCCATTCAGTTTCGTTGGGTATCCAGACTCCGGTTATTACGTTGAGTGTTCAGGCTCCGGTCAGTTTCGTTTGGTATCCAAACTCCGGTTATTACGTTGAGCGTTTAGGCTCCAGTCAGTTTCGTTGGGTATCCAGACTCCGGTTATTACGTTGAACGTTCAGGCTCCGGTCCGTTTCGTTGGGTATCCAGACTCCGGTTTTTATATTGAGCGTTCAGGCTCCGGTCAGTTTTGTTGGGTATCCAGACTCCGGTTATTACGTTGAACGTTCAGGCTCCGGTCAGTTTCATTTGGTATCCAGAGTCCGGTTATTTTGTTGAGCGTTCAGGCTCCGGTCAGTTTTGTTGGGTATCCAGACTCCGGTTATTACGTTGAGCGTTCAGGCTCCGATCAATTTCGTTTGGTATCCAGAGTCCGGTTATTATGTTGAGCGTTCAGGCTCTGGTCATTTTCGTTGAGTATCCAGACTCCGGTTATTACGTTGAGCGTTCAGGCTCCATTCAGTTTCGTTGGGTATCCAGACTCCGGTTATTACGTTGAGCGTTCAGGCTCCGGTCAATTTCGTTTGGTATCCAGACTCCGGTTATTACGTTGAGCGTTTAGGCTCCGGTTAGTTTCGTTGGGTATCCAGACTCCGGTTATTACGTTGAGGGTTCAGGCTCCAGTCAGTTTCATTTGGTATCCAGAGTCCGGTTATTATGTTGAGCGTTCAGGCTCTGGTCATTTTCGTTGAGTATCCAGACTCCGGTTATTACGTTGAGCGTTCAGGCTCCATTCAGTTTCGTTGGGTATCCAGACTCCGGTTATTACGTTGAGCGTTCAGGCTCCGGTCAATTTCGTTTGGTATCCAGACTCCGGTTATTACGTTGAGCGTTTAGGTTCCGGTCAGTTTCGTTGGGTATCCAGACTCCGGTTATTACGTTGAGCATTCAGGCGCCAGTCAGTTTCGTTGGGTATCTAGACTCCGGTTATTACGTTGAGCGTTCAGGCTCCGGTCAATTTCGTTTGGTATCCAGACTCCGGTTATTACGTTGAGCGTTTAGGCTCCGGTCAGTTTCGTTGGGTATCCAGACTCCGGTTATTACGTTGAGCATTCAGGCGCCAGTCAGTTTCGTTGGGTATCTAGACTCCGGTTTTTACGTTGAGCGTTCAGGCTCCGGTCAGTTTTGTTTGGTATCCAGACTCCGGTTATTACGTTGAACGTTCAGGCTCCGGTCAATTTCATTTGGTATCCAGAGTCCGGTTATTACGTTGAGGGTTCAGGCTCCGGTCATTTTCGTTGAGTATCCAGACTCCGGTTATTACGTTGAGCGTTCAGGCTCCAGTCAATTTCGTTGGGTATCCAGACTCCAGTTTTTACGTTGAGCGTTCAGGCTCCGGTCAGTTTTGTTGGGTATCCAGACTCCGGTTATTACGTTGAACGTTCAGGTTCCGGTCAGTTTCGTTGGGTATCCAGACTCCGGTTATTACGTTGAACGTTCAGGCTCCGGTCAGTTTCGTTGGGTATCCAGACTCCGGTTATTACATTGAGCGTTCAGGCTCCGGTCATTTTCGTTGAGTATCCAGACTCCGATTATTATGTTGAGCGTTCAGGCTCCATTCAGTTTCGTTGGGTATCCAGACTCCGGTTATTACGTTGAGTGTTCAGGCTCCGGTCAGTTTCGTTTGGTATCCAGACTCCGGTTATTACGTTGAGCGTTTAGGCTCCGGTCAGTTTCGTTGGGTATCCAGACTCCGGTTATTACGTTGAGCGTTTAGGCTCCAGTCAGTTTCGTTGGGTATCCAGACTCCGGTTTTTACGTTGAGCGTTCAGGCTCCGGTCAGTTTTGTTGGGTATCCAGACTCCGGTTATTACGATGAACGTTTAGGCTCCGGTCAGTTTCGTTGGGTATCCAGACTCCGGTTATTACGTTGAACGTTCAGGCTCCGGTCAGTTTCGTTGGGTATCCAGACTCCGGTTATTACGTTGAGCGTTCAGGCTCCGATCAATTTCGTTTGGTATCCAGAGTCCGGTTATTATGTTGAGCGTTCAGGCTCTGGTCATTTTCGTTGAGTATCCAGACTCCGGTTATTACGTTGAGCGTTCAGGCTCCATTCAGTTTTGTTGGGTATCCAGACTCCGGTTATTACGTTGAGCGTTCAGGCTCCGGTCAATTTCGTTTGGTATCCAGACTCCGGTTATTACGTTGAGCGTTTAGGCTCCGGTCAGTTTCGTTGGGTATCCAGACTCCGGTTATTACGTTGAACGTTCAGGCTCCGGTCAGTTTCATTTGGTATCCCGAGTCCGGTTATTATGTTGAGCGTTCAGGCTCTGGTCATTTTCGTTGAGTATCCAGACTCCGGTTATTACGTTGAGCGTTCAGGCTCCATTCAGTTTCGTTGGGTATCCAGACTCCGGTTATTACGTTGAGCGTTCAGGCTCCGGTCAATTTCGTTTGGTATCCAGACTCCGGTTATTACGTTGAGCGTTTAGGCTCCGGTCAGTTTTGTTGGGTATCCAGACTCCGGTTATTACGTTGAGCATTCAGGCGCCAGTCAGTTTCGTTGGGTATCTAGACTCCGGTTATTACGTTGAGCGTTCAGGCTCCGGTCAATTTCGTTTGGTATCCAGACTCCGGTTATTACGTTGAGCGTTTAGGCTCCGGTCAGTTTCGTTGGGTATCCAGACTCCGGTTATTACGTTGAGCATTCAGGCGCCAGTCAGTTTCGTTTGGTATCTAGACTCCGGTTTTTACGTTGAGCGTTCAGGCTCTGGTCAGTTTTGTTGGGTATCCAGACTCCGGTTATTACGTTGAACGTTCAGGCTCCGGTCAATTTCATTTGGTATCCAGAGTCCGGTTATTACGTTGAGGGTTCAGGCTCCAGTCATTTTCGTTGAGTATCCAGACTCCGGTTATTACATTGAGCGTTCAGGCTCCAGTCAATTTCGTTGGGTATCCAGACTCCAGTTTTTACGTTGAGCGTTCAGGCTCCGGTCAGTTTTGTTGGGTATCCAGACTCCGGTTATTACGTTGAACGTTCAGGTTCCGGTCAGTTTCGTTGGGTATCCAGACTCCGGTTATTACGTTGAACGTTCAGGCTCCGGTCAGTTTCGTTGGGTATCCAGACTCCGGTTATTACATTGAGCGTTCAGGCTCCGGTCATTTTCGTTGAGTATCCAGACTCCGGTTATTATGTTGAGCGTTCAGGCTCCATTCAGTTTCGTTGGGTATCCAGACTCCGGTTATTACGTTGAGTGTTCAGGCTCCGGTCAGTTTCGTTTGGTATCCAGACTCCGGTTATTACGTTGAGCGTTTAGGCTCCGGTCAGTTTCGTTGGGTATCCAGACTCCGGTTATTACGTTGAGCGTTTAGGCTCCAGTCAGTTTCGTTGGGTATCCAGACTCCGGTTTTTACGTTGAGCGTTCAGGCTCCGGTCAGTTTTGTTGGGTATCCAGACTCCGGTTATTACGATGAACGTTTAGGCTCCGGTCAGTTTCGTTGGGTATCCAGACTCCGGTTATTACGTTGAACGTTCAGGCTCCGGTCAGTTTCGTTGGGTATCCAGACTCCGGTTATTACGTTGAACGTTCAGGCTCCGGTCAATTTCATTTGGTATCCAGAGTCCGGTTATTACGTTGAGGGTTCAGGCTCCGGTCATTTTCGTTGAGTATCCAGACTCCGGTTATTACGTTGAGCGTTCAGGCTCCAGTCAATTTCGTTGGGTATCCAGACTCCAGTTTTTACGTTGAGCGTTCAGGCTCCGGTCAGTTTTGTTGGGTATCCAGACTCCGGTTATTACGTTGAACGTTCAGGTTCAGGTCAGTTTCGTTGGGTATCCAGACTCCGGTTATTACGTTGAACGTTCAGGCTCCGGTCAGTTTCGTTGGGTATCCAGACTCCGGTTATTACATTGAGCGTTCAGGCTCCGGTCATTTTCGTTGAGTATCCAGACTCCGGTTATTATGTTGAGCGTTCAGGCTCCATTCAGTTTCGTTGGGTATCCAGACTCCGGTTATTACGTTGAGTGTTCAGGCTCCGGTCAGTTTCGTTTGGTATCCAGACTCCGGTTATTACGTTGAGCGTTTAGGCTCCGGTCAGTTTCGTTGGGTATCCAGACTCCGGTTATTACGTTGAGCGTTTAGGCTCCAGTCAGTTTCGTTGGGTATCCAGACTCCGGTTTTTACGTTGAGCGTTCAGGCTCCGGTCAGTTTTGTTGGGTATCCAGACTCCGGTTATTACGATGAACGTTTAGGCTCCGGTCAGTTTCGTTGGGTATCCAGACTCCGGTTATTACGTTGAACGTTCAGGCTCCGGTCAGTTTCGTTGGGTATCCAGACTCCGGTTATTACGTTGAACGTTCAGGCTCCGGTCAATTTCATTTGGTATCCAGAGTCCGGTTATTACGTTGAGGGTTCAGGCTCCGGTCATTTTCGTTGAGTATCCAGACTCCGGTTATTACGTTGAGCGTTCAGGCTCCAGTCAGTTTCATTGGTTATCCAGACTCCAGTTTTTACGTTGAGCGTTCAGGCTCCAGTCAGTTTTGTTGGGTATCCAGACTCCGGTTATTACGTTGAACGTTCAGGTTCCGGTCAGTTTCGTTGGGTATCCAGACTTCGGTTATTACGTTGAACGTTCAGGCTCCGGTCAGTTTCGTTGGGTATCCAGACTCCGGTTATTACATTGAGCGTTCAGGCTCCGGTCATTTTCGTTGAGTATCCAGACTCCGGTTATTATGTTGAGCGTTCAGGCTCCATTCAGTTTCGTTGGGTATCCAGACTCCGGTTATTACGTTGAGTGTTCAGGCTCCGGTCAGTTTCGTTTAGTATCCAGACTCCGGTTATTACGTTGAGCGTTTAGGCTCCGGTCAGTTTCGTTGGGTATCCAGACTCCGGTTATTACGTTGAGCGTTCAGGCTCCGGTCAGTTTCGTTGGGTATCCAGACTCCGGTTTTTACGTTGGGCTTTCAGGCTCCGGTCAGTTTTGTTGGGTATCCAGACTCCGGTTATTACGTTGAGCGTTCAGGCTCCGGTCAGTTTCATTTGGTATCGAGAGTCCAGTTATTACGTTGAGCGTTTAAGCTCCGGTCAGTTTCTTTGGGTATCCAGACTCCGGTTATTACGTTGAGCGTTTAGGCTCCGGTCAGTTTCGTTGTGTATCCAGACTCCGGTTATTACGTTGAGCGTTCAGGCGCCAGTCAGTTTCAATGGGTATCTAGACTCCGGTTTTTACGTTGAGGGTTCAGGCTCCGGTCAGTTTTGTTGGGTATCCAGACTCCGGTTATTACGTTGAACGTTCAGGCTCCGGTCAATTTCATTTGGTATCCAGAGTCCGGTTATTACGTTGAGGGTTCAGGCTTCGGTCATTTTCGTTGAGTATCCAGACTCCGGTTATTACGTTGAGCGTTCAGGCTCCAGTCAATTTCGTTGGGTATCCAGACTCCAGTTTTTACGTTGAGCGTTCAGGCTCCGGTCAGTTTTGTTGGGTATCCAGACTCCGGTTATTACGTTGAACGTTCAGGTTCCGGTCAGTTTCGTTGGGTATCCAGACTTCGGTTATTACGTTGAACGTTCAGGTTCCGGTCAGTTTCGTTGGGTATCCAGACTTCGGTTATTACGTTGAACATTCAGGCTCCGGTCAGTTTCGTTGGGTATTTAGACTCCGGTTATTATGTTGAGCGTTCAGGCTCCATTCAGTTTCGTTGGGTATCCAGACTCCGGTTATTACGTTGAGTGTTCAGGCTCCGGTCAATTTCGTTTGGTATCCTGACTCCGGTTATTACGTTGAGCGTTCAGGCTCCGGTCAGTTTCGTTGGGTATCCAGACTCCGGTTATTAGGTTGAGCATTCAGGCTCCAGTCAGTTTCGTTGGGTATCTAGACTCCGGTTTTTACGTTGAGCGTTCAGGCTCCGGTCAGTTTTGTTGGGTATCCAGACTCCGGTTATTACGTTGAACGTTCAGGCTCCGGTCAATTTCATTTGGTATCCAGAGTCCGGTTATTACGTTGAGGGTTCAGGCTCCGGTCATTTTCGTTTAGTATCCAGACTCCGGTTATTACGTTGAGCGTTCAGGCTCCGGTCAATTTCGTTGGGTATCCAGACTCCAGTTTTTATGTTGAGCGTTCAGGCTCCGGTCAGTTTTGTTGGGTATCCAGACTCCAGTTATTACGTTGAACGTTCAGGTTCCGGTCAGTTTCGTTGGGTATCCAGACTTCGGTTATTACGTTGAACGTTCAGGCTCCGGTCAGTTTCGTTGGGTATCCAGACTCCGGTTATTACGTTGATCGTTCAGGCTCAGGTCAGTTTCGTTGAGTATCCAAACTCCAGTTATTACATTGAGCGTTCAAGCTCTGATCATTTTCGTTGAGTATCCAGATTGCAGTAATTACGTTGAGCGTTCAAGCTCCGGTCAGTTTCGTTGGGTATCCAGACTTCGGTTATTACATTGAGCGTTCAGGCTCCGGTCATTTTCGTTGAGTATCCAGACTCCGGTTATTACGTTGAGCGTTCAGGCTCCATTCAGTTTCGTTGGGTATCAAGACTCCGGTTATTACGTTGAGCGTTCAGGCTCCGGTCAGTTTCGTTTGGTATCCAGACTCCGGTTATTACGTTGAGCGTTTAGGCTCCGGTCAGTTTTGTTGGGTATCCAGACTCCGGTTATTACGTTGAGCGTTCAGGCTCCAATCAGTTTCGTTGGGTATCCAGACTCCGGTTTTTACGTTGAGCGTTCAGGCTCCGGTCAGTTTTGTTGGGTATCCAGACTCTGGTTATTACGTTGAACGTTCAGGCTCCGGTCAATTTCATTTGGTATCCAGAGTCTGGTTATTACGTTGAGGGTTCAGGCTCCGGTCATTTTCGTTGAGTATCCAGACTCCGGTTATTACTTTGAGCGTTCAGGCTCCAGTCAGTTTCGTTGGGTATCCAGACTCCGGTTTTTACGTTGAGCATTCAGGCTCCGGTCAGTTTTGTTGGGTATCCAGACTCCGGTTATTACGTTGAACGTTCAGGCTCCGGTCAGTTTCGTTGGGTATCCAGACTCCGGTTATTACGTTGATCGTTCAGGCTCAGGTCAGTTTCGTTGAGTATCCAAACTCCAGTTATTACATTGAGCGTTCAAGCTCTGATCATTTTCGTTGAGTATCCAGATTACAGTAATTATGTTGAGCGTTCAAGCTCCGGTCAGTTTCGTTGGGTATCCAGATTCCGATTATTACATTGAGCGTTCAGGCTCCGGTCATTTTCGTTGAGTATCCAGACTCCGGTTATTATGTTGAGCGTTCAGGCTCCATTCAGTTTCGTTGGGTATCCAGACTCCGGTTATTACGTTGAGCGTTCAGGCTCCAGCCAGTTTCGTTGGTTATCCAGACTCCGGTTTTTACGTTGAGCGTTCAGGCTCCGGTCAGTTTTGTTGGGTATCCAGACTCCGGTTATTACGTTGAACGTTTAGGCTCCGGTCAGTTTCGTTGGGTATCCAGAGTCCGGTTATTACGTTGAACGTTCAGGCTCTGGTCAGTTTCGTTGGGTATCCAGACTCCGGTTATTACGTTGAGCGTTTAGGCTCCGGTCAGTTTCGTTGGGTATCCAGATTCCGGTTTTTACGTTGAGCGTTCAGGCTCCGGTCAGTTTTGTTGGGTATCCAGACTCCGGTTATTACGTTGAGCGTTCAGGCTCCGGTCAGTTTCATTTGGTATCCAGAGTCCGGTTATTTTGTTGAGCGTTCAGGCTTTGGTCATTTTCGTTGAGTATCCAGACTCCGGTTATTACGTTGAGCGTTCAGGCTCCATTCAGTTTCGTTGGGTATCCAGACTCCGGTTATTACGTTGAGCGTTCAGGCTCCGGTGAATTTCGTTTGGTATCCAGACTCCGGTTATTACGTTGAGCGTTTAGGCTCCGGTCAGTTTCGTTGGGTATCCAAACTCCGGTTATTACGTTGAGCGTTCAGGCGCCAGTCAGTTTCGTTGGGTATATAGACTCCGGTTTTTACGTTGAGCGTTCAGGCTCCGGTAAGTTTTGTTGGGTATCCAGACTCCGGTTATTACGTTGAACGTTCAGGCTCCGGTCAATTTCATTTGGTATCCAGAGTCCGGTTATTACGTTGAGGGTTCAGGCTTCGGTCATTTTCGTTGAGTATCCAGACTCCGGTTATTACGTTGAGCGTTCAGGCTCCAGTCAATTTCGTTGGGTATCTAGACTCCAGTTTTTACGTTGAGCGTTCAGGCTCCGGTCAGTTTTTTTGGGTATCCAGACTCCGGTTATTACGTTGAACGTTCAGGTTCTGGTCAGTTTCGTTGGGTATCCAGACTTCGGTTATTACGTTGAACGTTCAGGCTCCGGTCAGTTTCGTTGGGTATTTAGACTCCGGTTATTACATTGAGCGTTCAGGCTCCGGTCATTTTCGTTGAGTATCCAGACTCCGGTTATTATGTTGAGCGTTCAGGCTCCATTCAGTTTCGTTGGGTATCCAGACTCCGGTTATTACGTTGAGTGTTCAGGCTCCGGTCAATTTCGTTTGGTATCCTGACTCCGGTTATTACGTTGAGCGTTCAGGCTCCGGTCAGTTTCGTTGGGTATCCAGACTCCGGTTATTAGGTTGAGCGTTCAGGCTCCAGTCAGTTTCGTTGGGTATCTAGACTCCGGTTTTTACGTTGAGCGTTCAGGCTCCGGTCAGTTTTGTTGGGTATCCAGAGTCCGGTTATTACGTTGAACGTTCAGGCTCCGGTCAATTTCATTTGGTATCCAGAGTCCGGTTATTACGTTGAGGGTTCAGGCTCCGGTCATTTTCGTTGAGTATCCAGACTCCGGTTATTACGTTGAGCGTTCAGGCTCCGGTCAATCTCGTTGGGTATCCAGACTCCAGTTTTTATGTTGAGCGTTCAGGCTCCGGTCAGTTTTGTTGGGTATCCAGACTCCAGTTATTACGTTGAACGTTCAGGTTCCGGTCAGTTTCGTTGGGTATCCAGACTTCGGTTATTACGTTGAACGTTCAGGCTCCGGTCAGTTTCGTTGGGTATCCAGACTCCGGTTATTACGTTGATCGTTCAGGCTCAGGTCAGTTTCGTTGAGTATCCAAACTCCGGTTATTACCTTGAGCGTTCAAGCTCTGATCATTTTCGTTGAGTATCCAGATTGCAGTAATTACGTTGAGCGTTCAAGCTCCGGTCAGTTTCGTTGGGTATCCAGACTTCGGTTATTACATTGAGCGTTCAGGCTCCGGTCATTTTCGTTGAGTATCCAGACTCCGGTTATTACGTTGAGCGTTCAGGCTCCATTCAGTTTCGTTGGGTATCCAGACTCTGGTTATTACGTTGAGCGTTCAGGCTCCGGTCAGTTTCGTTTGGTATCCAGACTCCGGTTATTACGTTGAGCGTTTAGGCTCCGGTCAGTTTTGTTGGGTATCCAGACTCCGGTTATTACGTTGAGCGTTCAGGCTCCAATCAGTTTCGTTGGGTATCCAGACTCCGGTTTTTACGTTGAGCGTTCAGGCTCCGGTCAGTTTTGTTGGGTATCCAGACTCCGGTTATTACGTTGAGCGTTCAGGCTCCAGTCAGTTTCGTTGGGTATCCAGACTCCGGTTTTTACGTTGAGCGTTCAGGCTTCGGTCAGTTTTGTTGGGTATCCAGACTCCGGTTATTACGTTGAACGTTCAGGCTCCGGTCAGTTTCGTTGGGTATCCAGACTCCGGTTATTACGTTGATCGTTCGAGCTCAGGTCAGTTTCGTTGAGTATCCAAACTCCAGTTATTACATTGAGCGTTCAAGCTCTGATCATTTTCGTTGAGTATCCAGATTACAGTAATTATGTTGAGCGTTCAAGCTCCGGTCAGTTTCGTTGGGTATCCAGATTCCGATTATTACATTGAGCATTCAGGCTCCGGTCATTTTCGTTGAGTATCCAGACTCCGGTTATTATGTTGAGCGTTCAGGCTCCATTCAGTTTCGTTGGGTATCCAGACTCCGGTTATTACGTTGAGCGTTCAGGCTCCAGTCAGTTTCGTTGGTTATCCAGACTCCGGTTTTTACGTTGAGCGTTCAGGCTCCGGTCAGTTTTGTTGGGTATCCAGACTCCGGTTATTACGTTGAACGTTTAGGCTCCGGTCAGTTTCGTTGGGTATCCAGACTCCGGTTATTACGTTGAACGTTCAGGCTCTGGTCAGTTTCGTTGGGTATCCAGACTCCGGTTATTACGTTGAGCGTTTAGGCTCCGGTCAGTTTCTTTGGGTATCCAGACTCCGGTTTTTACGTTGAGCGTTCAGGCTCCGGTCAGTTTTGTTGGGTATCCAGACTCCGGTTATTACGTTGAGCGTTCAGGCTCCGGTCAGTTTCATTTGGTATCCAGAGTCCGGTTATTACGTTGAGGGTTCAGGCTCCGGTCATTTTTATTGAGTATCCAGACTCCGGTTATTACGTTGAGCGTTTAGGCTCCAGTCAGTTTCGTTGGGTATCTAGACTCCGGTTATTACGTTGAGTGTTCAGGCTCCGGTCAGTTTTGTTGGGTATCCAGACTCCGGTTATTACGTTGAGCGTTTAGGCTCCGGTCAGTTTTGTTGGGTATCCAGACTCCGGTTATTACGTTGAGCGTTCAGGCTCCGGTCATTTTCGTTGAGTATCCAGACTCCGGTTATTATGTTGAGCGTTCAGGCTCCATTCAGTTTCGTTGGGTATCCAGACTCCGGTTATTACGTTGAGTGTTCAGGCTCCGGTCAGTTTCGTTTGGTATCCAGACTCCGGTTATTACATTGAGCGTTTAGGCTCCGGTCAGTTTCATTGGGTATCCAGACTCCGGTTATTACGTTGAACGTTCAGGCTCCGGTCAGTTTCGTTGGGTATCCAGACTCCGGTTTTTATGTTGAGCGTTCAAGCTCCGGTCAATTTTGTTGGGTATCCAGACTCCGGTTATTACGTTGAGCGTTCATGCTCCGGTCAGTTTCATTTGGTATCCAGAGTCCGGTTATTTTGTTGAGCGTTCAGGCTCTGGTCATTTTCGTTGAGTATCCAGACTCCGGTTATTACGTTGAGCGTTCAGGCTCCATTCAGTTTCGTTGGGTATCCAGACTCCGGTTATTACGTTGAGCGTTCAGGCTCCGGTCAATTTCGTTTGGTATCCAGACTCCGGTTATTACGTTGAGCGTTTAGGCTCCGGTCATTTTCGTTGGGTATCCAGACTCCGGTTATTACGTTGAGCGTTCAGGCGCCAGTCAGTTTCGTTGGGTATCTAGACTCCGGTTTTTACGTTGAGCGTTCAGGCTCCGGTCAGTTTTGTTGGGTATCCAGACTCCGGTTATTACGTTGAACGTTCAGGCTCCGGTCAATTTCATTTGGTATCCAGAGTCCGGTTATTACGTTGAGGGTTCAGGCTCCGGTCATTTTCGTTGAGTATCCAGACTCCGGTTATTACGTTGAGCGTTCAGGCTCTAGTCAATTTCGTTGGGTATCCAGACTCCAGTTTTTACGTTGAGCGTTCAGGCTCCGGTCAGTTTTGTTGGGTATCCAGACTCCGGTTATTACGTTGAACGTTCAGGTTCCGGTCAGTTTCGTTGGGTATCCAGACTTCGGTTATTACGTTGAACGTTCAGGCTCCGGTCAGTTTCGTTGGGTATTTAGACTCCGGTTATTACATTGAGCGTTCAGGCTCCTGTCATTTTCGTCGAGTATCCAGACTCCGGTTATCATGTTGAGCGTTCAGGCTCCATTCAGTTTCGTTGGGTATCCAGACTCCGGTTATTACGTTGAGTGTTCAGGCTCCGGTCAATTTCGTTTAATATCCAGACTCCGGTTATTACGTTGAGCGTTCAGGCTCCGGTCAGTTTCGTTGGGTATCCAGACTCCGGTTATTAGGTTGAGCGTTCAGGCTCCAGTCAGTTTCGTTGGGTATCTAGACTCCGGTTTTTACGTTGAGCGTTCAGGCTCCGGTCAGTTTTGTTGGGTATCCAGAGTCCGGTTATTACGTTGAACGTTCAGGCTCCGGTCAATTTCATTTGGTATCCAGAGTCCGGTTATTACGTTGAGGGTTCAGGCTCCGGTCATTTTCGTTGAGTATCCAGACTCCGGTTATTACGTTGAGCGTTCAGGCTCCGGTCAATCTCGTTGGGTATCCAGACTCCAGTTTTTATGTTGAGCGTTCAGGCTCCGGTCAGTTTTGTTGGGTATCCAGACTCCGGTTATTACGTTGAACGTTCAGGTTCCGGTCAGTTTCGTTGGGTATCCAGACTTCGGTTATTACGTTGAACGTTCAGGCTCCGGTCAGTTTCGTTGGGTATCCAGACTCCGGTTATTACGTTGATCGTTCAGGCTCAGGTCAGTTTCGTTGAGTATCCAAACTCCGGTTATTACCTTGAGCGTTCAAGCTCTGATCATTTTCGTTGAGTATCCAGATTGCAGTAATTACGTTGAGAGTTCAAGCTCCGGTCAGTTTCGTTGGGTATCCAGACTTCGGTTATTACATTGAGCGTTCAGGCTCCGGTCATTTTCGTTGAGTATCCAGACTCCGGTTATTACGTTGAGCGTTCAGGCTCCATTCAGTTTCGTTGGGTATCCAGACTCTGGTTATTACGTTGAGCGTTCAGGCTCCGGTCAGTTTCGTTTGGTATCCAGACTCCGGTTATTACGTTGAGCGTTTAGGCTCCGGTCAGTTTTGTTGGGTATCCAGACTCCGGTTATTACGTTGAGCGTTCAGGCTCCAATCAGTTTCGTTGGGTATCCAGACTCCGGTTTTTACGTTGAGCGTTCAGGCTCCGGTCAGTTTTGTTGGGTATCCAGACTCCGGTTATTACGTTGAGCGTTCAGGCTCCAGTCAGTTTCGTTGGGTATCCAGACTCCGGTTTTTACTTTGAGCGTTCAGGCTTCGGTCAGTTTTGTTGGGTATCCAGACTCCGGTTATTACGTTGAACGTTCAGGCTCCGGTCAGTTTCGTTGGGTATCCAGACTCCGGTTATTACGTTGATCGTTCGAGCTCAGGTCAGTTTCGTTGAGTATCCAAACTCCAGTTATTACATTGAGCGTTCAAGCTCTGATCATTTTCGTTGAGTATCCAGATTACAGTAATTATGTTGAGCGTTCAAGCTCCGGTCAGTTTCGTTGGGTATCCAGATTCCGATTATTACATTGAGCGTTCAGGCTCCGGTCATTTTCGTTGAGTATCCAGACTCCGGTTATTATGTTGAGCGTTCAGGCTCCATTCAGTTTCGTTGGGTATCCAGACTCCGGTTATTACGTTGAGCGTTCAGGCTCCAGTCAGTTTCGTTGGTTATCCAGACTCCGGTTTTTACGTTGAGCGTTCAGGCTCCGGTCAGTTTTGTTGGGTATCCAGACTCCGGTTATTACGTTGAACGTTTAGGCTCCGGTCAGTTTCGTTGGGTATCCAGACTCCGGTTATTACGTTGAACGTTCAGGCTCTGGTCAGTTTCGTTGGGTATCCAGACTCCGGTTATTACGTTGAGCGTTTAGGCTCCGGTCAGTTTCTTTGGGTATCCAGACTCCGGTTTTTACGTTGAGCGTTCAGGCTCCGGTCAGTTTTGTTGGGTATCCAGACTCCGGTTATTACGTTGAGCGTTCAGGCTCCGGTCAGTTTCATTTGGTATCCAGAGTCCGGTTATTACGTTGAGGGTTCAGGCTCCGGTCATTTTTATTGAGTATCCAGACTCCGGTTATTACGTTGAGCGTTTAGGCTCCAGTCAGTTTCGTTGGGTATCTAGACTCCGGTTTTTACGTTGAGCGTTCAGGCTCCGGTCAGTTTTGTTGGGTATCCAGACTCCGGTTATTACGTTGAGCGTTTAGGCTCCGGTCAGTTTTGTTGGGTATCCAGACTCCGGTTATTACGTTGAGCGTTCAGGCTCCGGTCATTTTCGTTGAGTATCCAGACTCCGGTTATTATGTTGAGCGTTCAGGCTCCATTCAGTTTCGTTGGGTATCCAGACTCCGGTTATTACGTTGAGTGTTCAGGCTCCGGTCAGTTTCGTTTGGTATCCAGACTCCGGTTATTACATTGAGCGTTTAGGCTCCGGTCAGTTTCATTGGGTATCCAGACTCCGGTTATTACGTTGAACGTTCAGGCTCCGGTCAGTTTCGTTGGGTATCCAGACTCCGGTTTTTATGTTGAGCGTTCAAGCTCCGGTCAATTTTGTTGGGTATCCAGACTCCGGTTATTACGTTGAGCGTTCATGCTCCGGTCAGTTTCATTTGGTATCCAGAGTCCGGTTATTTTGTTGAGCGTTCAGGCTCTGGTCATTTTCGTTGAGTATCCAGACTCCGGTTATTACGTTGAGCGTTCAGGCTCCATTCAGTTTCGTTGGGTATCCAGACTCCGGTTATTACGTTGAGCGTTCAGGCTCCGGTCAATTTCGTTTGGTATCCAGACTCCGGTTATTACGTTGAGCGTTTAGGCTCCGGTCATTTTCGTTGGGTATCCAGACTCCGGTTATTACGTTGAGCGTTCAGGCGCCAGTCAGTTTCGTTGGGTATCTAGACTCCGGTTTTTACGTTGAGCGTTCAGGCTCCGGTCAGTTTTGTTGGGTATCCAGACTCCGGTTATTACGTTGAACGTTCAGGCTCCGGTCAATTTCATTTGGTATCCAGAGTCCGGTTATTACGTTGAGGGTTCAGGCTCCGGTCATTTTCGTTGAGTATCCAGACTCCGGTTATTACGTTGAGCGTTCAGGCTCCAGTCAATTTCGTTGGGTATCCAGACTCCAGTTTTTACGTTGAGCGTTCAGGCTCCGGTCAGTTTTGTTGGGTATCCAGACTCCGGTTATTACGTTGAACGTTCAGGTTCCGGTCAGTTTCGTTGGGTATCCAGACTTCGGTTATTACGTTGAACGTTCAGGCTCCGGTCAGTTTCGTTGGGTATTTAGACTCCGGTTATTACATTGAGCGTTCAGGCTCCTGTCATTTTCGTCGAGTATCCAGACTCCGGTTATCATGTTGAGCATTCAGGCTCCATTCAGTTTCGTTGGGTATCCAGACTCCGGTTATTACGTTGAGTGTTCAGGCTCCGGTCAATTTCGTTTAATATCCAGACTCCGGTTATTACGTTGAGCGTTCAGGCTCCGATCAGTTTCGTTGGGTATCCAGACTCCGGTTATTAGGTTGAGCGTTCAGGCTCCAGTCAGTTTCGTTGGGTATCTAGACTCCGGTTTTTACGTTGAGCGTTCAGGCTCCGGTCAGTTTTGTTGGGTATCCAGACTCCGGTTATTACGTTGAACGTTCAGGCTCCAGTCAATTTCATTTGGTATCCAGAGTCCGGTTATTACGTTGAGGGTTCAGGCTCCGGTCATTTTCGTTGAGTATCCAGACTCCGGTTATTACGTTGAGCGTTCAGGCTCCGGTCAATTTCGTTGGGTATCCAGACTCCAGTTTTTACGTTGAGCGTTCAGGCTCCGGTCAATTTTGTTGGGTATCCAGACTCCGGTTATTACGTTGAACGTTCAGGTTCCGGTCAGTTTCTTTGGGTATCCAGACTTCGGTTACTACGTTGAACGTTCAGGCTCCGGTCAGTTTCGTTGGGTATCCAGACTCCGGTTATTACGTTGATCGTTCAGGCTCCCTTCAGTTTCGTTGGGTATCCAGACTCCGGTTATTACATTGAGCGTTCAGGCTCCGGTCAGTTTCGTTTGGTATCCAGACTCCGGTTATTACGTTGAGCGTTTAGGCTCCGGTCAGTTTTGTTGGGTATCCAGACTCCGGTTATTACGTTGAGCGTTCAGGCTCCAGTCAGTTTCGTTGGGTATCTAGACTCCGGTTTTTACGTTGAGCGTTCAGGCTCCGGTCAGTTTTGTTGGGTATCCAGACTCCGGTTATTACGTTGAGCGTTCAGGCTCCGGTCAGTTTCATTTGGTATCCAGAGTCCGGTTATTTTGTTGAGCGTTCAGGCTCTGGTCATTTTCGTTGAGTATCCAGACTCCGGTTATTACGTTGAGCGTTCAGGCTCCATTCAGTTTCGTTGGGTATCCAGACTCCGGTTATTACGTTGAGCGTTCAGGCTCCGGTCAATTTCGTTTGGTATCCAGACTCCGGTTATTACGTTGAGCGTTTAGGCTCCGGTCATTTTCGTTGGGTATCCAGACTCCGGTTATTACGTTGAGCGTTCAGGCGCCAATCAGTTTCGTTGGGTATCTACACTCCGGTTTTTACGTTGAGCGTTCAGGCTCCGGTCAGTTTTGTTGGGTATCCAGACTCCGGTTATTACGTTGAACGTTCAGGCTCCGGTCAATTTCATTTGGTATCCAGAGTCCGGTTATTACGTTGAGGGTTCAGGCTCCGGTCATTTTCATTGAGTATCCAGACTCCGGTTATTACGTTGAGCGTTCAGGCTCCAGTCAATTTCGTTGGGTATCCAGACTCCAGTTTTTACGTTGAGCGTTCAGGCTCCGGTCAGTTTTGTTGGGTATCCAGACTCCGGTTATTACGTTGAATGTTCAGGTTCCGGTCAGTTTCGTTGGGTATCCAGACTTCGGTTATTACGTTGAACGTTCAGGCTCCGGTCAGTTTCGTTGGGTATTTAGACTCCGGTTATTACATTGAGCGTTCAGGCTCCTGTCATTTTCGTCGAGTATCCAGACTCCGGTTATCATGTTGAGCGTTCAGGCTCCATTCAGTTTCGTTGGGTATCCAGACTCCGGTTATTACGTTGAGTGTTCAGGCTCCGGTCAATTTCGTTTGGTATCCAGACTCCGGTTATTACATTGAGCGTTCAGGCTCCGGTCAGTTTCGTTGGGTATCCAGACTCCGGTTATTAGGTTGAGCGTTCAGGCTCCAGTCAGTTTCGTTGGGTATCTAGACTCCGGTTTTTACGTTGAGCGTTCAGGCTCCGGTCAGTTTTGTTGGGTATCCAGACTCCGGTTATTACGTTGAACGTTTAGGCTCCGGTCAATTTCATTTGGTATCCAGAGTCCGGTTATTACGTTGAGGGTTCAGGCTCCGGTCATTTTCGTTGAGTATCCAGACTCCGGTTATTACGTTGAGCGTTCAGGCTCCGGTCAATTTCGTTGGGTATCCAGACTCCAGTTTTTACGTTGAGCGTTCAGGCTCCGGTCAGTTTTGTTGGGTATCCAGACTCCGGTTATTACGTTGAACGTTCAGGTTCCGGTCAGTTTCGTTGGGTATCCAGACTTCGGTTACTACGTTGAACGTTCAGGCTCCGGTCAGTTTCGTTGGGTATCCAGACTCCGGTTATTACGTTGATCGTTCAGGCTCCCTTCAGTTTCGTTGGGTATCCAGACTCCGGTTATTACATTGAGCGTTTCAGGCTCCGGTCAGTTTCGTTTGGTATCCAGACTCCGGTTATTACGTTGAGCGTTTAGGCTCCGGTCAGTTTTGTTGGGTATCCAGACTCCGGTTATTACGTTGAGCGTTCAGGCTCCAGTCAGTTTCGTTGGGTATCTAGACTCCGGTTTTTACGTTGAGCGTTCAGGCTCCGGTCAGTTTTGTTGGGTATCCAGACTCTGGTTATTACGTTGAACGTTCAGGCTCCGGTAAATTTCATTTGGTATCCAGAGTCTGGTTATTACGTTGAGGGTTCAGGCTCCGGTCATTTTCGTTGAGTATCCAGACTCCGGTTATTACGTTGAGCGTTCAGGCTCCAGTCAGTTTCGTTGGGTATCCAGATTCCGGTTTTTACGTTGAGCGTTCAGGCTCCGGTCAGTTTTGTTGGTTATCCAGACTCCGGTTATTACGTTGAACATTCAGGCTCCGGTCAGTTTCGTTGGGTATCCAGACTCCGGTTATTACGTTGATCGTTCAGGCTCAGGTCAGTTTCGTTGAGTAACCAAACTCCAGTTATTACATTGAGCGTTCAAGCTCTGATCATTTTCGTTGAGTATCCAGATTGCAGTAATTACGTTGAGCGTTCAAGCTCCGATCAGTTTCGTTGGGTATCTAGATTCCGGTTATTACATTGAGCGTTCAGGCTCCGGTCATTTTCGTTGAGTATCCAGACTCCGGTTATTATGTTGAGCGTTCAGGCTCCATTCAGTTTCGTTGGGTATCCAGACTCCGGTTATTACGTTGAGCGTTCAGGCTCCGGTCAGTTTCGTTTGGTATCCAGACTCCGGTTATTACGTTGAGCGTTTAGGCTTCGGTCAGTTTCGTTGGGTATCCAGAGTCCGGTTATTACGTTGAGCGTTCAGGCTCCGGTCAGTTTCGTTGGGTATCCAGACTCCGGTTTTTACGTTGAACGTTCAGGCTCCGGTCAGTTTTGTTGGGTATCCAGACTCCGGTTATTACGTTGAGCGTTCAGGCTCCGGTCAGTTTCATTTGGTATCCAGAGTCCGGTTATTACGTTGAGCGTTCAGGCTCCGGTCATTTTCGTTGAGTATCCAGACTCCGGTTATTACATTGAGCATTCAGGCTCCATTCAGTTTCGTTGGGTATCCAGACTCCGGTTATTATGTTGAGCGTTCAGGCTCCGGTCAGTTTCGTTTGGTATCCAGACTCCGGTTATTACGTTGAGCATTTAGGCTCCGGTCAGTTTCGTTGGGTATCCAGACTCCGGTTATTACGTTGAGCGTTCAGGCTCCAGTCTGTTTCGTTGGGTATCCAGACTCCGGTTTTTACGTTGAGCGTTCAGGCTTCGGTCAGTTTTGTTGGGTATCCAGACTCCGGTTATTACGTTGAACGTTCAGGCTCCGGTCAATTTAATTTGGTATCCAGAGTCCGGTTATTACGTTGAGGGTTCAGGCTCCGGTCATTTTTGTTGAGTATCCAGACTCCGGTTATTACGTTGAGCGTTCAGGCTCCATTCAGTTTCGTTGGGTATCCAGACTCCGGTTATTACGTTGAGCGTTCAGGCTCCGGTCAGTTTCGTTTGGTATCCAGACTCCAGTTATAACGTTGAGCATTCAGGCTCCGGTCAATTTCGTTGGGTATCCAGACTCCGGTTATTACGTTGAGCGTTCAGGCTCCGGTCAGTTTCGTTGGGTATCCAGACTCTGGTTTTTACGTTGAGCGTTCAGGCTCCGGTCAGTTTTGTTGGGTATTCAGACTCTGGTTATTACGTTGAGCGTTCAGGCTCCGGTCAGTTTCATTGGGTATCCAGACTCCGGTTATTACGTTGAGCGTTCAGGCTCCGGTCAGTTTTGTTGGGTATCCAGACTCTTGTTATTACGTTGAGCGTTCAGGCTCCGGTCAGTTTCGTTGGGTATCCAGATTCCGGTTATTACATTGAGCGTTCAGGCTCCGGTCATCTTCGTTGAGTATCCAGATCTAGTTATTACGTTGAGCATTCAGGCTGTAGTGATTTTTGTTAAGTATCCAGACTCCGGTTATTATGTTGAGCATTCAGGCTCCGGTCAGTTTCATTGGGTATCCAGACTCCGGTTATTATGTTGAGCGTTCAAGCTCCGGTCAGTTTCGTTGGGTATCTAGACTCTGATTATTACGTTGAGCGTTCAGGCTCCAGTCAGTTTCCTTTGGTATCCAGACTCCGGTTATTACGTTGAGCGTTCAGGCTCCGGTCAGTTTCGTTGGGTATCCAGACTCCGGTTATTACGTTGAACATTCAGGCTCCGGTCAGTTTCGTTGGGTATCCAGACTCCGGTTATTACGTTGATCGTTCAGGCTCAGGTCAGTTTCGTTGAGTATCCAAACTCCAGTTATTACATTGAGCGTTCAAGCTCTGATCATTTTCATTGAGTATCCAGATTGCAGTAATTACGTTGAGCGTTCAAGCTCCGGTCAGTTTCGTTGGGTATCCAGATTCCGGTTATTACATTGAGCGTTCAGGCTCCGGTCATTTTCGTTGAGTATCCAGACTCCGGTTATTATGTTGAGCGTTCAGGCTCCATTTAGTTTCGTTGGGTATCCAGACTCCGGTTATTACGTTGAGCGTTCAGGCTCCGGTCAGTTTCGTTTGGTATCCAGACTCCGGTTATTACGTTGAGCGTTTAGGCTTCGGTCAATTTCGTTGGGTATCCAGACTCCGGTTATTACGTTAAGCCTTCAGGCTCCGGTCAGTTTCGTTAGGTATCCAGACTCCGGTTTTTACGTTGAACGTTCAGGCTCCGGTCAGTTTTGTTGGGTATCCAGACTCCGGTTATTACGTTGAACGTTCAGGTTCCGGTCAGTTTCGTTGGGTATCCAGACTTCGGTTATTACGTTGAACGGTCAGGCTCCGGTCAGTTTCGTTGGGTATTTAGACTTCGGTTATTACATTGAGCGTTCAGGCTCCGGTCATTTTCGTTGAGTATCCAGACTCCGGTTATCATGTTGAGCATTCAGGCTCCATTCAGTTTCGTTGGGTATCCAGACTCCGGTTATTACGTTGAGTGTTCAGGCTCCGGTCAATTTCGTTTGGTATCCAGACTCCGGTTATTACGTTGAGCGTTCAGGCTCCGGTCAGTTTCGTTGGGTATCCAGACTCCGGTTATTAGGTTGAGCGTTCAGGCTCCAGTCAGTTTCGTTGGGTATCTAGACTCCGGTTTTTACGTTGAGCGTTCAGGCTCCGGTCAGTTTTGTTGGGTATCCAGACTCCGGTTATTACGTTGAACGTTCAGGCTCCGGTCAATTTCATTTGGTATCCAGAGTCCGGTTATTACGTTGAGGGTTCAGGCTCTGGTCATTTTCGTTGAGTATCCAGACTCCGGTTATTACGTTGAGCGTTCAGGCTCCGGTCAATTTCGTTGGGTATCCAGACTCCAGTTTTTACGTTGAGCGTTCAGGCTCCGGTCAGTTTTGTTGGGTATCCAGACTCCGGTTATTACGTTGAACGTTCAGGTTCCGGTCAGTTTCGTTGGGTATCCAGACTTCGGTTACTACGTTGAACGTTCAGGCTCCGGTCAGTTTCGTTGGGTATCCAGACTCCGGTTATTACGTTGATCGTTCAGGCTCCCTTCAGTTTCGTTGGGTATCCAGACTCCGGTTATTACATTGAGCGTTCAGGCTCCGGTCAGTTTCGTTTGGTATCCAGACTCCGGTTATTATGTTGAGCGTTTAGGCTCCGGTCAGTTTTGTTGGGTATCCAGACTCCGGTTATTACGTTGAGCGTTCAGGCTCCAGTCAGTTTCGTTGGGTATCTAGACTCCGGTTTTTACGTTGAGCGTTCAGGCTCCGGTCAGTTTTGTTGGGTATCCAGACTCTTGTTATTACGTTGAACGTTCAGGCTCCGGTCAATTTCATTTGGTATCCAGAGTCTGGTTATTACGTTGAGGGTTCAGGCTCCGGTCATTTTCGTTGAGTATCCAGACTCCGGTTATTACGTTGAGCGTTCAGGCTCCAGTCAGTTTCGTTGGGTATCCAGATTCCGGTTTTTACGTTGAGCGTTCAGGCTCCAGTCAGTTTTGTTGGTTATCCAGACTCCGGTTATTACGTTGAACATTCAGGCTCCGGTCAGTTTTGTTGGGTATCCAGACTCCGGTTATTACGTTGATCGTTCAGGCTCAGGTCAGTTTCTTGAGTAACCAAACTCCAGTTATTACATTGAGCGTTCAAGCTCTGATCATTTTCGTTGAGTATCCAGATTGCAGTAATTACGTTGAGCGTTCAAGCTCCGGTCAGTTTCGTTGGGTATCTAGATTCCGGTTATTACATTGAGCGTTCAGGCTCCGGTCATTTTCGTTGAGTATCCAGACTCCTGTTATTATGTTGAGCGTTCAGGCTCCATTCAGTTTCGTTGGGTATCCAGACTCCGGTTATTACGTTGAGCGTTCAGGCTCCGGTCAGTTTCGTTTGGTATCCAGACTCCGGTTATTACGTTGAGCGTTTAGGCTTCGGTCAGTTTCGTTGGGTATCCAGAGTCCGGTTATTACGTTGAGCGTTCAGGCTCCGGTCAGTTTCGTTGGGTATCCAGACTCCGGTTTTTACGTTGAACGTTCAGGCTCCGGTCAGTTTTGTTGGGTATCCAGACTCCGGTTATTACGTTGAGCGTTCAGGCTCCGGTCAGTTTCATTTGGTATCCAGAGTCCGGTTATTACGTTGAGCGTTCAGGCTCCGGTCATTTTCGTTGAGTATCCAGACTCCGGTTATTACATTGAGCGTTCAGGCTCCATTCAGTTTCGTTGGGTATCCAGACTCCGGTTATTACGTTAAGCGTTCAGGCTCCGGTCAGTTTCGTTTGGTATCCAGACTCCGGTTATTACGTTGAGTATTTAGGCTCCGGTCAGTTTCGTTGGGTATCCAGACTCCGGTTATTACGTTGAGCGTTCAGGCTCCAGTCTGTTTCGTTGGGTATCCAGACTCCGGTTTTTACTATGAGCGTTCAGGCTTCGGTCAGTTTTGTTGGGTATCCAGACTCCGGTTATTACGTTGAACGTTCAGGCTCCGGTCAATTTAATTTGGTATCCAGAGTCCGGTTATTATGTTGAGGGTTCAGGCTCCGGTCATTTTCGTTGAGTATCCAGACTCCGGTTATTACGTTGAGCGTTCAGACTCCATTCAGTTTCGTTGGGTATCCAGACTCCGGTTATTACGTTGAGCGTTCAGGCTCCGGTCAGTTTCGTTTGGTATCCAGACTCCAGTTATAACGTTGAGCATTCAGGCTCCGGTCAATTTCGTTGGGTATCCAGACTCCGGTTATTACGTTGAGCGTTCAGGCTCCGGTCAGTTTCGTTGGGTATCCAGACTCTGGTTTTTACGTTGAGCGTTCAGGCTCCGGTCAGTTTTGTTGGGTATTCAGACTCCGGTTATTACATTGAGCGTTCAGGCTCCGGTCAGTTTCATTGGGTATCCAGACTCCGGTTATTACGTTGAGCGTTCAGGCTCCGGTCAGTTTTGTTGGGTATCCAGACTCTTGTTATTACGTTGAGCGTTCAGGCTCCGGTCAGTTTCGTTGGGTATCCAGATTCCGGTTATTACATTGAGCGTTCAGGCTCCGGTCATCTTCGTTGAGTATCCAGATCTAGTTATTACGTTTAGCATTCAGGCTGTAGTCATTTTTGTTAAGTATCCAGACTCCGGTTATAATGTTGAGCATTCAGGCTCCGGTCAGTTTCATTGGGTATCCAGACTCCGGTTATTATGTTGAGCGTTCAAGCTCCGGTCAGTTTCGTTGGGTATCTAGACTCTGATTATTACGTTGAGCGTTCAGGCTCCAGTCAGTTTCCTTCGGTATCCAGACTCCGGTTATTACGTTGAGCGTTCAGGCTCCGGTCAGTTTCGTTGGGTATCCAGACTCCGGTTATTATGTTGAGCGTTCAAGCTACGGTCAGTTTCGTTGGGTATCTAGACTCTGATTATTACGTTGAGCGTTCAGGCTCCAATCAGTTTCCTTTGGTATCCAGACTCCGGTTTTTACGTTGAGCGTTCAGGCTCCGGTCAGTTTTGTTGGTTATCCAGACTCCGGTTATTACGTTGAACATTCAGGCTCCGGTCAGTTTCGTTGGGTATCCAGACTCCGGTTATTACGTTGATCGTTCAGGCTCAGGTCAGTTTCGTTGAGTATCCAAACTCCAGTTATTACATTGAGCGTTCAAGCTCTGATCATTTTCATTGAGTATCCAGATTGCAGTAATTACGTTGAGCGTTCAAGCTCCGGTCAGTTTCGTTGGGTATCCAGATTCCGGTTATTACATTGAGCGTTCAGGCTCCGGTCATTTTCGTTGAGTATCCAGACTCCGGTTATTATGTTGAGCGTTCAGGCTCCATTCAGTTTCGTTGGGTATCCAGACTCCGGTTATTACGTTGAGCGTTCAGGCTCCGGTCAGTTTCGTTTGGTATCCAGACTCCGGTTATTACGTTGAGCGTTTAGGCTTCGGTCAATTTCGTTGGGTATCCAGACTCCGGTTATTACGTTAAGCATTCAGGCTCCGGTCAGTTTCGTTAGGTATCCAGACTCCGGTTTTTACGTTTAACGTTCTGGCTCCGGTCAGTTTTGTTGGGTATCCAGACTCCGGTTATTACGTTGAGCGTTCAGGCTCCGGTCAGTTTCATTTGGTATCCAGTGTCCGGTTATTACGTTGAGCGTTCAGGCTCCGGTCATTTTCGTTGAGTATCCAGACTCCGGTTATTACGTTGAGCGTTCAGGCTCCATTCAGTTTCGTTGGGTATCCAGACTCCGGTTATTACGTTGAGCGTTCAGGCTCCGGTCAGTTTCGTTTGGTATCCAGACTCCGGTTATTACGTTGAGCATTTAGGCTCCTGTCAGTTTCGTTGGGTATCCAGACTCCGGTTATTACGTTGAGCGTTCAGGCCCCAGTCTGTTTCGTTGGGTATCCAGACTCCGGTTTTTACGTTGAGCGTTCAGGCTTCGGTCAGTTTTGTTGGGTATCCAGACTCCGGTTATTACGTTGAACGTTCAGGCTCCGGTCAATTTCATTTGGTATCTAGACTCCGGTTATTACGTTGAGGGTTCAGGCTCCGGTCATTTTCGTTGAGTATCCAGACTCCGGTTATTACGTTGAGCGTTCAGGCTCCATTCAGTTTCGTTGGGTATCCAGACTCCGGTTATTACGTTGAGCGTTCAGGCTCCGGTCAGTTTCGTTTGGTATCCAGACTCCAGTTATAACGTTGAGCATTCAGGCTCCGGTCAATTTCGTTGGGTATCCAGACTCCGGTTATTACGTTGAGCGTTCAGGCTCCGGTCAGTTTCGTTGGGTATCCAGACTCTGCTTTTTACGTTGAGCGTTCAGGCTCCGGTCAGTTTTGTTGGGTATTCAGACTCCGGTTATTACATTGAGCGTTCAGGCTCCGGTCAGTTTCATTGGGTATCCAGACTCCGGTTATTACGTTGAGCGTTCAGGCTCCGGTCAGTTTTGTTGGGTATCCAGACTCCGGTTATTACGTTGAGCGTTCAGGCTCCGGTCAGTTTCGTTGGGTATCCAGATTCCGGTTATTACATTGAGCGTTCAGGCTCCGGTCATCTTCGTTGAGTATCCAGACTCTAGTTATTACGTTGAGCATTCAGGCTCTAGTCATTTTTGTTAAGTATCCAGACTCCGGTTATTATGTTGAGCATTCAGGCTCTGGTCAGTTTCATTGGGTATCCAGACTCCGGTTATTATGTTGAGCGTTCAGGCTCCGGTCAGTTTCGTTGGGTATCTAGACTCTGATTATCACGTTGAGCATTCAGGCTCCAGTCAGTTTCCTTTGGTATCCAGACTCCGGTTATTATGTTGAGCGTTCAGGCTCCGGTCAGTTTCGTTGGGTATCCAGACTCCGGTTATTACGTTGAGCGTTCAGGCTCCAGTCTGTTTCGTTGGGTATCCAGACTCCGGTTATTACGTTGATCGTTCAGGCTCAGGTCAGTTTCGTTGAGTATCCAAACTCAAGTTATTACATTGAGCGTTCAAGCTCTGATCATTTTCGTTGAGTATCCAGATTGCAGTAATTATGTAGAGCGTTCAAGCTCCGGTCAGTTTTGTTGGGTATCCAGACTCCGGTTATTACATTGAGCGATCAGGCTTCGGTCATTTTCGTTGAGTATCCAGACTCCGGTTATTACGTTGAGCGTTCAGGCTCCCTTCAGTTTCGTTGGGTATCCAGACTCCGGTTATTACATTGAGCGTTCAGGCTCCGGTCAGTTTCGTTTGGTATCCAGACTCCGGTTATTACGTTGAGCGTTTAGGCTCCAGTCAGTTTTGTTGGGTATCCAGACTCCGGTTATTACGTTGAGCGTTCAGGCTCCAGTCAGTTTCGTTGGGTATCTAGACTTAGGTTTTTACGTTGAGCGTTCAGGCTCCGGTCAGTTTTGTTGGGTATCCAGACTCTGGTTATTACGTTGAACGTTCAGGCTCCGGTCAATTTCATTTGATATCCAGAGTCTGGTTATTACGTTGAGGGTTCAGGCTCCGGTCATTTTCGTTGAGTATCCAGACTCCGGTTATTACGTTGAGCGTTCAGGCTCCAGTCAGTTTCGTTGGGTATCCAGATTCCGGTTTTTACGTTGAGCGTTCAGGCTCCGGTCAGTTTTGTTGGTTATCCAGACTCCGGTTATTACGTTGAACATTCAGGCTCCGGTCAGTTTCGTTGGGTATCCAGACTCTGGTTATTACGTTGATCGTTCAGGCTCAGGTCAGTTTCGTTGAGTAACCAAACTCCAGTTATTACATTGAGCGTTCAAGCTCTGATCATTTTCGTTGAGTATCCAGATTGCAGTAATTACGTTGAGCGTTCAAGCTCCGGTCAGTTTCGTTGGGTATCCACATTCCGGTTATTACATTGAGCGTTCAGGCTCCGGTCATTTTCGTTGAGTATCCAGACTCCGGTTATTATGTTGAGCGTTCAGGCTCCATTCAGTTTCGTTGGGTATCCAGACTCCGGTTATTACGTTGAGCGTTCAGGCTCCGGTCAGTTTCGTTTGGTATCCAGACTCCGGTTATTACGTTGAGCGTTTAGGCTTCGGTCAGTTTCGTTGGGTATCCAGACTCCGGTTATTACGTTGAGCGTTCAGGCTCCGGTCAGTTTCGTTGGGTATCCAGACTCCGGTTTTTACGTTGAACGTTCAGGCTCCGGTCAGTTTTGTTGGGTATCCAGACTCCGGTTATTACGTTGAGCGTTCAGGCTCCGGTCAGTTTCATTTGGTATCCAGAGTCCGGTTATTACGTTGAGCGTTCAGGCTCCGGTCATTTTCCTTGAGTATCCAGACTCCGGTTATTACGTTGAGCGTTCAGGCTCCATTCAGTTTCGTTGGGTATCTAGACTCCGGTTATTACGTTGAGCGTTCAGGCTCCGGTCAGTTCCGTTTGGTATCCAGACTCCGGTTATTACGTTGAGCATTTAGGCTCCGGTCAGTTTCGTTGGGTTTCCAGACTCCGGTTATTACGTTGAGCGTTCAGGCTCCAGTCTGTTTCGTTGGGTATCCAGACTCCGGTTTTTACGTTGAGCGTTCAGGCTTCGGTCAGTTTTGTTGGGTATCCAGACTCCGGTTATTACGTTGAACGTTCAGGCTCCGGTCAATTTAATTTGGTATCCAGAGTCCGGTTATTACGTTGAGGGTTCAGGCTCCGGTCATTTTCGTTGAGTATCCAGACTCCGGTTATTACGTTGAGCGTTCAGGCTCCATTCAGTTTCGTTGGGTATCCAGACTCCGCTTATTACGTTGAGCGTTCAGGCTCCGGTCAGTTTCGTTTGGTATCCAGACTCCAGTTATAACGTTGAGCATTCAGGCTCCGGTCAATTTCGTTGGGTATCCAGACTCCGGTTATTACGTTGAGCGTTCAGGCTCCGGTCAGTTTCGTTGGGTATCCAGACTCTGCTTTTTACGTTGAGCGTTCAGGCTCCGGTCAGTTTTGTTGGGTATTCAGACTCCGGTTATTACATTGAGCGTTCAGGCTCCGGTCAGTTTCATTGGGTATCCAGACTCCGGTTATTACGTTGAGCGTTCAGGCTCCGGTCAGTTTTGTTGGGTAACCAGACTCCGGTTATTACGTTGAGCGTTCAGGCTCCGGTCAGTTTCGTTGGGTATCCAGATTCCGGTTATTACATTGAGCGTTCAGGCTCCGGTCATCTTCGTTGAGTATCCAGACTCTAGTTATTACGTTGAGCATTCAGGCTCTAGTCATTTTTGTTAAGTATCCAGACTCCGGTTATTATGTTGAGCATTCAGGCTCTGGTCAGTTTCATTGGGTATCCAGACTCCGGTTATTATGTTGAGCGTTCAGGCTCCGGTCAGTTTCGTTGGGTATCTAGACTCTGATTATTACGTTGAGCATTCAGGCTCCAGTCAGTTTCCTTTGGTATCTAGACTCCGGTTATTACGTTGAGTGTTCAGGCTCCGGTCAGTTTCGTTGGGTATCCAGACTCCGGTTATTACGTTGAGCGTTCAGGCTCAAGTCTGTTTCATTGGGTATCCAGACTCCGGTTATTACGTTGATCGTTCAGGCTCCGGTCAGTTTCGTTGAGTATCCAAACTCTAGTTATTACATTGAGCGTTCAAGCTCTGATCATTTTCGTTGAGTATCCAGATTGCAGTAATTACGTTGAACGTTCAAGCTCCGGTCAGTTTTGTTGGGTATCCAGACTCCGGTTATTACATTGAGCGATCAGGCTTCGGTCATTTTCATTGAGTATCCAGATTCCGGTTATTACGTTGAGCGTTTAGGCTCCCTTCAGTTTCGTTGGGTATCCAGACTCCGGTTATTACATTGAGCGTTCAGGCTCCGGTCAGTTTCGTTTGGTATCCAGACTCCGGTTATTACGTTGAGCGTTTAGGCTCCGGTCAGTTTTGTTGGGTATCCAGACTCCGGTTATTACGTTGAGCGTTCAGGCTCCAGTCAGTTTCGTTGGGTATCTAGACTCCGGTTTTTACGTTGAGCGTTCAGGCTCCGGTCAGTTTTGTTGGGTATCCAGACACTGGTTATTACGTTGAACGTTCAGGCTCCGGTCAATTTCATTTGGTATCCAGAGTCTGGTTATTACGTTGAGGGTTCAGGCTCCGGTCATTTTCGTTGAGTATCCAGACTCCGGTTATTACGTTGAGCGTTCAGGCTCCAGTCAGTTTCGTTGGGTATCCAGATTCCGGTTTTTACGTTGAGCGTTCAGGCTCCGGTCAGTTTTGTTGGTTATCCAGACTCCGGTTATTACGTTGAACATTCAGGCTCCGGTCAGTTTCGTTGGGTATCCAGACTCCGGTTATTACGTTGATCGTTCAGGCTCAGGTCAGTTTCGTTGAGTAACCAAACTCCAGTTATTACATTGAGCGTTCAAGCTCTGATCATTTTCGTTGAGTATCCAGATTGCAGTAATTACGTTGAGCGTTCAAGCTCCGGTCAGTTTCGTTGGGTATCCAGATTCCGGTTATTACATTGAGCGTTCAGGCTCCGGTCATTTTCGTTGAGTATCCAGACTCCGGTTATTATGTTGAGCGTTCAGGCTCCATTCAGTTTCGTTGGGTATCCAGACTCCGGTTATTACGTTGAGCGTTCAGGCTCCGTTCAGTTTCGTTTGGTATCCAGACTCCGGTTATTACGTTGAGCGTTTAGGCTTCGGTCAGTTTCGTTGGGTATCCAGACTCCGGTTATTACGTTGAGCGTTCAGGCTCCGGTCAGTTTCGTTGGGTATCCAGACTCCGGTTTTTACGTTGAACGTTCAGGCTCCGGTCAGTTTTGTTGGGTATCCAGACTCCGGTTATTACGTTGAGCGTTCAGGCTGCGGTCAGTTTCATTTGGTATCCAGAGTCCGGTTATTACGTTGAGCGTTCAGGCTCCGGTCATTTTCGTTGAGTATCCAGACTCCGGTTATTACGTTGAGCGTTCAGGCTCCATTCAGTTTCGTTGGGTATCCAGACTCCGGTTATTACGTTGAGCGTTCAGGCTCCGGTCAGTTTCGTTTGGTATCCAGACTCCGGTTATTACGTTGAGCATTTAGGCTCCGGTCAGTTTCGTTGGGTATCCAGACTCCGGTTATTACGTTGAGCGTTCAGGCTCCAGTCTGTTTCGTTGGGTATCCAGACTCCGGTTTTTACGTTGAGCGTTCAGGCTTCGGTCAGTTTTGTTGGGTATCCAGACTCCGGTTATTACGTTGAACGTTCAGGCTCCGGTCAATTTAATTTGGTATCCAGAGTCCGGTTATTACGTTGAGGGTTCAGGCTCCGGTCATTTTCGTTGAGTATCCAGACTCTGGTTATTATGTTGAGCGTTCAGGCTCCATTCAGTTCCGTTTGGTATACAGACTCCGGTTATTACGTTGAGCGTTCAGGCTCCGGTCAGTTTCGTTTGGTATCCAGACTCCAGTTATAACGTTGAGCATTCAGGCTCCGGTCAATTTTGTTGGGTATCCAGACTCCGGTTATTACGTTGAGCGTTCAGGCTCCGGTCAGTTTCGTTGGGTATCCAGACTCTGGTTTTTACGTTGAGCGTTCAGGCTCCGGTCAGTTTTGTTGGGTATTCAGACTCCGGTTATTACATTGAGCGTTCAGGCTCCGGTCAGTTTCATTGGGTATCCAGACTCCGGTTATTACGTTGAGCGTTCAGGCTCCGGTCAGTTTTGTTGGGTATCCAGACACCGGTTATTACGTTGAGCGTTCAGGCTCCGGTCAGTTTCGTTAGGTATCCAGATTCCGGTTATTATATTGAGCGTTCAGGCTCCGGTCATCTTCGTTGAGTATCCAGACTCTAGTTATTACGTTGAGCATTCAGGCTCTAGTCATTTTTGTTAAGTATCCAGACTCCGGTTATTATGTTGAGCATTCAGGCTCCGGTCAGTTTCATTTGGTATCCAGAGTCCGGTTATTACGTTGAGCGTTCAGGCTCCGGTCATTTTCGTTGAGTATCCAGACTCCGGTTATTACGTTGAGCATTCAGGCTCCAGTCAGTTTCTTTTGGTATCCAGACTCCGGTTATTACGTTGAGCGTTCAGGCTCCGGTCAGTTTCGTTGGGTATCCAGACTCCGGTTATTACGTTGAGCGTTAAGGCTCCAGTCTGTTTCGTTGGGTATCCAGACTCCGGTTTTTACGTTGATCGTTCAGGCTCAGGTCAGTTTCGTTGAGTATCCAAACTCCAGTTATTACATTAAGCGTTCAAGCTCTGATCATTTTCGTTGAGTATTCAGATTGCAGTAATTACGTTGAGCGTTCAAGCTCCGGTCAGTTTTGTTGGGTATCCAGACTCCGGTTATTACATTGAGCGATCAGGCTTCGGTCATTTTCATTGAGTATCCAGATTCCGGTTATTACGTTGAGCATTCAGGCTCCCTTCAGTTTCGTTGGGTATCCAGACTCCGGTTATTACATTGAGCGTTCAGGCTCCGGTCAGTTTCGTTTGGTATCCAGACTCCGGTTATTACGTTGAGCGTTTAGGCTCCGGTCAGTTTTGTTGGGTATCCAGACTCCGGTTATTACGTTGAGTGTTCAGGCTCCAGTCAGTTTCGTTGGGTATCTAGACTCCGGTTTTTACGTTGAGCGTTCAGGCTCCGGTCAGTTTTGTTGGGTATCCAGACTCTGGTTATTACGTTGAACGTTCAGGCTCCGGTCAATTTCATTTGGTATCCAGAGTCTGGTTATTACGTTGAGGGTTCAGGCTCCGGTCATTTTCGTTGAGTATCCAGACTCCGGTTATTGCGTTGAGCGTTCAGGCTCCAGTCAGTTTCGTTGGGTATCCAGATTCCGGTTTTTACGTTGAGCGTTCAGGCTCCGGTTAGTTTTGTTGGTTATCCAGACTCCGGTTATTACGTTGAACATTCAGGCTCCGGTCAGTTTCGTTGGGTATCCAGACTCCGGTTATTACGTTGATCGTTCAGGCTCAGGTCAGTTTCGTTGAGTAACCAAACTCCAGTTATTACATTGAGCGTTCAAGCTCTGATCATTTTCGTTGAGTATCCAGATTGCAGTAATTACGTTGAGCGTTCAAGCTCCGGTCAATTTCGTTGGGTATCCAGATTCCGGTTATTACATTGAGCGTTCAGGCTCCGGTCATTTTTGTTGAGTATCCAGACTCCAGTTATTATGTTGAGCGTTCAGGCTCCATTCAGTTTCGTTGGGTATCCAGACTCCGGTTATTACGTTGAGCGTTCAGGCTCCGTTCAGTTTCGTTTGGTATCCAGACTCCGGTTATTACGTTGAGCGTTTAGGCTTCGGTCAGTTTCGTTGGGTATCCAGACTCCGGTTATTAGGTTGAGCGTTCAGGCTCCGGTCAGTTTCGTTGGGTATCCAGACTCCGGTTTTTACGTTGAACGTTCAGGCTCTGGTCAGTTTTGTTGGGTATCCAGACTCCGGTTATTACGTTGAGCGTTCAGGCTCCGGTCAGTTTCATTTGGTATCCAGAGTCCGGTTATTACGTTGAGCGTTCAGGCTCCGGTCATTTTCGTTGAGTATCCAGACTCCGGTTATTACGTTGAGCGTTCAGGCTCCATTCAGTTTCGTTGGGTATCCAGATTCCGGTTATTACGTTGAGCGTTCAGGCTCTGGTCAGTTTCGTTTGGTATCCAGACTCCGGTTATTACGTTGAGCATTTAGGCTCCGGTCAGTTTCGTTGGGTATCCAGACTCCGGTTATTACGTTGAGCGTTCAGGCTCCAGTCTGTTTCGTTGGGTATCCAGACTCCGGTTTTTACGTTGAGCGTTCAGGCTCTGGTCAGTTTTGTTGGGTATCCAGACGCCGGTTATTACGTTGAACGTTCAGGCTCCGGTCAATTTCATTTGGTATCCAGAGTCCGGTTATTACGTTGAGGGTTCAGGCTCCGGTCATTATCGTTGAGTATCCAGACTCCGGTTATTACGTTGAGCGTTCAGGCTCCATTCAGTTTCGTTGGGTATCCAGACTCCGGTTATTACGTTGAGCGTTCAGGCTCCGGTCAGTTTCGTTTGGTATCCAGACTCCAGTTATAACGTTGAGCATTCAGGCTCCGGTCAATTTCTTTGGGTATCCAGACTCCGGTTATTACGTTGAGCGTTCAGGCTCCGGTCAGTTTCGTTGGGTATCCAGACTCCGGTTATTACGTTGAGCGTTCAGGGTCCAGTCAGTTTCGTTGGGTATCCAGATTCCGGTTATTACGTTGAGCGTTCATAAACCCCACAAATAATATATGCATAATCAGAGTAAAAGTTAACATGCATCCATAAAAGGGCATCACACAAAACTTGCACCACATTAAAACAATCTGTCATGCTCATAAACACCTTTCCATTTAGCAGCGGATTCATTAATAAAAATCCTTTAAAAGAAACATTTACTTTCATCATATAAAATCAACATCTCTAGGCACTAAGGCCAACATCTCATCATCTCAATTATTCCAAATATGAAAACATAACTTAGGTTACATAATGTAATCCTAAAACATAAGCAATCGATCCCCGTGTTACACTACCAGAGCATGACTTGACCCATAAATAATTACTAAACCGCTACACATGTAGCAACCTCGAACTACAAGCAGAACTTCATAAAGGCCTCCAGCAACCTAATCTGCAATGCCTCATAGAGCATTATAAAACAGCAGAAGGGTGAGAAATATTACCATAATAATCAAAGCATAAAATCATGTATATATAGGTATCATATAATTAACTCCCTATTTCTCACCTCAATTCAACTCATAGTCATTTACATCGTCACTTATATATATACAACATGAATATTCACCAAGCATTTCACATCATGCATACATCCACAATTTCACAATCTTAACATTCACGCGTAAGCATCTCTTCATGCACGCTTCATAAGTATCCAATAAACATCTCATCATTCACACATAAGCATCACTTCATGCATATGTCATATATCAATGTGACTCAACAACTCAATGCAACTCATGCAATGCGGTACCGACTTTCGTTATCTTTTTTCGGTTTTTACATTAAACCGGGTCCATACTTCTAGACCGATAACCCGTTATCTTTTTTCGGTTTTTACATTAAACCGGGTCCACACTTCTAGACCGATAACCACAAAGGCCCGTCCTCTAAGCCTTCAAACCCACACTTCTAGGTTTGGGACAAGCCACTAGTTTCCATGAAACTAACAGACATTGCCTCTTGACTAAATGATGCATGTACAATCAACCACAACAACTGCACTTAAGACTGACATCTTAATCTCATGCATTCGAATAATTCACCCCTTCGAGAATTTCATCATGATTGCACATACAACATATATCAAACATTTATCAATGTATTCATTTCACCCATCATCATCATCATATTCAACAACAATGCACACATATCACATATGTTCCCATGCATTTACACAACAATCGCATACAAATATGCTCTCACAATTCATTAGACAATACGCATACATTCATCATTATATTCCCATGTATTCGAATAATTCACCCCTTCGTGAATTATATCATGATTCAATATTATCACACAATGCACACATATCCACGATATGTTCCCATGCATTACCCGCATACAATCACAATTCATTTCAAACATTATATTTATCAAGCAATGTACGCATATCCATCAATATGCTCTCATGCGTTCTTCATGTATTTTAACATACAATCGCATATAACATTATGCATTCACAATACATTTTTCATAGTATGTTTATTATTCATCTCATGCCATTTTATACAAGGTATACGCCTCACAATACCAATAATACAACTATAAGCCATGCACACATATATCCACAATGTTCTCATGCATACTTATTACATAATTGTACACAACAATCAAACATTCACAAACTCATCAATTAATACACACATAATCATCATTATGTTCTCATATATTTTAACCAATTACAATTAATCATTCATATCACAACTCTAGGATTCACGCCCGAAGGCTACCCACAGCACATGTTATCATAAGAGTTCACATACTCATTCATAACATAGAAGTATTAACCTATGCGAATCAACCAAACAATCACCATTGGATAACACAGCAAAGAAAATATACTGCCACATTCGCCTTCATTCGCCTGGCGAACCCTCGCAGCGAACCTTCGCCTGGCCTTCGCCTGGCGAACTCTCTCAGCGAACACTCGCTAGGCTTCGCCTGGCGAGACTTCCCAGCGAGCCCAAGTCAGTAGCTACTGACTTCATTCGCCACCACTCGCCAGCACCTTCGCTGGGCGAACCTTCGCTATCCAACTTCGCTTGGCGAACTCGCCAGCAAAGTCCACTGGAACTTAATCATAATTACTCGCCAGCATTCGCTAGGCTTCGCCTGGCGAAGCTTCGCCTTCGCTCGCCTGGCGAGAGCCAGCGAACCTGCGCAGAACAGAACCCTATTCTGCCTCTCCTTCATCAATCCATCATCAACCAAACCTCAAACATCCAAATCAGTACAAATAGCATCAATACATGTTACCCGACTATTCTACGGCATTATTACTCAGTTCCAACCGATTAAATCATCAATCTACCGATTAATCCAACATTTGCCCTAATTGGAAAGTGATGAAAAACATCCACAAACCCAAACCCAACATACATAATAGCATACAATGATTAATAGCAATGTTTCTCACCCTTACCTCGATTAATCGGAGCTTCGAAATTGGTTCTTGAAGATTCTCCAAGCTTTTCCCTTTTCCTCTTCATTTCTCTTCTTCTTCTTCCTTTCTCTTCTTTTTCTTTTCTATCTTTCTCTTTCTCTCCAATTCCCTTTTTATATTCTTCTATTTCTTTTCCTTCCTCTCTATCATTTTCTTTCCATTCTATTTCCTTCTCAATTCTCTACTACAAATTCCAATTAATAAAAATTAATTCCAACATTAATAAAAATCCCACTAAATCAATTAATTACTATAATTAATTATTTAATGAAATTTGGGTTGTTACAACTCTCCCCCACTTAGGAATTTTCGTCCTCGAAAATGTTACCTGATCCAAACAACTCTGGATACGACTCTCGCATTCCAATTCTTCCAAATCCAATTCTCCCATAACTACTTCCACCAAAGGAATCTCTATACTTCGAAGTTGTTTCTTATCAACAACTAGAACTAGCCACGCCTCCGAAGTCAAATTCTCTCCCACTTGTACACCATCCACCTGAGTCAATGTACCTCTTCAACTTAGACATATGAACACCTCATGCAATCCTCTCAAGCGACAGCGGCAAAACAGTCTAACATGCTATCCGCCTCACGCTTCCGCTGCGCTACTCTGATACAGATCAACAAAACACAGGGTGCTCACGAGACTTCAAGCTCGACCAACACCAATTACTACCATAACCCTCAAAACACGGCCTTACTTGGATTCTTTGATCGTTTCCATCGTCCCTTGCACGGTCTTTGATCCGAGTACAACACTCCCGTTGGACATGCAACAACACCAAGGAGTCATACCCTCTTACCCAACGAACTTCATACGATGTTGTTTCTGATACGAAATGGCAACAGTTATTGTAGGCAACTCCATCAACAACAATTAACTACCCTTAGATCCATCTTGGTCCAACATACAAGCTCTCAACGAGTCCTCTTCACACTGGATAGTTTTCTTCGTTTGTCCATGCCATTCACGGACGCTAGTCAGAGTTCATCTTCAACATGGCACCCAACCGCCTTCGCAATCTTTCCCATAATCTTAACGAAAAACTTGAGTTCCCATCTAACAGAATGATTCATCTTCACTGGTAGGCAACGAGTTACTCTTGTTAATCCATTCTTAACTGTCCAAATCAGATCATACTTCCTCAAATTCATCAGAAAACCCGGTACAAAGCCCATGGAAATACTATCCCATCCCACTCGAAATACTCAACAGTTGTATCAGATCCAACCATCTCTAATGTCCATACTTCAATTCCCAGCAAGTCTAATCAACATATACAAACTCAATCAATTCCTTCTCCATCTATGGCTATCCAAAACTATTTCTCAAATTCGGTCGCATCTTCCTAGTACCCGCACGGATACTCCATCTTTCTCGATGTACTTATCCCTGAGTACTCTTATCCAACTCACACTATTCAGAATACACACTTCATCACGACATCTCACAATACCATTTTCCTTAATCCGAAAATAAGCCCTCTGACTTTTATCCATTAATTCAATTAATCTATCAACTCAACTCAGAATTTCCGATTTCCTCGAACCTCATCAGAATACCAAAAGTCAATCTCAACATCCAAGGCTCAACTCCATAAGAAGTCTCTTCACAGGCCGAACTCATATCTGAATTTGCTTAATCAGTTCTAACTTCCTTACCATCTTCATTAGTGTATACCAAAATTCCCGATTCGATATCTTAGCTACCACTTGGTCTCATCCGAATGGTAATTTAACCAAAACCATACTCCTTCAGGAGTTCCAATTACTTCTCTGTCTCATATTTGACTCTCTCTCAAATAAAACAAATACCTTAAGGTCAGTAACCATCTCAAATCTCAACTAAACAATTGAGGCTTCCAAACTCCGGTACAAACACACAACAGCAACCCACTCCAAATTACTTGTCAGATAATCCCTCTCTGTACTTTATATTGCCTTCAAGAATAACCAAAACTCATTAATGTTGTACTTAACACATCTCTTAATCATATCAACAAAGTATCTCAAAACACAACGACAATCTTGTCGGACTTGGCAAAACCAATACACGAACTGTTGACAGCTTTCTCAAAACTCTTTGAACTTTCTTCACAGTAGTACATCACTGCCTCTTCCCCAATACTAATAACTCAAGTTCCCGACGCTCAACATGAACCCCTATATTCTCCGAACATATCCAAACACCATCGGTTACATAACCATTGACTCTCTCAATCAAGTGTGGAAAATCATTATATCAAACGGACACTCAGCTGTGAACTTATGGTGATAACACAAACCGCACTCTCCGCGCTTACCATAACATCCAAACATTTTTCGCCAATAAATACTTAATTCCATGTCACTACTTTCCCATCACATAGAGCACTGTAATATCTTCCAACGCTTCTAATCTTGCGTCATTCCGAATTACAGTTTTCCGTTACGACAAAATCACGGAAACAACCCTTCCACACTCAAAGGTCATCCAATACCTCTCCAACTCTTGAAACGCTTAAGGGTCTAATTATACCAACCATGTATTCCACATCTCATTTCCTTTAGTAATCACTAGAAGTCATTATCCACCCTTATACTCAACTCCACAATCTGTTGTCGTAGCACACACACCAGACATAATTCTCAACACTACTCAATCAATTTAATTCTTCGACTGTCCAAACAGATATAATTAGTCGGCAAAACCGCCATCTTCCCACTTTCATTAGCACCCCGAATTCCCATCAAAATTAACCATCTCCTCACTGTCTCACGCTGACTCATCAACACACTTCTTAAGCACCTGGCTTAGCTCCAAACAATTCTCTGCTCACGCCACCTAAGCTTGCAAGACACGTCCATCCCATCCAACAGAACTCCAACTACTATCAACAAGAGATTAAGGGTGATCAGTTCATCAATTTGTCAATAGGCAGCTGAAAATCATGATGGAGTATAAACTATCTTTACCAAACCACAAGAGTGTTAACCACCCACTGAGCTACAACTTCTACACCTGCAGCATCTTGGAGAAGCACAACTTCTCCCCCACTTAGATCATTCCCACTTCTCTAGACAAGGTTAAGCAACAACATGTATCGACAGTGTTTTCACACACATGTCGCATACAAGGGAACAAATAACATTAGACAACTTGGCCGGACGGACCGACCTGCTCTGATACCACTAATGTAACACCCTTCTAAACCCCACAAATAATATATGCATAATCAGAGTAAAAGTTAACATGCATCCATAAAAGGGCATCACACAAAACTTGCACCACATTAAAACAATCTGTCATGCTCATAAACACCTTTCCATTTAGCAGCGGATTCATTAATAAAAATCCTTTAAAAGAAACATTTACTTTCATCATATAAAATCAACATCTCTAGGCACTAAGGCCAACATCTCATCATCTCAATTATTCCAAATATGAAAACATAACTTAGGTTACATAATGTAATCCTAAAACATAAGCAATCGATCCCCGTGTTACACTACCAGAGCATGACTTGACCCATAAATAATTACTAAACCGCTACACATGTAGCAACCTCGAACTACAAGCAGAACTTCATAAAGGCCTCCAGCAACCTAATCTGCAATGCCTCATAGAGCATTATAAAACAGCAGAAGGGTGAGAAATATTACCATAATAATCAAAGCATAAAATCATGTATATATAGGTATCATATAATTAACTCCCTATTTCTCACCTCAATTCAACTCATAGTCATTTACATCGTCACTTATATATATACAACATGAATATTCACCAAGCATTTCACATCATGCATACATCCACAATTTCACAATCTTAACATTCACGCGTAAGCATCTCTTCATGCACGCTTCATAAGTATTCAATAAACATCTCATTATTCACACATAAGCATCACTTCATGCATATGTCATATATCAACGTGACTCAACAACTCAATGCAACTCATGCAATGCGGTACCGACTTTCGTTATCTTTTTTCGGTTTTTACATTAAACCGGGTCCACACTTCTAGACCGATAACCCGTTATCTTTTTTCGGTTTTTACATTAAACCGGGTCCACACTTCTAGACCGATAACCACAAAGGCCCGTCCTCTAAGCCTTCAAACCCACACTTCTAGGTTTGGGACAAGCCACTAGTTTCCACGAAACTAACAGACATTGCCTCTTGACTAAATGATGCATGTACAATCAACCACAACAACTGCACTTAAGACCGACATCTTAATCTCATGCATTCGAATAATTCACCCCTTCGAGAATTTCATCATGATTGCACATACAACATATATCAAACATTTATCAATGTATTCATTTCACCCATCATCATCATCATATTCAACAACAATGCACACATATCATATATGTTCCCATGCATTTACACAACAATCGCATACAAATATGCTCTCACAATTCATTAGACAATACGCATACATTCATCATTATATTCCCATGTATTCGAATAATTCACCCCTTCGTGAATTATATCATGATTCAATATTATCACACAATGCACACATATCCACGATATGTTCCCATGCATTACCCGCATACAATCACAATTCATTTCAAACATTATATTTATCAAGCAATGCACGCATATCCATCAATATGCTCTCATGCGTTCTTCATGTATTTTAACATACAATCGCATATAACATTATGCATTCACAATACATTTTTCATAGTATGTTTATTATTCATCTCATGCCATTTTATACAAGGTATACGCCTCACAATATCAATAATACAATTATAAGCCATGCACACATATATCCACAATGTTCTCATGCATACTTATTACATAATTGTACACAACAATCAAACATTCACAAACTCATCAATTAATACACACATAATCATCATTATGTTCTCATGTATTTTAACCAATTACAATTAATCATTCATATCACAACTCTAGGATTCACGCCCGAAGGCTACCCACAGCACATGTTATCATAAGAGTTCACATACTCATTCATAACATAGAAGTATTAACCTATGCGAATCAACCAAACAATCACCATTGGATAACACAGCAAAGAAAATATACTGCCACATTCGCCTTCATTCGCCTGGCGAACCCTCGCAGCGAACCTTCGCCTGGCCTTCGCCTGGCGAACTCTCTCAGCGAACACTCGCTAGGCTTCGCCTGGCGAGACTTCCCAGCGAGCCCAAGTCAGTAGCTACTGACTTCATTCGCCACCACTCGCCAGCACCTTCGCTGGGCGAACCTTCGCTATCCAACTTCGCTTGGCGAACTCGCCAGCGAAGTCCACTGGAACTTAATCATAATTACTCGCCAGCATTCGCTAGGCTTCGCCTGGCGAAGCTTCGCCTTCGCTCGCCTGGCGAGAGCCAGCGAACCTGCGCAGAACAGAACCCTATTCTGCCTCTCCTTCATCAATCCATCATCAACCAAACCTCAAACATCCAAATCAGTACAAATAGCATCAATACATGTTACCCAACTATTCTACGGTATTATTACTCAGTTCCAACCGATTAAATCATCAATCTACCGATTAATCCAACATTTGCCCTAATTGGAAAGTGATGAAAAACATCCACAAACCCAAACCCAACATACATAATAGCATACAGTGATTAATAGCAATGTTTCTCACCCTTACCTCGATTAATCGGAGCTTCGAAATTGGTTCTTGAAGATTCTCCAAGCTTTTCCCTTTTCCTCTTCATTTCTCTTCTTCTTCTTCCTTTCTCTTCTTTTTCTTTTCTATCTTTCTCTTTCTCTCCAATTCCCTTTTTATATTCTTCTATTTCTTTTCCTTCCTCTCTATCATTTTCTTTCCATTCTATTTCCTTCTCAATTCTCTACTACAAATTCCAATTAATAAAAATTAATTCCAACATTAATAAAAATCCCACTAAATCAATTAATTACTATAATTAATTATTTAATGAAATTTGGGATGTTACAACTCTCCCCCACTTAGGAATTTTCGTCCTCGAAAATGTTACCTGATCCAAACAACTCTGGATACGACTCTCGCATTCCAATTCTTCCAAATCCAATTCTCCCATAACTACTTCCACCAAAGGAATCTCTATACTTCGAAGTTGTTTCTTATCAACAACTAGAACTAGCCACGCCTCCGAAGTCAAATTCTCTCCCACTTGTACACCATCCACCTGAGTCAATGTACCTCTTCAACTTAGACATATGAACACCTCATGCAATCCTCTCAAGCGACAGCGGCAAAACAGTCTAACATGCTATCCGCCTCACGCTTCCGCTGCGCTACTCTGATACAGATCAACAAAACACAGGGTGCTCACGAGACTTCAAGCTCGACCAACACCAATTACTACCATAACCCTCAAAACACGGCCTTACTTGGATTCTTTGATCGTTTCCATCGTCCCTTGCACGGTCTTTGATCCGAGTACAACACTCCCGTTGGACATGCAACAACACCAAGGAGTCATACCCTCTTACCCAACGAACTTCATACGATGTTGTTTCCGATACGAAATGGCAACAGTTATTGTAGGCAACTCCATCAACAACAATTAACTACCCTTAGATCCATCTTGGTCCAACATACAAGCTCTCAACGAGTCCTCTTCACACTGGATAGTTTTCTTCGTTTGTCCATGCCATTCACGGACGCTAGTCAGAGTTCATCTTCAACATGGCACCCAACCGCCTTCGCAATCTTTCCCATAATCTTAACGAAAAACTTGAGTTCCCATCTAACAGAATGATTCATCTTCACTGGTAGGCAACGAGTTACTCTTGTTAATCCATTCTTAACTGTCCAAATCAGATCATACTTCCTCAAATTCATCAGAAAACCCGGTACAAAGCCCATGGAAATACTATCCCATCCCACTCGAAATACTCAACAGTTGTATCAGATCCAACCATCTCTAATGTCCATACTTCAATTCCCAGCAAGTCTAATCAACATATACAAACTCAATCAATTCCTTCTCCATCTATGGCTATCCAAAACTATTTCTCAAATTCGGTCGCATCTTCCTAGTACCCGCACGGATACTCCATCTTTCTCGATGTACTTATCCCTGAGTACTCTTATCCAACTCACACTATTCAGAATACACACTTCATCACGACATCTCACAATACCATTTTCCTTAATCCGAAAATAAGCCCTCTGACTTTTATCCATTAATTCAATTAATCTATCAACTCAACTCAGAATTTCCGATTTCCTCGAACCTCATCAGAATACCAAAAGTCAATCTCAACATCCAAGGCTCAACTCCATAAGAAGTCTCTTCACAGGCCGAACTCATATCTGAATTTGCTTAATCAGTTCTAACTTCCTTACCATCTTCATTAGTGTATACCAAAATTCCCGATTCGATATCTTAGCTACCACTTGGTCTCATCCGAATGGTAATTTAACCAAAACCATACTCCTTCAGGAGTTCCAATTACTTCTCTGTCTCATATTTGACTCTCTCTCAAATAAAACAAATACCTTAAGGTCAGTAACCATCTCAAATCTCAACTAAACAATTGAGGCTTCCAAACTCCGGTACAAACACACAACAGCAACCCACTCCAAATTACTTGTCAGATAATCCCTCTCTGTACTTTATATTGCCTTCAAGAATAACCAAAACTCATTAATGTTGTACTTAACACATCTCTTAATCATATCAACAAAGTATCTCAAAACACAACGACAATCTTGTCGGACTTGGCAAAACCAATACACGAACTGTTGACAGCTTTCTCAAAACTCTTTGAACTTTCTTCACAGTAGTACATCACTGCCTCTTCCCCAATACTAATAACTCAAGTTCCCGACGCTCAACATGAACCCCTATATTCTCCGAACATATCCAAACACCATCGGTTACATAACCATTGACTCTCTCAATCAAGTGTGGAAAATCATTATATCAAACGGACACTCAGCTGTGAACTTATGGTGATAACACAAGTTATTACGTTGAACGTTCAGGCTCCGGTCAGTTTCGTTGGGTATCCAGACTCCGGTTATTACGTTGATCGTTCAGGCTCAGGTCAGTTTCGTTGAGTATCCAAACTCCAGTTATTACATTGAGCGTTCAAGCTCTGATCATTTTCGTTGAGTATCCAGATTGCAGTAATTCCGTTGAGCGTTCAAGCTCCGGTCAGTTTCGTTGGGTATCCAGATTCCGGTTATTACATTGAGCGTTCAGGCTCCGGTCATTTTCGTTGAGTATCCAGACTCCGGTTATTATGTTGAGCGTTCAGGCTCCATTCAGTTTCGTTGGGTATCCAGACTCCGGTTATTACGTTGAGCGTTCAGGCTCCGGTCAGTTTCGTTTGGTATCCAGACTCCGGTTATTACGTTGAGCGTTTAGGCTCCGGTCAGTTTCGTTGGGTATCCAGACTCCGGTTATTACGTTGAGCGTTCAGGCTCCGGTCAGTTTCGTTGGGTATCCAGACTCCGATTTTTAAGTTGAACGTTCAGGCTCTGGTCAGTTTTGTTGGGTATCCAGACTCCGGTTATTACGTTGAGCGTTCAGGCTCCGGTAAGTTTCATTTGGTATCCAGAGTCCGGTTATTACGTTGAGCGTTCAGGCTCCGGTCATTTTCGTTGAGTATCCAGACTCCGATTATTACGTTGAGCGTTCAGGCTCCATTCAGTTTCGTTGGGTATCCAGACTCCGGTTATTATGTTGAGCGTTCAGGCTCCATTCAGTTTCGTTGGGTATCCAGACTCCGGTTATTACGTTGAGCATTTAGGCTCCGGTCAGTTTCGTTGGGTATCCAGACTCCGGTTATTACGTTGAGCGTTCAGGCTCCAGTCTGTTTCGTTGGGTATCCAGACTCCGGTTTTTACGTTGAGCGTTCAGGCTCCGGTCAGTTTTGTTGGGTATCCAGACTCCGGTTATTACGTTGAACGTTCAGGCTCTGGTCAATTTCATTTGGTATCCAGAGTCCGGTTATTACGTTGAGGGTTCAGGCTCCGGTCATTTTTCGTTGAGTATCCAGACTCCGGTTATTACGTTGAGCGTTCAGGCTCCGGTCAGTTTCGTTTGGTATCCAGACTTCGGTTATTACGTTGAGCGTTTAGGCTCCGGTCAGTTTCGTTGGGTATCCAGACTCCGGTTATTACGTTGAGCGTTCAGGCTCCGGTCAGTTTCGTTGGGTATCCAGACTCCGGTTTTTACGTTGAGCGTTCAGGCTCCGGTCAGTTTTGTTGGGTATCCAGACTCCGGTTATTACGTTGAGCGTTCAGTTTCCGGTCAGTTTTGTTGGGTATTCAGACTCCGGTTATTACATTGAGCGTTCAGGCTCCGGTCAGTTTCATTGGGTATCCAGACTCCGGTTATTACGTTGAGCGTTCAGGCTCCGGTCAGTTTCGTTGGGTATCCAGACTCCGGTTATTACGTTGAGCGTTCAGGCTCCGGTCAGTTTCGTTGGGTATCCAGATTCTGGTTATTACGTTGAGCGTTCAGGCTCCGGTCATCTTCGTTGAGTATCCAGACTATAGTTATTACGTTGAGCATTCAGGCTCTAGTCATTTTTGTTAAGTATCCAGACTCCGGTTATTATGTTGAGCATTCAGGCTCCGGTCAGTTTCATTGGGTATCCAGACTCCGGTTATTATGTTGAGCGTTCAGGCTCCGGTCAGTTTCATTGGGTATCTAGACTCTGATTATTACGTTGAGCGTTCAGGCTCCAGTCAGTTTCCTTTGGTATCCAGACTCCGGTTATTACGTTGAGCGTTCAGGCTCCGGTCAGTTTCGTTGGGTATCCAGACTCCGGTTATTACGTTGGGCGTTCAGGCTCCAGTCTGTTTCGTTGGGTATCCAGACTCTAGTTTTTACGTTGAGCGTTTAGGCTCCGGTCAGTTTTGTTGGATATCCAGACTCCGGTTATTTGGTTGAGCGTTCAGGCTCCGGTCAGTTTCATAGGGTATCCAAACTCCGGTTATTACGTTGAGCGTTCAGGCTCCAGTTAGTTTCATTGAGTATCTAGATTCCGGTTATTACATTGAGCGTTCAGGCTCCGGTAAGTTTTGTTTGGTATCCAGACTCCGGTTATTACGCTGAGCGTTCAGGCTCCGGTCAGTTTCGTGGGGTATCCAGACTCCGGTTATTATGTTGAGTGTTCAGGCTCCGGTCAGTTTCGTTGGGTATCCAGACTTCGGTTATTACGTTGAACGTTCAGGCTCCGGTCAGTTTCGTTGGGTATCAAGACTCCGGTTATTACGTTGATCGTTTAGGCTCAGGTCAGTTTCGTTGAGTATCCAAACTCCAGTTATTACATTGAGCGTTCAAGCTCTGATCATTTTCGTTGAGTATCCAGATTGCAGTAATTACGTTGAGCGTTCAAGCTCCGGTCAATTTCGTTGGGTATCCAGACTCCGGTTATTACATTGAGCGTTCAGGCTCCGGTCATTTTCGTTGAGTATCCAGACTCCGGTTATTACGTTGAGCGTTCAGGCTCCCTTCAGTTTCATTGGGTATCCAGACTCCGGTTATTACATTGAGCGTTCAGGCTCCGGTCAGTTTCGTTTGGTATCCAGACTCCGGTTATTACGTTGAGCGTTTAGGCTCCGGTCAGTTTTGTTGGGTATCCAGACTCCGGTTATTACGTTGAGCGTTCAGGCTCCAGTCAGTTTCGTTGGGTATCCAGACTCCGGTTTTTACGTTGAGCGTTCATGCTCCGGTCAGTTTTGTTGGGTATCCAGACTCCGGTTATTACGTTGAACGTTCAGGCTCCGGTCAATTTCATTTGGTATCTAGAGTCCGGTTATTACGTTGAGGGTTCAGGCTATGATCATTTTCGTTGAGTATCCAGACTCCGGTTATTACGTTGAGCGTTCAGGCTCCATTCAGTTTCGTTGGGTATCCAGACTCCGGTTATTACGTTGAGCGTTCAGGCTCCGGTCAGTTTCGTTTGGTATCCAGACTCCAGTTATAACGTTGAGCATTCAGGCTCCGGTCAATTTCGTTGGGTATCCAGACTCCGGTTATTACGTTGAGCGTTCAGGCTCCGGTCAGTTTCGTTGGGTATCCAGACTCTGGTTTTTACGTTGAGCGTTCAGGCTCCGGTCAGTTTTGTTGGGTATTCAGACTCCGGTTATTACATTGAGCGTTCAGGCTCCGGTCAGTTTCATTGGGTATCCAGACTCCGGTTATTACGTTGAGCGTTCAGGCTCCGGTCAGTTTCGTTGGGTATCCATACTCCGGTTATTACGTTGAGCGTTCAGGCTCCGGTCAGTTTCGTTGGGTATCCAGATTCCGGTTATTACGTTGAGCGTTCAGGCTCCGGTCATCTTCGTTGAGTATCCAGACTCTAGTTATTACGTTGAGCATTCAGGCTCTAGTCATTTTTGTTAAGTATCCAGACTCCGGTTGTTATGTTGAGCATTCAGGCTCCGGTCAGTTTCATTGGGTATCCAGACTCCGGTTATTATGTTGAGCGTTCAGGCTCCGGTCAATTTCGTTGAGTATCCAGACTCTGGTTATTACGTTGAACATTCAGGCTCCGGTCAATTTCATTTGGTATCCAGAGTCTGGTTATTACGTTGAGGGTTCAGGCTCCGGTCATTTTCGTTGAGTATCCAGACTCCGGTTATTACGTTGAGCGTTCAGGCTCCAGTCAGTTTCGTTGGGTATCCAGACTCCGGTTTTTACGTTGAGCGTTCAGGCTCCAGTCAGTTTTGTTGGTTATCCAGACTCCGGTTATTACGTTGTACGTTCAGGCTCCGGTCAGTTTCGTTGGGTATCCAGACTCCGGTTATTACATTGATCGTTCAGGCTCAGGTCAGTTTCGTTGAGTATCCAAACTCCAGTTATTACATTGAGCGTTCAAGCTCTGATCATTTTCGTTGAGTATCCAGATTGCAGTAATTACGTTAAGCGTTCAAGCTCCGGTCAGTTTCGTTGGGTATCCAGATTCCGGTTATTACATTGAGCGTTCAGGCTCCGGTCATTTTCGTTGAGTATCCAGACTCCGGTTTTTATGTTGAGCGTTCAGGCTCCATTCAGTTTTGTTGGGTATCCAAACTCCGGTTAATACGTAGAGCGTTCAGGCTCCGGTCAGTTTCGTTGGGTATCCAGACTCCGGTTATTACGTTGATCATTCAGGCTCAGGTCAGTTTCGTTGAGTATCCAGACTCCAGTTATTACATTGAGCGTTCAAGCTCTGATCATTTTCGTTGAGTATCCAGATTGCGGTAATTACGTTGAGCGTTCAAGCTCCGGTCAGTTTCGTTGGGTATCCAGACACCGGTTTTTACATTGAGCGTTCAGGCTCTGGTCAGTTTTGTTGGGTATCCAGACTCCGGTTATTACGTTGAGCATTCAGGCTCCAGTCAGTTTCATTGGGATCCAGACTCCGGTTATTACGTTGAGCGTTCAGGCTCCGGTCAGTTTCGTTGGGTATCCAGACTCCGATTATCACGTTGAGCGTTCAGGCTCCAGCCAGTTTCCTTTGGTATCCAGACTCCGGTTATTACGTTGAGCGTTCAGGCTCTGGTCAGTTTCGTTGGGTATCCAGACTCTGGTTTTTACATTGAGCGTTTAGGCTTCGGTCAGTTTTGTTGGATATCTAGACTCCGGTTATTAGGTTGAGCGTTCAGGCTCCGGTCAGTTTCATAGGGTATCCAAACTCCGGTTATTACGTTGAGCGTTCAGGCTCCAGTTAGTTTTGTTGATTATCTAGATTCTGGTTATTACGTTAAGCGTTCAGGCTCCGGTCAGTTTCGTTTCGTATCCAGACTCCGGTTATTACGCTGAGCGTTCAGGCTCCGGTCAGTTTCGTTGGGTATCCAGACTCCGGTTATTACGTTGAGTGTTCAGGCTCCGGTCAGTTTCGTTGGGTATCCAGACTCCGGTTATTACGTTGAGCGTTCAGGCTCCGGTCAGTTTTGTTGGGTATCTAGACTCCGGTTATTACGTTGAACGTTCAGGCTCCGGTTAGTTTCGTTGGGTATCTAGACTCCGGTTATTACGTTGATCGTTCTAGCTCAGGTCAATTTTTTTGAGTATTCAGACTCCAGTTATTACATTGAGCGTTTAAGCTCTGATCATTTTCGTTGAGTATCCAGATTGCGGTAATTACATTGAGCGTTCAAGCTCCCGTCAGTTTCGTTGGGTATCCAGACTCCGGTTTTTACGTTGAGCGTTCAGGCTCTGGTCAGTTTCTTAGGGTATCCAGACTCCGGTTTTTACGTTGTGCATTCAGGCTCCGGTCAGTTTCATTGGGTATCTAGATTCCGGTTATTACGTTGAGCGTTCAGGCTCCGGTCAGTTTCGTTTGGTATCCAGACTCCGGTTATTACGCTGAGCATTCAGGCTCTGGTCAGTTTCGTTGGGTATCCAGACTCCGGTTATTACGTTGAGTGTTCAGGCTCCGGTCAGTTTCGTTGGGTATCCAGACTCCGGTTATTACGTTAAGCGTTCAGGCTCCGGTCAGTTTTGTTGAGTATCCAGACTCCAGTTATTACATTGAGCGTTCAAGCTCTGATCATTTTCGTTGACTATCCAGATTGCGGTAATTACGTTGAGCGTTCAAGCTCCGGTCAGTTTCGTTGGGTATCCAGACTCCGGTCTTTATGTTGAGCGTTCAGGCTCTGGTCAGTTTTGTTGGGTATCCAGACTCCGGTTATTACGTTGAGCGTTCAGGCTCCAGTCAGTTTCATGGGGTATCCAGACTCCGGTTATTACGTTGAGCGTTCAGGCTCCGGTCAGTTTCGTTGGGTATCCAGACTCCGATTATTACGTTGAGCGTTCAGCCTCCAATCAGTTTCCTTTGGTATCCAGACTCCGGTTATTACGTTGAGCGTTCAGGCTCCGGTCAGTTTCGTTGGGTATCCAGACTCCGGTTATTATGTTGAGCGTTCAGGCTCTGGTCAGTTTCGTTGGGTATCCAGACTCTGGTTTTTACGTTGAGCGTTTAGGCTCCGGTCAATTTTGTTGGATATCCAGACTCCAGTTATTAGGTTGAGCGTTCAGGCTCCGGTCAGTTTCATAGGGTATCCAAACTCCGGTTATTACGTTGAACGTTCAGGCTCCGGTCAGTTTCGTTGGGTATCCAGACTCCGGTTATTACGTTGATCGTTCAGGCTCAGGTCAGTTTCGTTGAGTATCCAGACTCCAGTTATTACATTGAGCGTTCAAGCTCTGATCATTTTCGTGGAGTATCCAGATTGCGTTAATTACGTTGAGCGTTCAAAGCTCCGGTCATTTTCGTTGGGTATCCAGACTCCGGTTTTTACGTTGAGCGTTCAGGCTCTGGTCAGTTTTGTTGGGTATCCAGACTCCGGTTATTACGTTGAGCATTCAGGCTCTAGTCAGTTTCATTGGGCATCCAGACGTTGGTTAGTACGTTGAGCGTTCAGGCTCCGGTAAGTTTCGTAGGGTATCCAGACTCCGATTATTACGTTGAGCGTTCAGGCTCTAGTCAGTTTCCTTTGGTATCCAGACTCCGGTTATTACGTTGAGCATTCAGGCTCCGGTCAGTTTCGTTGGGTATCCAGACTCTGGTTTTTACGTTGAGCGTTTAGGCTCCATTCAGTTTTGTTGGATATCTAGACTCCGGTTATTAGGTTGAGCGTTCAGGCTCCGGTCAGTTTCATAGGATATCCAAACTCCGGTTATTACTTAGAGCGTTCAGGCTCCAGTTAGTTTCGTTGATTATCTAGATTCTGGTTATTACGTTGAGCGTTCAGGCTCCGGTCAGTTTCATTTGGTATCCAGACTCCGGTTATTACTCTGGGCGTTCAGGCTCCGGTCAATTTCGTTGGGTATCCAGACTCCGGTTATTACGTTGAGTGTTCAGGCTCCGGTCAGTTTCGTTGGGTATCCAGACTCCGGTTATTACGTTGAGCGTTCAGGCTCCGGTCAGTTTTGTTGGGTATCTAGTCTCCGGTTATTACGTTGAACGTTCAGGCTCTGGTCAGTTTCGTTGGGTATACAGACTCCGGTTATTACGTTGATCGTTCTGGCTCAGGTCAATTTTGTTGAGTATCCAGACTCCAGTTATTACATTGAGCGTTCAGGCTCTGATCATTTTCGTTGAGTATCTAGATTGCGGTAATTACATTGAGCGTTCAAGCTCCGGTCAGTTTCGTTGGGTATCCAGACTCCGATTATTACGTTGAGCGTTCAGCCTCCAATCAGTTTCCTTTGGTATCCAGACTCCGGTTATTACGTTGAGCGTTCAGGCTCCGGTCAGTTTCGTTGGGTATCCAGACTCCGGTTATTATGTTGAGCGTTCAGGCTCTGGTCAGTTTCGTTGGGTATCCAGACTCTGGTTTTTACGTTGAGCGTTTAGGCTCCGGTCAATTTTGTTGGATATCCAGACTCCAGTTATTAGGTTGAGCGTTCAGGCTCCGGTCAGTTTCATAGGGTATCCAAACTCCGGTTATTACGTTGAACGTTCAAGCTCCGGTCAGTTTCGTTGGGTATCCAGACTCCGGTTATTACGTTGATCGTTCAGGCTCAGGTCAGTTTCGTTGAGTATCCAGACTCCAGTTATTACATTGAGCGTTCAAGCTCTGATCATTTTCGTGGAGTATCCAGATTGCGTTAATTACGTTGAGCGTTCAAGCTCCGGTCATTTTCGTTGGGTATCCAGACTCCGGTTTTTACGTTGAGCGTTCAGGCTCTGGTCAGTTTTGTTGGGTATCCAGACTCCGGTTATTACGTTGAGCATTCAGGCTCCAGTCAGTTTCATTGGCCATCCAGACGTTGGTTAGTACGTTGAGCGTTCATGCTCCGGTAAGTTTCGTAGGGTATCCAGACTCCGATTATTACGTTGAGCGTTCAGGCTCTAGTCAGTTTCCTTTGGTATCCAGACTCCGGTTATTACGTTGAGCATTCAGGCTCCGGTCAGTTTCGTTGGGTATCCAGACTCTGGTTTTTACGTTGAGCGTTTAGGCTCCGTTCAGTTTTGTTGGATATCTAGACTCCGGTTATTAGGTTGAGCGTTCAGGCTCCGGTCAGTTTCATAGGATATCCAAACTCCGGTTATTACTTAGAGCGTTCAGGCTCCAGTTAGTTTCGTTGATTATCTAGATTCTGGTTATTACGTTGAGCGTTCAGGCTCCGGTCAGTTTCATTTGGTATCCAGACTCCGGTTATTACTCTGGGCGTTCAGGCTCCGGTCAGTTTCGTTGGGTATCCAGACTCCGGTTATTACGTTGAGTGTTCAGGCTCCGGTCAGTTTCGTTGGGTATCCAGAATCCGGTTATTACGTTGAGCGTTCAGGCTCCGGTCAGTTTTGTTGGGTATCTAGTCTCCGGTTATTACGTTGAACGTTCAGGCTCTGGTCAGTTTCGTTGGGTATACAGACTCCGGTTATTACGTTGATCGTTCTGGCTCAGGTCAATTTTGTTGAGTATCCAGACTCCAGTTATTACATTGAGCGTTCAGGCTCTGATCATTTTCGTTGAGTATCTAGATTGCGGTAATTACATTGAGCGTTCAAGCTCCGGTCAGTTTCGTTGGGTATCCAGACTCCGATTATTATGTTGAGCGTTCAGCCTCCAATCAGTTTCCTTTGGTATCCAGACTCCGGTTATTACGTTGAGCGTTCAGGCTCCGGTCAGTTTCGTTGGGTATCCAGACTCCGGTTATTATGTTGAGCGTTCAGGCTCTGGTCAGTTTCGTTGGGTATCCAGACTCTGGTTTTTACGTTGAGCGTTTAGGCTCCGGTCAATTTTGTTGGATATCCAGACTCCAGTTATTAGGTTGAGCGTTCAGGCTCCGGTCAGTTTCATAGGGTATCCAAACTCCGGTTATTACGTTGAACGTTCAAGCTCCGGTCAGTTTCGTTGGGTATCCAGACTCCGGTTATTACGTTGATCGTTCAGGCTCAGGTCAGTTTCGTTGAGTATCCAGACTCCAGTTATTACATTGAGCGTTCAAGCTCTGATCATTTTCGTGGAGTATCCAGATTGCGTTAATTACGTTGAGCGTTCAAGCTCCGGTCATTTTCGTTGGGTATCCAGACTCCGGTTTTTACGTTGAGCGTTCAGGCTCTGGTCAGTTTTGTTGGGTATCCAGACTCCGGTTATTACGTTGAGCATTCAGGCTCCAGTCAGTTTCATTGGGCATCCAGACGTTGGTTATTACGTTGAGCGTTCAGGCTCCGGTAAGTTTCGTAGGGTATCCAGACTCCGATTATTACGTTGAGCGTTCAGGCTCCAGTCAGTTTCCTTTGGTATCCAGACTCCGGTTATTACGTTGAGCGTTCAGGCTCCGGTCAGTTTCGTTGGGTATCCAGACTCTGGTTTTTACGTTGAGCGTTTAGGCTCCGTTCAGTTTTGTTGGATATCTAGACTCCGGTTATTAGGTTGAGCGTTCAGGCTCCGGTCAGTTTCATAGGATATCCAAACTCCGGTTATTACTTAGAGCGTTCAGGCTCCAGTTAGTTTCGTTGATTATCTAGATTCTGGTTATTACGTTGAGCGTTCAGGCTCCGGTCAGTTTCATTTGGTATCCAGACTCCGGTTATTACTCTGGGCGTTCAGGCTCCGGTCAGTTTCGTTGGGTATCCAGACTCCGGTTATTACGTTGAGTGTTCAGGCTCCGGTCAGTTTCGTTGGGTATCCAGACTCCGGTTATTACGTTGAGCGTTCAGGCTCCGGTCAGTTTTGTTGGGTATCTAGTCTCCGGTTATTACGTTGAACGTTCAGGCTCTGGTCAGTTTCGTTGGGTATACAGACTCCGGTTATTACGTTGATCGTTCTGGCTCAGGTCAATTTTGTTGAGTATCCAGACTCCAGTTATTACATTGAGCGTTCAGGCTCTGATCATTTTCGTTGAGTATCTAGATTGCGGTAATTACATTGAGCGTTCAAGCTCCGGTCAGTTTCGTTGGGTATCCAGACTCCGGTTTTTACGTTGAGCGTTCAGGCTCTGGTCAGTTTCATAGGGTATCCAGACTCCGGTTATTACGTTGAGCGTTCAGGCTCCGGTCAGTTTCTTTGGGTATCTAGATTCCGGTTATTACATTGAGCGTTCAGGCTCCGGTCAGTTTCGTTTGGTATCTAGACTCTGGTTATTACGCTGAGCGTTCAGGCTCCGGTCAGTTTCGTTGGGTATCCAGACTCCGGTTATTACGTTGAGCGTTCAGGCTCCGGTCAGTTTTGTTGGGTATCCAGACTCCGGTTATTACGTTGAACATTCAGGCTCCGGTCAATTTCATTTGGTATCCAGAGTCCGGTTATTACGTTGAGGGTTCAGACTCCGGTCATTTTCGTTGAGTATCCAGACTCCGGTTATTATGTTGAGCGTTCAGGCTCCATTCAGTTTCGTTGGGTATCTAGACTCCGGTTATTACGTTGAGCGTTCAGGCTCCGGTCAGTTTCGTTTGGTATCCAGACTCCAGTTATAACGTTGAGCATTCAGGCTCCGGTCAATTTCGTTGGGTATCTAGACTCCGGTTATTACGTTGAGCGTTCAGGCTCCGGTCAGTTTCGTTGGGTATCCAGACTCTGGTTTTTACGTTGAGCGTTCAGGCTCCGGTCAGTTTTGTTTGGTATCCAGACTCCGGTTATTACATTGAGCGTTCAGGCTCCGGTCAGTTTCATTGGGTATCTAGACTCCGGTTATTACGTTCAGCGTTCAGGCTCCGGTCAGTTTCGTTGGGTATCCAGACTCCGGTTATTACGTTGAGCGTTCAGGCTTCGGTCAGTTTCGTTGGGTATCCAGATTCCGGTTATTACGTTGAGCGTTCAGGCACCGGTCATTTTCGTTGAGTATCCAGACTCTAGTTATTACGTTGAGCATTCAGGCTCCGGTCAGTTTCATTGGGTATCCAGACTCCGGTTATTATGTTGAGCGTTCAGGCTCCGGTCAGTTTCGTTGGGTATCTAGACTCTGATTATTACGTTGAGCGTTCACGCTCTAGTCAGTTTCCTTTGGTATCCAGACTCCGGTTATTACGTTGAGCGTTCAGGCTCCGGTCAGTTTCGTTGGGTATCCAGACTCCGGTTATTACGTTAAGCGTTCAGGCTCCAGTCAGTTTCGTTGTGTATCTAGACTCCGGTTTTTACGTTGAGCGTTCAGGCTCCGGTCAGTTTTGTTGGGTATCCAGACTCCGGTTATTACGTTGAACGTTCAGGCTCCGGTTAATTTCATTTGGTATCCAGAGTCCGGTTATTACGTTGAGGGTTCAGGCTCCGGTCATTTTCGGTGAGTATCCAGACTCCGGTTATTACGTTGAGCGTTCAGGCTCCAGTCAATTTTGTTGGGTATCCAGACTCCAGTTTTTGCGTTGAGCATTCAGGCTCCGGTCAGTTTTGTTGGGTATCCAGACTCCGGTTATTACGTTGAACGTTCAGGCTCCGGTCAAATTCGTTGGGTATCCAGACTTCGGTTATGACGTTGAACGTTCAGGCTCCGATCAGTTTCGTTGGGTATCCAGACTCCGGTTATTACGTTGAGCGTTCAGGATCCGGTCAGTTTTGTTGGGTATCCACACTCCGGTTATTACGTTGAACGTTCAGGCTCCGATCAATTTCATTTGGTATCCAGAGTCCGGTTATTACGTTGAGGGTTCAGGCTCCGGTCATTTTCGTTGAGTGTCCAGACTCCGGTTATTACGTTGAGCGTTCAGGCTCCATTCAGTTTCGTTGGGTATCCAGACTCTGGTTGTTACGTTGAGCGTTCAGGCTCCGGTCAGTTTCGTTTGGTATCCAGACTCTAGTTATAACGTTGAGCATTCAGGCTCCGGTCAATTTCGTTGGGTATCCAGACTCTGGTTATTACGTTGAGCGTTCAGGCTTCGGTCAGTTTCGTTGGGTATCCAGACTCTGGTTTTTACGTTGAGCGTTCAGGCTCCGGTCAGTTTTGTTGGGTATCCAGACTCCGGTTATTACATTGAGTGTTCAGGCTCCGGTCAGTTTCATTGGGTATCCAGACTCCGGTTATTACGTTGAGCGTTCAGGCTCCGGTCAGTTTCGTTGGGTATCCAGACTCCGGTTATTACGTTGAGCGTTCAGGCTCCGGTCAGTTTCGTTGGGTATCCAGATTCCGGTTATTACATTGAGCGTTCAGGCTCCGGTCATCTTCGTTGAGTATCCAGACTCTAGTTATTACGTTGAGCATTCAGGCTCTAGTCATTTTTGTTAAGTATCCAGACTCCGGTTACTATGTTGAGCAATCAGGCTCCGGTCAGTTTCATTGGGTTTCCAGACTCCGGTTATTATGTTGAGCGTTCAGGCTCCGGTCAGTTTCGTTGGGTATCTAGACTCTGATTATTACATTGAGCGTTCGGGCTCCAGTCAGTTTCCTTTGGTATCCAGACTCCGGTTATTACGTTGAGCGTTCAGGCTCCGGTCAGTTTCGTTGGGTATCCAGACTCCGGTTATTACGTTGAGCGTTCAGGGTCCAGTCAGTTTCGTTGGGTATCTAGACTCCGGTTTTTACGTTGAGCGTTCAGGCTCCGGTCAGTTTTGTTGGGTATCTAGACTCCGGTTATTACGTTGAACGTTCAGGCTCCGGTCAATTTCATTTGGTATCCAGAGTCCGGTTATTACGTTGAGGGTTCAGGCTCTGGTCATTTTCGTTGAGTATCCAGACTCCGGTTATTACGTTGAGCGTTCAGGCTCCAGTCAATTTCGTTGGGTATCCAGACTCCAGTTTTTACGTTGAGCGTTCAGGCTCCGGTCAGTTTTGTTGGGTATCCAGACTCCGGTTATTACGTTGAACGTTCAGGCTCCGGTCAGTTTCGCTGGGTATCCAGACTTCGGTTATTACGTTGAACGTTCAGGCTACGGTCAGTTTCGTTGGGTATCCAGACTCCGGTTATTACGTTGATCGTTCAGGCTCAGGTCAGTTTCGTTGAGTATCCAAACTCCAGTTATTACATTGAGCGTTCAAGCTCTGATCATTTTCATTGAGTATCCAGATTGCAGTAATTACGTTGAGCGTTCAAGCTCCGGTCAGTTTCGTTGGGTATCCAGACTCCGGTTATTACATTGAGCGTTCAGGCTCCGGTCATTTTCGTTGAGTATCCAGACTCCGGTTATTATGTTGAGCGTTCAGGCTCCAGTCAGTTTCGTTGGGTATCCAGACTCCGGTTTTTACGTTGAGCGTTCAGGCTTCGGTCAGTTTTGTTGGGTATCTAGACTCTGGTTATTACGTTGAACGTTCAGGCTCCGGTCAATTTCATTTGGTATCCAGAGTCTAGTTATTACGTTGAGGGTTCAGGCTCCGGTCATTTTCGTTGAGTATCCAGACTCCGGTTATTACGTTGAGCGTTCAGGCTCCAGTCAGTTTCGTTGGGTATCCAGACTCCGGTTTTTACGTTGAGCGTTCAGGCTCCAGTCAGTTTTGTTGGTTGTCCAGACTCCGGTTATTACGTTGAACGTTCAGGCTCCGGTCAGTTTCGTTGGGTATCCAGACTCCGGTTATTACGTTGGTCGTTCAGGCTCAGGTCAGTTTCGTTGAGTATCCAAACTCCAGTTATTACATTGAGCGTTCAAGCTCTGATCATTTTCGTTGAGTATCCAGATTGCAGTAATTACGTTGAGCGTTCAAGCTCCGATCAGTTTTGTTGGGTATCCAGATTCCGGTTATTACATTGAGCGTTCAGGCTCCGGTCATTTTTGTTGAGTATCCAGACTCCGGTTATTATGTTGAGCGTTCAGGCTCCGTTCAGTTTCGTTGGGTATCCAGACTCCGGTTATTACGTTGAGCGTTCAGGCTCCGGTCAGTTTCGTTTGGTATCCAGACTCCGGTTATTACGTTGAGCGTTTAGGCTCCGGTCAATTTCGTTGGGTATCCAGACTCCGGTTATTACGTTGAGCGTTCAGGCTCCGGTCAGTTTTGTTGGGTATCCAGACTCCGGTTTTTACGTTGAACGTTCAGGCTCCGGTCATTTTTGTTGGGTATCCAGACTCCGGTTATTACGTTGAGCGTTCAGGCTCCGGTCAGTTTCATTTGGTATCCAGAGTCCGGTTATTACGTTGAGCTTTCAGGCTCCGGTCATTTTCGTTGAGTATCCAGACTCCGGTTATTACGTTGAGCGTTCAGGCTCCATTCAGTTTCGTTGGGTATCCAGACTCCGGTTATTACGTTGAGCATTCAGGCTCCGGTCAGTTTCGTTTGGTATCCAGACTCCGGTTATTACGTTGAGCATTTAGGCTCCGGTCTGTTTCGTTGGGTATCCAGACTCCGGTTATTACGTTGAGCGTTCAGGCTCCAGTCTGTTTCGTTGGGTATCCAGACTCCGGTTTTTACGTTGAGCGTTCAGGCTCCGGTCAGTTTTGTTGGGTATCCAGACTCCGGTTATTACGTTGAACGTTCAGGCTCCGGTCAATTTCATTTGGTATCCAGAGTCCGGTTATTACGTTGATCGTTCAGGCTCAGGTCAGTTTCGTTGAGTATCCAAACTCCAGTTATTACATTGAGCGTTCAAGCTTTGATCATTTTCGTTGAGTATCCAGATTGCAGTAATTACGTTGAGCGTTCAAGCTCCGATCAGTTTTGTTGGGTATCCAGATTCCGGTTATTACATTGAGCGTTCAGGCTCCGGTCATTTTCGTTGAGTATCCAGACTCCGGTTATTACGTTGAGCGTTCAGGCTCCATTCAGTTTCGTTGGGTATCCAGACTCCGGTTATTACGTTTAGCGTTCAGGCTCCGGTCAGTTTCGTTTGGTATGCAGACTCCATTTATAATGTTGAGCATTCAGGCTTCGGTCAATTTCGTTGGATATCCAGACTCCGGTTATTACGTTGAGCGTTCAGGCTCCGGTCAGTTTCGTTGGGTATCCAGACTCCGGTTTTTACGTTGAACGTTCAGGCTCCGGTCATTTTTGTTGGGTATCCAGACTCCGGTTATTACGTTGAGCGTTCAGGCTCCGGTCAGTTTCATTTGGTATCCAGAGTCCGGTTATTACGTTGAGCTTTCAGGCTCCGGTCATTTTCGTTGAGTATCCAGACTCCGGTTATTACGTTGAGCGTTCAGGCTCCATTCAGTTTCGTTGGGTATCCAGACTCCGGTTATTACGTTGAGCATTCAGGCTCCGGTCAGTTTCGTTTGGTATCCAGACTCCGGTTATTACGTTGAGCATTTAGGCTCCGGTCTGTTTCGTTGGGTATCCAGACTCCGGTTATTACGTTGAGCGTTCAGGCTCCAGTCTGTTTCGTTGGGTATCCAGACTCCGGTTTTTACGTTGAGCGTTCAGGCTCCGGTCAGTTTTGTTGGGTATCCAGACTCCGGTTATTACGTTGAACGTTCAGGCTCCGGTCAATTTCATTTGGTATCCAGAGTCCGGTTATTACGTTGATCGTTCAGGCTCCGGTCAGTTTCGTTGAGTATCCAAACTCCAGTTATTACATTGAGCGTTCAAGCTCTGATCATTTTCGTTGAGTATCCAGATTGCAGTAATTACGTTGAGCGTTCAAGCTCCGATCAGTTTTGTTGGGTATCCAGATTGCAGTAATTACGTTGAGCGTTCAAGCTCCGGTCAGTTTCGTTGGGTATCCAGACTCCGGTTATTACATTGAGCGTTCAGGCTCCGGTCATTTTCGTTGAGTATCCAGACTCCGGTTATTACGTTGAGTGTTCAGGCTCCATTCAGTTTCGTTAGGTATCCAGACTCCGGTTATTACGTTGAGCGTTCAGGCTCTGGTCAGTTTCGTTTGGTATCCAGACTCCGGTTATTACGTTGAGCGTTTAGGCTCCGGTCAGTTTTGTTGGGTATCCAGACTCCGGTTATTACGTTGAGCGTTCAGGCTCCAGTCAGTTTCGTTGGGTATCCAGACTCCGGTTTTTACGTTAGGCGTTCAGACTCCGGTCAGTTTTGTTGGGTATCCAGACTCTGGTTATTACGTTGAACGTTCAGGCTCCGGTCAATTTCATTTGGTATCCAGAGTCTGGTTATTACGTTAAGGGTTCAGGCTCCGGTCATTTTCGTTGAGTATCCAGACTCCGGTTATTACGTTGAGCGTTCAGGCTCCAGTCAGTTTCGTTGGGTATCTAGACTCCGGTTTTTACGTTGAGCGTTCAGGCTCCGGTCAGTTTTTTTGGTTATCCAGACTCCGGTTATTACGTTGAACGTTCAGGCTCCGGTCAGTTTCGTTGGGTATCCAGACTCCGGTTATTACGTTGATCGTTCAGGCTCAGGTCAGTTTCGTTGAGTATCCAAACTCCAGTTATTACATTGAGCGTTCAAGCTCTGATCATTTTCGTTGAGTATCCAGATTGCAGTAATTACGTTGAGCGTTCAAGCTCCGGTCAGTTTCGTTGGGTATCCATATTCCGGTTATTACATTGAGCGTTCAGGCTCCGGTCATTTTCGTTGAGTTTCCAGACTCCGGTTATTATGTTGAGCGTTCAGGCTCCATTCAGTTTCGTTGGGTATCCAGACTCCGGTTATTACGTTGAGCGTTCAGGCTCCGGTCAGTTTCATTTGGTATCCAGACTCCGGTTATTACGTTGAGCGTTTAGGCTCCTGTTAATTTCGTTGGGTATCCAGACTCCGGTTATTACGTTGAGCGTTCAAGGTCCGGTCAGTTTCGTTGGGTATCCAGACTCCGGTTTTTACGTTGAACGTTCAGGCTCCGGTCAGTTTTATTGGGTATCCAGACTCCGGTTATTACGTTGAGCGTTCAGGCTCCGGTCAGTTTCATTTGGTATCCAGAGTCCGGTTATTACGTTGAGCGTTTAGGCTCCGGTCATTTTCGTTGAGTATCCAGACTCCGGTTATTACGTTGAGCGTTCAGGCTCCATTCAGTTTCGTTGGGTATCCAGACTCCGATTATTACGTTGAGCGTTCAGGCTCCGGTCAGTTTCGTTTGGTATCTAGACTCTGGTTATTACGTTGAGCATTTAGGCTCCGGTCAGTTTCGTTGGGTATCCAGACTCCGGTTATTACGTTGAGCGTTCAGGCTCCAGTCTGTTTCGTTGGGTATCCAGACTCCGGTTTTTACATTGAGCGTTCAGGCTCCGGTCAGTTTTGTTGGGTATCTAGACTCCGGTTATTACGTTGAACGTTCAGGCTCTGGTCAATTTCATTTGGTATCCAGAGTCCGGTTATTACGTTGAGGGTTTAGGCTCCGGTCATTTTCGTTGAGTATCCAGACTCTGGTTATTACATTGAGCGTTCAGGCTCCATTCAGTTTTGTTGGGTATCCAGACTCCGGTTATTACATTGAGCGTTCAGGCTCCGGTCAGTTTCGTTTGGTATCCAGACTCCAGTTATAACGTTGAGCATTCAGGCTCCGGTCAATTTCATTGGGTATCCAGACTCCGGTTATTACGTTGAGCGTTCAGGCTCTGGTCAGTTTCGTTGGGTATCCAGACTCTGGTTTTTACGTTGAGCGTTCAGGCTCCGGTCAGTTTTGTTGGGTATCCAGACTCCGGTTATTACATTGAGCGTTCAGGCTCCGGTCAGTTTCATTGGGTATCCAGACTCCGGTTATTACGTTGAGCGTTCAGGCTCCGGTCAGTTTCGTTGGGTATCCAGACTCCGGTTATTACGTTGAGCGTTCAGGCTCCGGTTAGTTTTGTTGGGTATCCAGATTCCGGTTATTACGTTGAGCGTTCAGGCTCCGATCATCTTCGTTGAGTATCCAGACTCTAGTTATTACGTTGAGCATTCAGGCTCTAGTCATTTTTGTTAAGTATCCAGACTCCGATTATTATGTTGAGCATTCAGGCTCCGGTCAGTTTCATTGGGTATCCAGACTCCGGTTATTATGTTGAGCGTTCAGGCTCCAGTCAGTTTCGTTGGGTATCCAGACTTCAGTTTTTACGTTGAGCGTTCAGGCTCCGGTCAGTTTTGTTAGTTATCCAGACTCCAGTTATTACGTTGAACGTTCAGGCTCCGGTCAGTTTCGTTGGGTATCCAGACTCCGGTTATTACATTGAGCGTTCAGGCTCCGGTCATTTTCGTTGAGTATCCAGACTCCGGTTATTACGTTGAGCGTTCAGGCTCCATTCAGTTTCGTTGGGTATCCAGATTCCGGTTATTACGTTGAGCGTTCAGGCTCTGGTCAGTTTCGTTTGGTATCCAGACTCCGGTTATTACGTTGAGCGTTTAGGCTCCGGTCAGTTTTGTTGGGTATCCAGACTCCGGTTATTACGTTGAGCGTTCAGGCTCCAGTCAGTTTCGTTGGGTATCCAGACTCCGGTTTTTACGTTGAGCGTTCAGGCTCCGGTCAGTTTTGTTGGGTATCCAGACTCTGGTTATTACGTTGAACGTTCAGGCTCCGTCCAATTTCATTTGGTATCCAGAGTCTGGTTATTACGTTAAGGGTTCAGGCTCCGGTCATTTTCGTTGAGTATCCAGACTCCGGTTATTACGTTGAGCGTTCAGGCTCCAGTCAGTTTCGTTGGGTATCTAGACTCCGGTTTTTACGTTGAGCGTTCAGGCTCCGGTCAGTTTTTTTGGTTATCCAGACTCCGGTTATTACGTTGAACGTTCAGGCTCCGATCAGTTTCGTTGGGTATCCAGACTCCGGTTATTACGTTGATCGTTCAGGCTCAGGTCAGTTTCGTTGAGTATCCAAACTCCAGTTATTACATTTAGCGTTCAAGCTTTGATCATTTTCGTTGAGTATCCAGATTGCAGTAATTACGTTGAGCGTTCAAGCTCCGGTCAGTTTCGTTGGGTATCCAGATTCCGGTTATTACATTGAGCGTTCAGGCTCCGGTCATTTTCGTTGAGTTTCCAGACTCCGGTTATTATGTTGAGCGTTCAGGCTCCATTCAGTTTCGTTGGGTATCCAGACTCCGGTTTTTACGTTGAACGTTCAGGCTCCGGTCAGTTTTGTTGGGTATCCAGACTCCAGTTATTACGTTGAGCGTTCAGGCTCCGGTTAGTTTCATTTGGTATCCAGAGTCCGGTTATTACGTTGAGCGTTCAGGCTCCGGTCATTTTCGTTGAGTATCCAGACTCCGGTTATTACGTTGAGCGTTCAGGCTCCATTCAGTTTCGTTGGGTATCCAGACTCCGGTTATTACGTTGAGCGTTCAGGCTCCGGTCAGTTTCGTTTGGTATCTAGACTCCGGTTATTACGTTGAGCATTTAGGCTCCGGTCAGTTTCAATGGGTATCCAGACTCCGGTTATTACGTTGAGCGTTCAGGCTCCAGTCTGATTCGTTGGGTATCCAGACTCCGGTTTTTACGTTGAGCGTTCAGGCTCCGGTCAGTTTTGTTGGGTATCTAGACTCCGGTTATTACGTTGAACGTTCAGGCTCCGGTCAATTTCATTTGGTATCCACAGTCCGGTTATTACATTGAGGGTTTAGGCTACGGTCATTTTCGTTGAGTATCCAGACTCCGGTTATTACGTTGAGCGTTCAGGCTCCATTCAGTTTTGTTGGGTATCCAGACTCCGGTTATTACGTTGAGCGTTCAGGCTCCGGTCAGTAATGTTTGGTATCCAGACTCCAGTTATAACGTTGAGCATTCAGGCTCCGGTCAATTTCGTTGGGTATCCAGACTCCGGTTATTACGTTGAGCGTTCAGGCTCCGGTCAGTTTCGTTGGGTATCCAGACTCTGGTTTTTACGTTGAGCGTTCAGGCTCCGGTCAGTTTTGTTGGGTATCCAGACTCCGGTTATTACATTGAGCGTTCAGGCTCCGGTCAGTTTCATTGGGTATCCAGACTCCGGTTATTACATTGAGCGTTCAGGCTCCGGTCATTTTCGTTGAGTTTCCAGACTCCGGTTATTATGTTGAGCGTTCAGGCTCCATTCAGTTTCGTTGGGTATCCAGACTCCGGTTATTACGTTGAGCGTTCAGGCTCCGGTCAGTTTCGTTTGGTATCCAGACTCCGGTTATTACGTTGAGCGTTTAGGCTCCTGTCAATTTCGTTGGGTATCCAGACTCCGGTTATTACGTTGAGCGTTCAAGCTCCGGTCAGTTTCATTGGGTATCCAGACTCCGGTTTTTACGTTGAACGTTCAGGCTCCGGTCAGTTTTGTTGGGTATCCAGACTCCAGTTATTACGTTGAGCGTTCAGGCTCCGGTTAGTTTCATTTGGTATCCAGAGTCCGGTTATTACGTTGAGCGTTCAGGCTCCGGTCATTTTCGTTGAGTATCCAGACTCCGGTTATTACGTTGAGCGTTCAGGCTCCATTCAGTTTCGTTGGGTATCCAGACTCCGGTTATTACGTTGAGCGTTCAGGCTCCGGTCAGTTTCGTTTGGTATCTAGACTCCGGTTATTACGTTGAGCATTTAGGCTCCGGTCAGTTTCAATGGGTATCCAGACTCCGGTTATTACGTTGAGCGTTCAGGCTCCAGTCTGTTTCGTTGGGTATCCAGACTCCGGTTTTTACGTTGAGCGTTCAGGCTCCGGTCAGTTTTGTTGGGTATCTAGACTCCGGTTATTACGTTGAACGTTCAGGCTCCGGTCAATTTCATTTGGTATCCACAGTCCGGTTATTACATTGAGGGTTTAGGCTACGGTCATTTTCGTTGAGTATCCAGACTCCGGTTATTACGTTGAGCGTTCAGGCTCCATTCAGTTTTGTTGGGTATCCAGACTCCGGTTATTACGTTGAGCGTTCAGGCTCCGGTCAGTAATGTTTGGTATCCAGACTCCAGTTATAACGTTGAGCATTCAGGCTCCGGTCAATTTCGTTGGGTATCCAGACTCCGGTTATTACGTTGAGCGTTCAGGCTCCGGTCAGTTTCGTTGGGTATCCAGACTCTGGTTTTTACGTTGAGCGTTCAGGCTCCGGTCAGTTTTGTTGGGTATCCAGACTCCGGTTATTACATTGAGCGTTCAGGCTCCGGTCAGTTTCATTGGGTATCCAGACTCCGGTTATTACGTTGAGCGTTCAGGCTCCGGTCAGTTTCGTTGGGTATCCAGAGTCCGGTTATTACGTTGAGGGTTTAGGCTCCGGTCATTTTCGTTGAGTATCCAGACTCTGGTTATTACGTTGAGCGTTCAGGCTCCATTCAGTTTTGTTGGGTATCCAGACTCCGGTTATTACATTGAGCGTTCAGGCTCCGGTCAGTTTCGTTTGGTATCCAGACTCCAGTTATAACGTTGAGCATTCAGGCTCCGGTCAATTTCGTTGGGTATCCAGACTCCGGTTATTACGTTGAGCGTTCAGGCTCCGGTCAGTTTCGTTGGGTATCCAGACTCTGGTTTTTACGTTGAGCGTTCAGGCTCCGGTCAGTTTTGTTGGGTATCCAGACTCCGGTTATTACATTGAGCGTTCAGGCTCCGGTCAGTTTCATTGGGTATCCAGACTCCGGTTATTATGTTGAGCGTTCAGGCTCCGGTCAGTTTCGTTGGGTATCCAGACTCCGGTTATTACGTTGAGCGTTCAGGCTCCGGTTAGTTTTGTTGGGTATCCAGATTCCGGTTATTACGTTGAGCGTTCAGGCTCCGATCATCTCGTTGAGTATCCAGACTCTAGTTATTACGTTGAGCATTCAGGCTCTAGTCATTTTTGTTAAGTATCCAGACTCCGATTATTATGTTGAGCATTCAGGCTCCGGTCAGTTTCATTGGGTATCCAGACTCCGGTTATTATGTTGAGCGTTCAGGCTCCAGTCAGTTTCGTTGGGTATCCAGACTCCAGTTTTTACGTTGAGCGTTCAGGCTCCGGTCAGTTTTGTTAGTTATCCAGACTCCGGTTATTACGTTGAACGTTCAGGCTCCCGTCAGTTTCGTTGGGTATCCAGACTCCGGTTATTACATTGAGCGTTCAGGCTCCGGTCATTTTCGTTGAGTATCCAGACTCCGGTTATGACGTTGAGCGTTCAGGCTCCATCAGTTTCGTTGGGTATCCAGACTCCGGTTATTACGTTGAGCGTTCAGGCTCTGGTCAGTTTCGTTTGGTATCCAGACTCCGGTTATTACGTTGAGCGTTTAGGCTCCGGTCAGTTTTGTTGGGTATCCAGACTCCGGTTATTACGTTGAGCGTTCAGGCTCCAGTCAGTTTCGTTGGGTATCCAGACTCCGGTTTTTACGTTGAGCGTTCAGGCTCCGGTCAGTTTTGTTGGGTATCCAGACTCTGGTTATTACGTTGAACGTTCAGGCTCCGGTCAATTTCATTTGGTATCCAGAGTCTGGTTATTACGTTAAGGGTTCAGGCTCCGGTCATTTTCGTTGAGTATCCAGACTCCGGTTATTACGTTGAGCGTTCAGGCTCCAGTCAGTTTCGTTGGGTATCTAGACTCCGGTTTTTACGTTGAGCGTTCAGGCTCCGGTCAGTTTTTTTGGTTATCCAGACTCCGGTTATTACGTTGAACGTTCAGGCTCCGGTCAGTTTCGTTGGGTATCCAGACTCCGGTTATTACGTTGATCGTTCAGGCTCAGGTCAGTTTCGTTGAGTATCCAAACTCCAGTTATTACATTGAGCGTTCAAGCTCTGATCATTTTCGTTGAGTATCCAGATTGCAGTAATTACGTTGAGCGTTCAAGCTCCGGTCAGTTTCGTTGGGTATCCAGATTCCGGTTATTACATTGAGCGTTCAGGCTCCGGTCATTTTCGTTGAGTTTCCAGACTCCGGTTATTATGTTGAGCGTTCAGGCTCCATTCAGTTTCGTTGGGTATCCAGACTCCGGTTATTACGTTGAGCGTTCAGGCTCCGGTCAGTTTCGTTTGGTATCCAGACTCCGGTTATTACGTTGAGCGTTTAGGCTCCTGTCAATTTCGTTGGGTATCCAGACTCCGGTTATTACATTGAGCGTTCAAGCTCCGGTCAGTTTCGTTGGGTATCTAGACTCCGGTTTTTACGTTGAACGTTCAGGCTCCGGTCAGTTTTGTTGGGTATCCAGACTCCAGTTATTACGTTGAGCGTTCAGGCTCCGGTCAGTTTCATTTGGTATCCAGAGTCCGGTTATTACGTTGAGCGTTCAGGCTCTGGTCAGTTTCATTGGGTATCCAGACTCCGGTTATTATGTTGAGCGTTCAGGCTCCGGTCAGTTTCGTTCGGTATCTAGACTCTGATTATTACGTTGAGCGTTCAGGCTCCAGTCAGTTTCCCTTGGTATCCAGACTCCGGTTATTACGTTGAGCGTTCAGGCTCCGGTCAGTTTCGTTGGGTATCCAGACTCTGGTTTTTACGTTGAGCGTTTAGGCTCCGGTCAGTTTTGTTGGATATCCAGACTCCGGTTTTTACGTTGAGCGTTCAGGCTCCGGTCAGTTTTGTTGGGTATCTAGACTCCGGTTATTACGTTGAACGTTCAAGCTCCGGTCAATTTCATTTGGTATCCACAGTCCGGTTATTACATTGAGGGTTTAGGCTCCGGTCATTTTCGTTGAGTATCCAGACTCCAGTTATTACGTTGAGCGTTCAGGCTCCATTCAGTTTTGTTGGGTATCCAGACTCCGGTTATTACGTTGAGCGTTCAGGCTCCGGTCAGTTTCGTTTGGTATCCAGACTCCAGTTATAACGTTGAGCATTCATGCTCCGGTCAATTTCGTTGGGTATCCAGACTCCGGTTATTACGTTGAGCGTTCAGGCTCCGGTCAGTTTCGTTGGGTATCCAGACTCTGGTTTTTACGTTGAGCGTTCAGGCTCCGGTCAGTTTTGTTGGGTATCCAGACTCCGGTTATTACATTGAGCGTTCAGGCTCCGGTCAGTTTCATTGGGTATCCAGACTCCGGTTATTACGTTGAGCGTTCAGGCTCCGGTCAGTTTCGTTGGGTATCCAGACTCCGGTTATTACGTTGAGCGTTCAGGCTCCGGTCAGTTTTGTTGGGTATCCAGATTCCGGTTATTACGTTGAGCGTTCAGGCTCCGATCATCTTCGTTGAGTATCCAGACTCTAGTTATTACGTTGAGCATTCAGGCTCTAGTCATTTTTGTTAAGTATCCAGACTCCGATTATTATGTTGAGCATTCAGGCTCCGGTCAGTTTCATTGGGTATCCAGACTCCGGTTATTATGTTGAGCGTTCAGGCTCCAGTCAGTTTCGTTGGGTATCCAGACTCCAGTTTTTACGTTGAGCGTTCAGGCTCCGGTCAGTTTTGTTAGTTATCCAGACTCCGGTTATTACGTTGAACGTTCAGGCTCCGGTCAGTTTCGTTGGGTATCCAGACTCCGGTTATTACGTTGATCGATCAGGCTCAGGTCAGTTTCGTTGAGTTTCCAAACTCCAGTTATTACATTGAGCGTTCAAGCTCTGATCATTTTCGTTGAGTATCCAGATTGCAGTAATTACGTTGAGCGTTCAAGCTCCGGTCAGTTTCGTTGGGTATCCAGATTCCGGTTATTACATTGAGCGTTCAGGCTCCAGTCATTTTCGTTGAGTATCCAGACTCCGGTTATTATGTTGAGCGTTCAGGCTCCATTCAGTTTTGTTGGGTATCCAGACTCCGGTTATTACATTGAGCGTTCAGGCTCCGGTCAGTTTTGTTGGGTATCCAGATTCCGGTTATTACGTTGAGCGTTCAGGCTCCGATCATCTTCGTTGAGTATCCAGACTCTAGTTATTACGTTGAGCATTCAGGCTCTAGTCATTTTTGTTAAGTATCCAGACTCCGATTATTATGTTGAGCATTCAGGCTCCGGTCAGTTTCATTGGGTATCCAGACTCCGGTTATTATGTTGAGCGTTCAGGCTCCAGTCAGTTTCGTTGGGTATCCAGACTCCAGTTTTTACGTTGAGCGTTCAGGCTCCGGTCAGTTTTGTTAGTTATCCAGACTCCGGTTATTACGTTGAACGTTCAGGCTCCGGTCAGTTTCGTTGGGTATCCAGACTCCGGTTATTACGTTGATCGATCAGGCTCAGGTCAGTTTCGTTGAGTTTCCAGACTCCAGTTATTACATTGAGCGTTCAAGCTCTGATCATTTTCGTTGAGTATCCAGATTGCAGTAATTACGTTGAGCGTTCAAGCTCCGGTCAGTTTCGTTGGGTATCCAGATTCCGGTTATTACATTGAGCGTTCAGGCTCCAGTCATTTTCGTTGAGTATCCAGACTCCGGTTATTATGTTGAGCGTTCAGGCTCCATTCAGTTTTGTTGGGTATCCAGACTCCGGTTATTACATTGAGCGTTCAGGCTCCGGTCAGTTTCGTTTGGTATCCAGACTCCGGTTTTTACGTTGAACGTTCAGGCTCCGGTCAGTTTTGTTGGGTATCCAGACTCCGTTTATTACGTTGAGCGTTCAGGCTCCGGTCAGTTTCATTTGGTATCCAGAGTCCGATTATTACGTTGAGCGTTCAGGCTCCGGTCATTTTCGTTGAGTATCCAGACTCCGGTTATTACGTTGAGCGTTCAGGCTCTATTCAGTTTCGTTGGGTATCCAGACTCCGGTTATTACGTTGAGCGTTCAGGCTCCGGTCAGTTTCGTTTGGTATCTAGACTTCGGTTATTACGTTGAGCATTTAGGCTCCGGTCAGTTTCGTTGGGTATCCAGACTCCGGTTATTACGTTGAGCGTTCAGGCTCCAGTCTGTTTCATTGGGTATCCAGACTCCGGTTTTTACTTTGAGCGTTCAGGCTCCGGTCAGTTTTGTTGGGTATCCAGACTCCGGTTATTACGTTGAACGTTCAGGCTCCAGTCAATTTCATTTGGTATCCAGAGTCCGGTTATTACGTTTCGGGTTCAGGCTCCGGTCATTTTCGTTGGGTATCCAGACTCCGGTTATTACGTTGATCGTTCAGGCTCAGGTCAGTTTCGTTGAGTATCCAAACTCCAGTTATTACGTTGAGCGTTCAAGCTCTGATCATTTTCGTTGAGTATCCAGATTGCAGTAATTACGTTGAGCGTTCAAGCTCCGGTCAGTTTCGTTGGGTATCCAGATTCCGGTTATTACATTAAGCGTTCAGGCTCCGGTCATTTTCATTGAGTATCCAGACTCCAGTTATTATGTTGAGCGTTCAGGCTCCATTCAGTTTCGTTGGGTATCCAGACTCCGGTTATTACATTGAGCGTTCAGGCTCCGGTCAGTTTCGTTTGGTATCCAGACTCCGGTTATTACGTTGAGCGTTTAGGCTCCGGTCAGTTTCGTTGGGTATCCAGACTCCGGTTATTACGTTGAGCGTTCAGGCTCCGGTCAATTTCGTTGGGTATCCAGATTCCGGTTATTACGTTGAGCGTTCAGGCTCCGGTCATCTTCGTTGAGTATCCAGACTCTAGTTATTACGTTGAGCATTCAGGCTCTAGTCATTTTTGTTAAGTATCCAGACTCCGGTTATTATGTTGAGCATTCAGGCTCCGGTCAGTTTCATTGGGTATCCAGACTCCGGTTATTATGTTGAGCGTTCAGGCTCCGGTCAGTTTCGTTGGGTATCTAGACTCTGATTATTATGTTGAGCGTTCAGGCTCCAGTCAGTTTCCTTTGGTATCCAGACTCCGGTTATTACGTTGAGCGTTCAGGCTCCGGTCAGTTTAGTTGGGTATCCAGACTCCGGTTATTACGTTGAGCGTTCAGGCTCCGGTCAGTTTCGTTGGGTATCCAGACTCTGGTTTTTACGTTGAGCGTTTAGGCTCCGGTCAGTTTTGTTGGATATCCAGACTCCGGTTATTTGGTTGAGCGTTCAGGCTCCGGTCAGTTTCATAGGGTATCCAAACTCCGGTTATTACGTTGAGCGTTCAGGCTCCAGTTAGTTTCGTTGAGTATCTAGATTCCGGTTATTACGTTGAGCGTTCAGGCTCCGGTCAGTTTTGTTTGGTATCCAGACTCCGGTTATTACGTTGAGCGTTCAGGCTCCGGTCAGTTTCGTTGGGTATCCAGACTCCGGTTATTATGTTGAGTGTTCAGGCTCCGGTCAGTTTCGTTGGGTATCCAGACTCCGGTTATTACGTTGAGCGTTCAGGCTCCGGTAAGTTTTGTTGAGTATCCAGACTCCAGTTATTACATTGAGCGTTCAAGCTCTGATCATTTTCGTTGAGTATCCAGATTGCGGTAATTACGTTGAGCGTTCAAGCTCCGGTCAGTTTCGTTGGGTATCCAGACTTCGGTTTTTACGTTGAGCGTTCAGGCTCTGGTCAGTTTTGTTGGGTATCCAATATCCGGTTATTACGTTGAGCATTCAGGCTCCAGCCAGTTTCATTGGGTATCCAGACTCTGGTTATTACGTTGAGCGTTCAGGCTCCGGTCAGTTTCGTTGGGTATCCAGACTCCGATTATTACGTTGAGCGTTCAGGCTCCAGTCAGTTTCCTTTGGTATCCACACTCCGGTTATTACGATGAGCGTTCAGGCTCCAGTCAGTTTCCTTTTGTATCCAGACTCCGGTTATTACGTTGAGCGTTCAGGCTCCTGTCAGTTTCGTTGGGTATCCAGACTCTGGTTTTTACGTTGAGCGTTTAGGCTCCGTTCAGTTTTGTTGGATATCTAGACTCCGGTTATTAGGTTGAGCGTTCAGGCTCCGGTCAGTTTCATAGGGTATCCAAACTCCGGTTATTACGTTGAACGTTCAGGCTCCAGTTAGTTTCGTTGATTATCCAGATTCTGGTTATTACGTTGAGCGTTCAGGCTCCGGTCAATTTCGTTTGGTATCCAGACTCCGGTTATTACGCTGAGCGTTCAGGCTCAGGTCAGTTTCGTTGGGTATCCAGACTCCGGTTATTACGTTGAGTGTTCAGGCTCCGGTCAGTTTCGTTGGGTATCCAGACTCCGGTTATTACGTTGAGCGTTCAGGCTCCGGTCAGTTTTGTTGGATATCTAGACTCCGGTTATTACGTTGAACGTTCAGGCTCTGGTCAGTTTCGTTGGGTATCCAGACTCCGGTTATTACGGTGATCGTTCTGGCTCAGGTCAATTTTGTTGAGTATCCAGACTCCAGTTATTACATTGAGCGTTCAAGCTCTGATCATTTTCGTTGAGTATCTAGATTGCTGTAATTACATTGAGCGTTCAAGCTCCGGTCAGTTTCGTTGGGTATCCAGACTCCGGTTTTTACGTTGAGCGTTCAGGCTCTGGTCAGTTTCATAGGGTATCCAGACTCCGGTTATTACGTTGAGCATTCAGGCTCCAGTCAGCTTCATTGGGTATCTAGATTCCGGTTATTACGTTGAGCGTTCAGGCTCCAGTCTGTTTCGTTGGGTATCCAGACTCCGGTTTTTACGTTGAGCGTTCAGGCTCCGGTCAGTTTTGTTGGGTATCCAGACTCCGGTTATTACGTTGAACGTTCAGGCTCCGGTCAATTTCATTTGGTATCCAGAGTCCGGTTATTACGTTGATCGTTCAGGCTCAGGTCAGTTTCGTTGAGTATCCAAACTCCAGTTATTACATTGAGCGTTCAAGCTCTGATCATTTTCGTTGAGTATCCAGATTGCAGTAATTACGTTGAGCGTTCAAGCTCCGATCAGTTTTGTTGGGTATCCAGATTCCGGTTATTACATTGAGCGTTCAGGCTCCGGTCATTTTCGTTGAGTATCCAGACTCCGGTTATTACGTTGAGCGTTCAGGCTCCATTCAGTTTCGTTGGGTATCCAGACTCCGGTTATTACGTTTAGCGTTCAGGCTCCGGTCACTTTCGTTTGGTATGCAGACTCCATTTATAATGTTGAGCATTCAGGCTTCGGTCAATTTTGTTGGGTATCCAGACTCCGGTTATTACGTTGAGCGTTCAGGCTCCGGTCAGTTTCGTTGGGTATCCAGACTCTGGTTTTTACGTTGAGCGTTCAGGCTCCGGTCAGGTTTGTTGGGTATCCAGACTCCGGTTATTACGTTGATCGTTCAGGCTCAGGTCAGTTTCGTTGAGTATCCAAACTCCAGTTATTACATTGAGCGTTCAAGCTCTGATCATTTTCGTTGAGTATCCAGATTGCAGTAATTACGTTGAGCATTCAAGCTCCGGTCAGTTTCGTTGGGTATCCAGATTTCGGTTATTACATTGAGCGTTCAGGCTCCGGTCATTTTCGTTGATTATCCAGACTCCGGTTATTATGTTGAGCGTTCAGGCTCCATTCAGTTTCGTTGGGTATCCAGACTCCGGTTATTACGTTGAGCGTTCAGGCTCCGGTCAGTTTCGTTTGGTATCCAGACTCCGGTTATTACGTTGAGCGTTTAGGCTCCGGTCAGTTTCGTTGGGTATCTAGACTCCGGTTATTACGTTGAGCGTTCAGGCTCCGGTCAGTTTCGTTGGGTATCCAGACTCCGGTTTTTACGTTGAACGTTCAGGCTTCGGTCAGTTTTGTTGGGTATCCAGACTCCGGTTATTACGTTCAGCGTTCAGGCTCCGGTCAGTTTCATTTGGTATCCAGAGTCCGGTTATTACGTTGAGCGTTCAAGCTCCGGTCATTTTCGTTGAGTATCCAGACTCCGGTTATTACGTTGAGCGTTCAGGCTCCATTCAGTTTCGTTGGGTATCCAGACTCCGGTTATTACGTTGATCGTTCAGGCTCCGGTCAGTTTCGTTTGGTATCTAGACTCCGGTTATTACGTTGAGCATTTAGGCTCCGGTCAGTTTCGTTGGGTATCCAGACTCCGGTTATTACGTTGAGCGTTCAGGCTCCAGTCTGTTTCGTTGGGTATCCAGACTCCGGTTTTTACGTTGAGCGTTCAGGCTCCGGTCAGTTTTGTTGGGTATCCAGACTCCGGTTATTACGTTGAACGTTCAGGCTCCGGTCAATTTCATTTGGTATCCAGCGTCCGGTTATTACGTTGAGGGTTCAGGCTCCGGTCAGTTTTGTTGGGTATCCAGACTCCGGTTATTACGTTGATCGTTCAGGCTCAGGTCAGTTTCGTTGAGTATCCAAACTCCAGTTATTACATTGAGCGTTCAAGCTCTGATCATTTTCGTTGAGTATCCACATTGCAGTAATTACGTTGAGCGTTCAAGCTCCGGTCAGTTTCGTTGGGTATCCAGACTCCGGTTATTACATTGAGCGTTCAGGCTCCGGTCATGTTCGTTGAGTATCCAGACTCCGGTTATTACGTTGAGCGTTCAGGCTCCATTCAGTTTCGTTGGGTATCCAGACTCCGGTTATTACGTTGAGCGTTCGGGCTCTGGTCAGTTTCGTTTGGTATCCAGACTCCGGTTATTGCGTTGAGCGTTTAGGCTCTGGTCAGTTTTGTTGGGTATCCAGACTCCGGTTATTACGTTGAGCGTTCAGGCTCCAGTCAGTTTCGTTGGGTATCCAGACTCCGGTTTTTACGTTGAGCGTTCAGGCTCCGGTCAGTTTTGTTGGGTATCCAGACTCTGGTTATTACGTTGAACGTTCAGGCTCCGGTCAACTTCATTTGGTATCCAGAGTCTGGTTATTACGTTAAGGGTTCAGGCTCCGGTCATTTTCGTTGAGTATCCAGACTCCGGTTATTACGTTGAGCGTTCAGGCTCCAGTCAGTTTCGTTGGGTATCTAGACTCCGGTTTTTACGTTGAGCGTTCAGGCTCCGGTCAGTTTTTTTGGTTATCCAGACTCCGGTTATTACGTTGAACGTTCAGGCTCCGGTCAGTTTCGTTGGGTATCCAGACTCCGGTTATTACGTTGATCGTTCAGGCTCAGGTCAGTTTCGTTGAGTATCCAAACTCCAGTTATTACATTGAGCGTTCAAGCTCTGATCATTTTCGTTGAGTATCCAGATTGCAGTAATTACGTTGAGCGTTCAAGCTCCGGTCAGTTTCGTTGGGTATCCAGATTCCGGTTATTACATTGAGCGTTCAGGCTCCGGTCATTTTCGTTGAGTTTCCAGACTCCGATTATTATGTTGAGCGTTCAGGCTCCATTCAGTTTCGTTGGGTATCCAGACTCCGGTTATTACGTTGAGCGTTCAGGCTCCAGTCAGTTTCGTTTGGTATCCAGACTCCGGTTATTACGTTGAGCGTTTAGGCTCCTGTCAATTTCGTTGGGTATCCAGACTCCGGTTATTACGTTGAGCGTTCAAGCTCCGGTCAGTTTCGTTGGGTATCCAGACTCCGGTTTTTACGTTGAACGTTCAGGCTCCGGTCAGTTTTGTTTGGTATCCAGACTCCGGTTATTACGTTGAGCGTTCAGGCTCCGGTCAGTTTCATTTGGTATCCAGAGTCCGGTTATTACGTTGAGCGTTCAGGCTCCGGTCATTTTCGTTGAGTATCCAGACTCCGGTTATTACGTTGAGCGTTCAGGCTCCATTCAGTTTCGTTGGGTATCCAGACTCCGGTTATTACGTTGAGCGTTCAGGCTCCGGTCAGTTTCGTTTGGTATCTAGACTCCGGTTATTACGTTGAGCATTTAGGCACCGGTCAGTTTCGTTGGGTATCCAGACTCCGGTTATTACGTTGAGCGTTCAGGCTCCAGTCTGTTTCGTTGGGTATCCAGACTCCGGTTTTTACGTTGAGCGTTCAGGCTCCGGTCAGTTTTGTTGGGTATCTAGACTCCGGTTATTACGTTGAACGTTCAGGCTCCGGTCAATTTCATTTGGTATCTAGAGTCCGGTTATTACGTTGAGGGTTTAGGCTCCGGTCATTTTCGTTGAGTATCCAGACTCCGGTTATTACGTTGAGCGTTCAGGCTCCATTCAGTTTTGTTGGGTATCCAGACTCCGGTTATTACGTTGAGCGTTCAGGCTCCGGTCAGTTTCGTTTGGTATCCAGACTCCAGTTATAACGTTGAGCATTCAGGCTCCGGTCAATTTCGTTGGGTATCCAGACTCCGGTTATTACGTTGAGCGTTCAGGCTCCGGTCAGTTTCGTTGGGTATCCAGACTCTGGTTTTTACGTTGAGCGTTCAGGCTCCGGTCAGTTTTGTTGGGTTTCCAGACTCCGGTTATTACATTGAGCGTTCAGGCTCCGGTCAGTTTCGTTGGGTATCCAGACTCCGGTTATTACGTTGAGCGTTCAGGCTCCGGTCAGTTTCGTTGGGTATCCAGACTCCGGTTATTACGTTGAGCGTTCAGGCTCCGGTCAGTTTTGTTGGGTATCCAGATTCCGTTTATTACGTTGAGCGTTCAGGCTCCGATCATCTTCGTTGAGTATCCAGACTCTAGTTATTACGTTGAGCATTCAGGCTCTAGTCATTTTTGTTAAGTATCCAGACTCCGATTATTATGTTGAGCATTCAGGCTTCGGTCAGTTTCATTGGGTATCCAGACTCCGGTTATTATGTTGAGCGTTCAGGCTCCAGTCAGTTTCGTTGGGTATCCAGACTCCAGTTTTTACGTTGAGCGTTCAGGCTCCGGTCAGTTTTGTTAGTTATCCAGACTCCGGTTATTACGTTGAACGTTCAGGCTCCGGTCAGTTTCGTTGGGTATCCAGACTCCGGTTATTACGTTGATCGTTCAGGCTCAGGTCAGTTTCGTTGAGTTTCCAAACTCCAGTTATTACATTGAGCATTCAAGCTCTGATCATTTTCGTTGAGTATCCAGATTGCAGTAATTACGTTGAGCGTTCAAGCTCCGGTCAGTTTCGTTGGGTATCCAGATTCCGGTTATTACATTGAGCGTTCAGGCTCCGGTCATTTTCGTTGAGTATCCAGACTCCGGTTATTATATTGAGCGTTCAGGCTCCATTCAGTTTTGTTGGGTATCCAGACTCCGGTTATTACGTTGAGCGTTCAGGCTCCGGTCAGTTTCGTTTGGTATCCAGACTCCGGTTATTACGTTGAGCGTTTAGGCTCCGGTCAGTTTCGTTGGGTATCCAGACTCCGGTTATTATATTGAGCGTTCAGGCTCCGGTCAGTTTCGTTGGGTATCCAGACTCCGGTTTTTACGTTGAACGTTCAGGCTCCGGTCAGTTTTGTTGGGTATCCAGACTCCGGTTATTACGTTGAGCGTTCAGGCTCCGGTCAGTTTCATTTGGTATCCAGAGTCCGATTATTACGTTGAGCGTTCAGGCTCCGGTCATTTTCGTTGAGTATCCAGACTCCAGTTATTACGTTGAGCGTTCAGGCTCCATTCAGTTTCGTTGGGTATCCAGACTCCGGTTATTACGTTGAGCGTTCAGGTTCCGGTCAGTTTCGTTTGGTATCTAGACTTCGGTTATTACGTTGAGCATTTAGGCTCCGGTCAGTTTCGTTGGGTATCCAGACTCCGGTTATTACGTTGAGCGTTCAGGCTCCAGTCTGTTTCATTGGGTATCCAGACTCCGGTTTTTACGTTGAGCGTTCAGGCTCCGGTCAGTTTTGTTGGGTATCCAGACTCCGGTTATTACGTTGAACGTTCAGGCTCCGGTCAATTTCATTTGGTATCCAGAGTCCGGTTATTACGTTTAGGGTTCAGGCTCCGGTCATTTTCGTTGGGTATCCAGACTCCGGTTATTACGTTGATCGTTCAGGCTCAGGTCAGTTTCGTTGAGTATCCAAACTCCAGTTATTACATTGAGCGTTCAAGCTCTGATCATTTTCGTTGAGTATCCAGATTGCAGTAATTACGTTGAGCGTTCAAGCTCCGGTCAGTTTCGTTGGGTATCCAGATTCCGGTTATTACATTAAGCGTTCAGGCTCCGGTCATTTTCGTTGAGTATCCAGACTCCAGTTATTATGTTGAACGTTCAGGCTCCATTCAGTTTCGTTGGGTATCCAGACTCCGGTTATTACGTTGAGCGTTCAGGCTCCGGTCACTTTCGTTTGGTATCCAGACTCCGGTTATTACGTTGAGCGTTTAGGCTCCGGTCAGTTTCGTTGGGTATCCAGACTCCGGTTATTACGTTGAGCGTTCAGGCTCCGGTCAATTTCGTTGGGTATCCAGATTCCGGTTATTACGTTGAGCGTTCAGGCTCCGGTCATCTTCGTTGAGTATCCAGACTCTAGTTATTACGTTGAGCATTCAGGCTCTAGTCATTTTTGTTAAGTATCCAGACTCCGGTTATTATGTTGAGCATTCAGGCTCCGGTCAGTTTCATTGGGTATCCAGACTCCGGCTATTATGTTGAGCGTTCAGGCTCCGGTCAGTTTCGTTGGGTATCTAGACTCTGATTATTACGTTGAGCGTTCAGGCTCCAGTCAGTTTCCTTTGGTATCCAGACTCCGGTTATTACGTTGAGCGTTCAGGCTCCGGTCAGTTTAGTTGGGTATCCAGACTCCGGTTATTACGTTGAGCGTTCAGGCTCCGGTCAGTTTCGTTGGGTATCCAGACTCTGGTTTTTACGTTGAGCGTTTAGGCTCCGGTCAGTTTTGTTGGATATCCAGACTCCGGTTATTTGGTTTAGCGTTCAAGCTCCGGTCAATTTCATAGGGTATCCAAACTCCGGTTATTATGTTGAGCGTTCAGGCTCCAGTTAGTTTCGTTGAGTATCTAGATTCCGGTTATTACGTTGAGCGTTCAGGCTCCGGTCAGTTTTGTTTGGTATCCAGACTCCGGTTATTACCCTGAGCGTTCAGGCTCCGGTCAGTTTCGTTGGGTATCCAGACTCCGGTTATTATGTTGAGTGTTCAGGCTCCGGTCAGTTTCGTTGGGTATCCAGACTCCGGTTATTACGTTGAGCGTTCAGGCTCCGGTAAGTTTTGTTGAGTATCCAGACACCAGTTATTACATTGAGCGTTCAAGCTCTGATCATTTTCGTTGAGTATCCAGATTGCGGTAATTACGTTGAGCGTTCAAGCTCCGGTCAATTTCGTGTAATATCCAGACTCCGGTTATTACGTTGAACGTTCAGTCTCCGGTCAGTTTCATTGGGTATCCAGACTCTGGTTATTACGTTGATTACTCAGGCTCAGGTCAGTTTCATTGAGTATCCAGACTCCAGTTATTACATTGAGCGTTCAAGCTCTGATCATTTTCTTTAAGTATCCAGATTGCGGTTATTATGTTGAGCGTTCAGGCTCCGGTCAGTTTCGTTTGGTATCCAGACTCCGGTTATTACGCTGAGCGTTCAGGCTCAGGTCAGTTTCGTTGGGTATCCAGACTCCGGTTATTACGTTGAGTGTTCAGGCTCCGGTCAGTTTCGTTGGGTATCCAGACTCCGGTTATTACGTTGAGCGTTCAGGCTCCGGTCAGTTTTGTTGGGTATCTAGACTCCGGTTATTACGTTGAACGTTCAGGCTCTGGTCAGTTTCGTTGGGTATCCAGACTCCGGTTATTACGTTGATCGTTCTGGCTCAGGTCAATTTTGTTGAGTATCCAGACTCCAGTTATTACATTGAGCGTTCAAGCTCTGATCATTTTCGTTGAGTATCTAGATTGCGGTAATTACATTGAGCGTTCAAGCTCCGGTCAGTTTCGTTGGGTATCCAGACTCCGGTTTTTACGTTGAGCGTTCAGGCTCTGGTCAGTTTCATAGGGTATCCAGACTCCGGTTATTACGTTGAGCATTCTGGCTCCAGTCAGCTTCATTGGGTATCTAGATTCCGGTTATTACGTTGAGCGTTCAGGCTCCGGTCATTTTCGTTTGGTATCCAGACTCCGGTTATTACGCTGAGCATTCAGGCTCCGGTCAATTTCGTTGGGTATCTAGACTCCGGTTATTAAATTAAGCGTTCAGGCTCCGGTCAGTTTCATTGGGTATCCAGATTCCGGTTATTACGTTGAGCGTTCAGGCTCCGGTCATCTTCGTTGAGTATCCAGACTCTAGTCATTACGTTGAGCATTCAAGCTCTAGTCATTTTTGTTGAGTATCCAGACTCCGGTTATTATGTTGAGCGTTCAAGCTAAGGTCAGTTTCATTGGGTATCCAGACTCCGGTTATTATGTTGAGCGTTCAGGCTCCGGTCAGTTTCGTTGGGTATCCAGCCTCCGATTATTACGTTGAGCATTCAGGCTCGAGTCAGTTTCCTTTGGTATCCAGACTCCGGTTATTACGTTGAGCGTTCAGGCTCCGGTCAG